>CM032162.1:39247247-39273340 GCA_018901935.1 Pugionium cornutum | reverse complement strand
ACTACAAACTTACTGATGTACGCCCTAAGAACTTGGTTCATAAGGCATGAAGGTGCTTGGGGCATTAGTCAAGCCGAATGGCATGACTGTCCACTCGTAGAGCCCTTGCTTTGTCTTGAAAGCAGTCTTCCACTCATCACCTTCCTTCATTCTTACCTGGTGGTATCCACTTTTGAGGTCTATCTTGGGGAAGACCGTGGCTCCACTCAGCTCATCTAGCATGTCATCCAGTCGTGGTATTGGATGCCGGTACTTGACTGTGATGTTGTTGATTGCTCGGCAGTCCACATGCGCCAAGTCCCATCCTTCTTGGGCACTAGTAGCACTGGTACAGCACATGGACTGAGGCTCTCTCGAACATATCCTTTCTCCAGGAGCTCCTTGACTTGCTTCTCAAGTTGGACTCCTCTGGACTCATCCGGTAGGCTGGCGGTTGGGCAGGGCTGCTCCGGGCACTAGATCAATCTGGTGTTCTATGCCACGTAAAGGAGGCAAGCCTGCTGGTATCTCCTCTGGAAATACATCCTGGAATTTGTTGAGGAGTGTTGCTACTTCAGGTAGCTCTACCTGTCCCTGTTCTATACTCAACACTTCCTTGAAAACCATTAGTAACATTAATTCCTTCGAGGCTAACGCTCTCCGGACATGACTAGGTTGAATAAGAAAATTAGACTTGACAATTTTCTTTTCCTTACTCATTTGTAGTTGTAACTCATGTACCTGGGCAGGTGTGAGAGGAGCTAGGCTGACCTTTCTCTTGTCATGCACGAAGGTGTAGAGATTGGTTCTGCCATCATGCCGGGTCTCTTTGTCAAACTGCCATGGTCTTCCTAGTAGAAGATGGCCAGCTTGCATGGGCACCACGTCGCACACGACCTGGTCTTGGTACTTGCCCACACTGAATGGCACAGTGACTTGCTCATGAATCTTGAGCTCCACTTTGTCATCAAGCCATCTCAGTCTATATGGTCGAGGATGCCGTGTCCTCTCTAGACCTAGCTTATCAACCATATACGCACTAGCAACGTTAGTGCAAGAACCACCATCTATGATGAGGTTACATACCTTTCCTTGATGGTGCAACGGCTGTGGAAGATGTTCTCCCTTTGGATGGTCTCTGAAGGATCCACCATTGCACTGAGGATACGTCTAGTGACCAGCACTTCCCCCCCATCAGGGTACTCAATGTCACCGTACTCTCCTTCTGGTTCATTGTCCTCTTCATCTTGGGATTCATATTCTCCTGCCTCCGTAATCAGCATGACTCGGTTGTTTGGGCACTCCCTTGAGATGTGTCCACGTCTCCTATACTTGAAACAAGTTATGTCACGTGATCTTTGAGGGTTAGAAGACTTACCAGGCTCTCTCTGGTCACGGGTGGGTTCAGGAGGCTTGCTCTTGAACCTTGACTCGATCTCTACGCTTTTGCCTTTGTCCACTGTCTTGGGCATGTTGCTTGGTGCCCAAGGTGTCTTAGGCTTGCTGCGGATGTCTTGGCTCTTACGTTTGATGTGCTGTTCAGCTTGCACAGATAGGTGGAACAAGTCCTTGAAGTCGTTGTAGATTTGCCTTTCCACCTTGGAGGTGATCCTTTCTTGGAGTCCATCCAAGAATTGTGCCATCAATGCTTCTTCATCATCATTGAGCTCCAATCTGTTCCTTAACCTCTCGAACTCTTCATAGTACTCCTCTACTGATCTGGTACCCTGCTTAAGAGTACGAAAACGTCGTTGTAAATCCCTATGAAAGTAAGGTGGAACATACCTTTGTCGCATGAGGTCTTTCATGTCGACCCATGAGTCTCAGGTCTCATTCTCTTCCTCCTTCTGTCAGATACCTCACGATCCCACCAGATGAGGGCATTGTCCGTGAGTTGTGCTACTGCCATTGAGACTCTCCTAGGTCCTGGTTGGTTGTAGTGATCAAAGATATGATCCATTCGCTTCTCCCAATCTAGGTAAGCCTCGGGGTCTACTTTTCCTGCAAAACTTGGAGGAGTTAGTTTAACATCAGGATGAATTACCGGGTTGTAGGTGTGTTCATCTCCATCCTCATGACGTCTAGGAGGCATTCTTGGTCTCTGGTGAAGACCATATGGCTCAAAGCCATCATCTTCTGCCTCTGGTTGCCGTGGAGGTCCTCTCGGCCTATGGTGATAGTTATGAGGTTGTGTGTCCTCATCTCCATCTGGCTGGGGTTCCTCCTGTTAGTGCCGTGTCCTAAGGTGCTCAGGACCCTCAGGATGGTCTTGCTCAGCCCTCACGTGCCTTATGGCCTGGAATCTTACTGGTCTCTCCACGCGCTCCAACCTCTCGCCTATGGATGCGAGTTGTGTTTGGAGTGTGGTGAACATGGCCATCATGGCTTCAGCTGCGTCTCTATTCTCTTCTCCCATGTGTGCTACAAGAAAGAAGATAATTAGGGTGCTCCTAAATTATTAGGAGAGTTTCTTTTTATATGGGATTCGAAAATAATGCAAAAAGGAAAATCCTAAGGAAAGGAAATTTGAAAAAAGGAAACTTCCTAGACAACTTGTGCTAGCTGTCCAATTCGAATTCCTTTAGTATTTTTTCTATTTTCTTTTTATTTTCTTTTTAATTTAACTTAAAATAAAGGAAATATGATTTAAACAAAAAGGAAAACGTGAAGACAATGCAAAAGTGAATCTAAACCCTAGTGATACGTAGGAGGCTAGATGCACTCGGTTTGGAGTTTGATGTTGTTTTTTGATTTTTCTTGAATACGACTTAAACTAATGCAAGAACTAGAAATAAGACAAGCAAAAGGATAGAAACAACCTGGTTTCGGAGCTTTAAGCTCTGATACAAAAATGATACAAGCCTCGATTCAAGGCTTGGATGCGCGTGGGCTGTTTGTAGAAGATTAGGTGAGAAACTCAACCTTAGGCTTCTGGATAAGGGTTTTCTGGTTGGTAAACGATGGAAGGGTGAAGTGAACCACGAGGGGTGATGAACCTCGTGATAAATCACAAACTTAGAGCTAGGAGGGCTGGTCTCAACTAGGTTCTAAGCGCACAAGTCTCTCTTGAGAGAAAGCTCGTAGGGGAAAAGTTCTACTTTATTAATAATCAAAAAGGTTGTCGAACTACAATCCTGGAAGGAGCCTTATTAATATGCTCGACAGCTTGACCTACTAGGGTCGACTCAAATAAGAAAAAGGAAAGTTTACAAAAGTTCACAAAGGAAAAAAATACAAAAGTGTATAACCGAAAAAGGACCTATTCCTAAAATGTTCTTGACTCAAAAATGTAAAGCAACTAGATCCTACCCTGCAAAATAGAAAGAGGCATATATTCGAATGTAAACTTACCTTAACTCACCTCACCAAGAAATGGAAGGTGGCCGTCCTTGTGGCATGCACCTTGCTCCTAGTCTTGACTTGGAGTAGGGTTAAATATCTTTGGGCCTGACCTCTCTTGCCACTAAAGCCCAAGTCTCTGATGTTCCTTGTGTTGTTGAGAAGCCTTTGGACTCTAATTTGCTCTTCTGGCCCATTGTCCTTAGCTGCTCTTCCTCTAGAAGCTTGTCGACCCATAAGCTGATTTTGTGGAAGAGTGCTCTTGATCTGCTTCTTGTCATTGCTCCTGGAGGTACCACTGGTGTAGATACTTCCTCTAAGTGCATGTCCTGGAGCTGGTAGCTCATTTGGTCCGAGTCCTCTTGTGTAGAAGTGGAAGTGTGCGTGTACTCGGCTGGATGGCCTGTACCGGCTGGGTTGTGCGCGGTACTGGCCGGAATGACTTCAGGACCGGCCAAGTTGATCCCGGAGGCGGCGGTGTCATCAGGGGGGACCGGCGGTGTCATTCACGTCCCCACCAAGTGTGCCGGAAGCTTGGGCCTCTCCGCCGGCGATGTTGAACGGTCTGGTCCTATAGGTCGAGGGTCCGGCGGTACTGTCTGGTCCGGCAGGCGCGCCAGATGGTCCTGCTGTCTCGGGCAAGCTTCCTGGTCGGCCAGTCTGGTCTCCTGGCTGGATGTACGACCTGATGTCCTCATCAGTAAGGCTCAACACAAAGCTCGACGCCGTCTTTGTTGAACTTTCCCATGCCACTTCCAAGCTTAGAGAGGAATTTCGGGTGGTCGCTGAGGAGCGCGAACGGGCCCACACCAACCTCAAGGCTGGTCAACAGGCTCTCCTAGCGGTCAAGAGGAAACAGAGAGAGTTAAAGGATCAACTTTTTTCTGAGTCGGTTTGGCTCTGGAAGAGCCGTGAAGACGCGGCGAGGAGGGTGCTAGACGAGGGTGAGTCGTCCAGGCAAGGGATGGTGGTCAGGTTCGCAGCTAGACTGACCAAGATAAAACAGTGCATCGAAGACCAGAAGAGGTCAGACGAGACTATTCTTCAGTTCAACAAGTGCGTAGGCGCCCTTTATGCCTCAGATTCTTTGGAGAGCCAGGGGGTCCTCGTCCCTCCTGTCCCTATTGAGGCGATTAGGGAGTCGCACGACAAGCTGTCGGAGGAGCTTGATGCGATGAACATTACCATCCTAGAGGATGGCAACTTGGAGATGCCGCCTTCCTTGGCCGGGAGGTCACTGGATGAGCACAGGATGAACCCCGACCTCCTCACTGCCGACGTGGTTGAGCAGCTGTGGCAGGATCCTCCTCCAAGAGTGGACGGGGAAAAGTAGATAGGTTCCACTTTGTATTATTGTTTTTGAAGTGTTAGCTCGCCTTCCAAGGCCTCCTAGTGTAAGATTTCGTCTTTCATTGAAAAAACTATTTGTACGCCATATTCTTGAGATCGTTGGTTTTGGATTGTCAATGGACGTGGTCCGATCTTATTCTTGGAGTGGTCATTCGGATAAATGTTTGTATCGTCTTTAGCTTTCACACGGTTCGATTGAAAATGTTGAATGTTAGAATGGACGAGGTCCGGTATTTTTTTTTTGACGTACGGGCGAGTGTCCGTGTTGTCTTTGTACTGAACGTAGTCCATTTGTTCGAGGTCGATGGACATGGTCCATTTTTTCGAGGTTTGAGCGTGTGGAAAGTCCACATTGCTACTTATTGATAGAGTGTTCTTTTGACGACGTCTACCATTCTTTTGGACCAGGTTTGGTTTGACCCAGTGAGGGTCGAAGATAGGTAAGTGGACGAGGTCCGAACTTATTTGAGTCAAGCTGACCCTTTGTGAGGCGTTTTTTTTTTGAAAACTTGTAGCTGAATCGATTTGACGGAGTGAGCTTTTAAGTGGGCGTCAGCCTAGGTCTGCATGCCTTCTTTTAGGTGTGTCGGACGAGATGACTGCGCCGATCAGTAGGTGGGCGTGTCAGTCGAGTTGTCACAATCATCACATCGGGAATCCGAACAGGCTCTTCGATGCATCATTAAGTCAGGACTTAATTATAATTACCATTACCGATGCGGCGTTAATGCTCTGATTAATGTGCTGATTGTGCATTTTCCATGCATCATTAAGTCAGGACTTAATTATAATTACCATTACTGATGCAAATTTGGCTATAAAAGGGGAATGGTCCCATCTTGTTAGGCAACATTTAATAGAGATCAAGATGTTGTTCACCGACTTGGACCTGAAACTACTGGAGAAAGTGTCGGCTGAAGAGCTGAAGGCGGTTTTACAAGATAGATTAGCGAAGGCGTCGTTCTATGAGAGTCCACGGATGGGGGAGCATGTCGAGCGGGTTGCTGTGGAGCGCATGCTGCACCCTTTCATTGTAAGTTTCAAAATAAAATTTGCTCGTCCTAGATCATTGTATTTGATACTTTGTTTATAGGAGAGCCGCCCCAATATGAGGATCCCCGATCCTCTCTTAGAATTCTTGAGTGAGAATCCGCACTTCGGTACATTTTTCGATACCACCATGTTTTGCCTCGAAATTGAAGCCATCAACAATAAGATCACTGAGCTGGAGGCGTAGGAGAAGGTGGTCTGGGGCGCAGCTAGGGCGCAGCTAGGGCACAGCTGGCGCAGGAGGAGGCCACCAAGGATAAGGGGAAATGGAAGATGTCGTAGGAGCAGATGGCCTTGGACTATTCCCCCTCTGTCTCCTCTTCCTTTTTTGTATGTTCTTGTTGCTTGTTTCCCGGAGGCATGTGGAAAGTCCACATTGCTACTTATCGGTAGAGTGTTCTTTTGACGACGTCTACCATTCTTTTGGACCAGGTTTGGTTTGACCCACTGAGGGTTGAAGATAGGTAAGTGGACGAGGTCCGAACTTATTTGAGTCAAGCTGACCCTTTGTAAGGCGTTTTTTTGAAAACTTGTAGCTGAATCGATTTGATGGATTGAGGTGTTAAGTGGGCGTCAGCCTAGGTCTGCATGCCTTCTTTTAGGTGTGTTAGATGAGATGACTTCGCCGATCAGTAGGTGGGTGTGTCAGTCGAGTTGTCACAATCATCACATCGGGAATCCGAACAGGCTCTTCACATGTTACCTATGCGGTGTTAATGCTCTGATTAATGCGCTGATTGTGCATATTCGATGCATCATCAAGTCAGGACTTAATTATAATTACCATTACTGATGCAAATTTGGCTATAAAAGGGGAATGGTCCCATCTTGTTAGGCACCGTTTAATAGAGATCAAGATGTTGTTCACCGACTTGGAGCTGAAACTACTGGAGAAAGCGTCGGCTGAAGAGCTGAAGGCGGTGTTACAGGATAGATTAGCAAAGGCATCGTTCTATGAGAGTCCGCGGATGGGGGAGCATGTCGAGCGGGTTGCCGTGGAGTGCATGCTGCACCCTTACATTGTAAGTTTCAAAATAAAATTTGCTCGTCCTAGATCATTGTATTTGATACTTTGTTTATAGGAGAGCCGCCCCAATATGGGGATCCCCGATCCACTCTTAGACCTCTTGAGTGAGAATCCGTACTTCGGTACATATTTTGATCCCACTACGTTTTGCCTCGAAATTGAAGCCATCAACAAGAGGATCACCAAGCTGGAGGCGTAGGAGAAGGTAGTTTGGGGCGCGGCTAGGGCACACCTGGCACAGGAGGAGGCCACCAAGGATAAGGGGAAATGGAAGATGTCATAGGAGCAGATGGCATCGGACTATTCCCCCTCTGTCTTCTCGTCCTTTTTTGTATGTTCTTGTTGCTTGTTTCCCGGGGGCGTTTAACCCCCGGTTTTTATTGTGTAAGAACTCAGGTACCTCGACGGCTCTATCCACCTTTATTATGAATATATGCTTATGGTTTTTCTTATTTGTGCAAAGTTGTGGAACTGAATTCCAAGCTCCAAGCTCTTTTTACTTTAAAAAAAAGCGTACATCGAAAGAACAAACTCGCCGATTAGAAGTAGTAGCGTTATAGATTGGTCGAGTTCCACGATTGTGGGATTTGGTTCCCGTCTAGGCTGAGTAGCTCGTATACTCTGGGCTTGATGACCTTCGAGATCATATATTGGCTTTCCCAATTTACGCCGAGTTCACCTGTGTTGAGCTTGGAAGTGTTCTCGAAAACCTTTCATAAAAAAAGGTCGCATTCGAAGAAATGGCAGCATTTGACTTTCCTGTTGTAGTACCGAGCTGCTTGCTGCTAATAGTTTTTAATGTGAATGAGGGCATAATCCCGCTCTTCTTCTAGATCGTCGTTTGCATGGCAAAACATGGCATTGTTTGTTCTAGTGTGCGTTGGCAAGTGATGGGGACATCAGATCATATGGCCGGCCAGGAGACCAGACTGGCCGACCAGGGAGCTTGCCCAAGACACTCGGGCCATTTGGCGCGTGATGAGGACATCAGGTCGTATGTCCAGCCAGGAGACCAGACTGGCCGACCAGGAAGCTTGCCTGAGACAGCCGGGCCATTTGGCACGTCTGCCGGCCCAAGCAGTACCGCCGGACCCTCGACCAGTAGGACCAGACCGATCAGCATTGCCGACGGAGAGGCCCAAGCTTCCGGCACACTTGGTGGCAACGTGGATGACACCGCCGGTCCCCTTGGTGATGCCGCCGACTCCGGGATCAACTTGGCCGGTCCTGAAGGCATTCCAGCCAGTACCTCGCACAGTCCAGCCAGTACAGCCGATCCAGCCGAGTACACGAGCATTTCAACTTCTACACAAGGAAACTCCAACCAGATAAGCTACCAGCTTCAGGACATGCATCTAGAGGAAGTCTCCACACCAGTAGTGCCACCAGGAGCAATGACAAGGAGCAGATCAAGAGCACTCTTCCACAAGTTCAGCTTATGGGTCGACAAGCTCCTAGAGGAAGATCGACTAAGGTTAATGGGCCAGAAGTACAAAGAGGAGTCCAAAGGCTTCTAAACAATGCAAGGGACTTCAGAGACTTGGGCTTTAGTGGCAAGAGAGGTCAGGGCCCAAAGATTCCTAACCCTACTCCAAGTTGAAGACTAGGAGCAAGGCGAGTGCATGCCACAAGGACGGCCACCTTCTGATGAGGACATCAGGTCGTACATCCAGCCAGGAGACCAGACTGGCCGACCAGGAAGCTTGCCCGAGACAGCAGGACCATCCGGCGCGCCTGCCGGACCAGACAGTACCGCCGGACCCTCGACCTATAGGACCAGACCTGTCAACATCACCGGCGGAGAGGCCCAAGCTTCCGGCACACTTGGTGGGGACGTGAATGACACCGCCGGTCCCCCTGATGACACCGCCGCCTCCGGGATCAACTTGGCCGGTCCTGAAGTCATTCCGGCTAGTACCGCGCACAATCTAGCCGGTACAGGCCATCCAGCCGAGTACACGCACACTTCCACTTCTACACAAGAGGACTCGGACCAAATGAGCTACCAGCTCCAGGACATGCACTTAGAGGAAGTATCTACACCAGTGGTACCTCCAGGAGCAATGACAAGAAGCAGATCAAGAGCACTCTTCCACAAATTCAGCTTATGGGTCGACAAGCTTCTAGAGGAAGAGCAGCTAAGGACAATGGGCCAGAAGAGCAAATTAGAGTCCAAAGGCTTCTCAACAACACAAGGAACATCAGAGACTTGGGCTTTAGTGGCAAGAGAGGTCAGGGCCCAAAGATATTTAACTCTACTCCAAGTCGAAGACTAGGAGTAAGGCGCATGCATGCCACAAGGACGGCCACCTTCCATTTCTTGGCCGTGAGGTGAGTTAAGGTCAAGCTGTCGAGCATATTAATAAGGCTCCTTCCAGCATTGTAGTTCGACAACCTTTTTGATTATTAATAAAGTAGAACTTTTTCCCTACGAGCTTTCTCTCAAGAGAGACTTGTGCGCTTAGAACCTAGTTGAGACCAGCCCTCCTAGCTCTAAGTTTGTGATTTATCACGAGGTTCATCACCCCTCGTGTGGTTCACTTCACCCTTCCACCGTTTACCAACCAGAAAACCCCTATCCAGAAGCCTAAGGTTGAGTTTCTCACCTAATCTTCTACAAACAGCCCACGCGCATACATCCTTGAATCAAGGCTTGTATCACCTTCCATTTCTTGGCCGTGAGGTAAGTAAGGTAAGTTTCAATTCGAATATATGCCTCTTTCTGTCTTGCAGGGTAGGATCTAGATTGTTTACATTTTTGAGTCAAGAACATTTTAGGAATAGGTCCTTTTTCGGTTATGCACTTTTGTATCTTTTCCATTTGTGCACTTTTGTAAACTTTCCTTTTCTTTATTTGAGTCGACCCTAGAAGGTCAAGCTGTCGAGCATATTAATAAGGCTCCTTCCAGTATTGTAGTTCCACTACCTTTTTGATATTAATAAAGTGCGAATTTTCTCTTTAAAAGTTTTTCTCTCAAAGAAGCTTGTGCGCTTAGAACCTAGTTGAGACCAGCCCTCCTAGCTATATGTTTGTGATTTATCACGAGGTTCATCACCCCTCGTGTGGTTCACTTCACCCTTCCATCAAATACCAACCCAAAACCCCTATCCAAGAAGCCCAAGGTCGAGTTTCTCACCTAAACTTTTCCAAGAAACCCACGCGCATATAAGCCTTGAATCGAGGCTTGTATCATTTTGGTATCAGAGATTAAAGCTCCTAAACCAGGTTGTTTCTATCCTTTAGCTTGTTTTGTTTCTTGTTATTGCATTAGTTTAAGTTCCATTCAAGAAAATAAAAAAAAATAACATCTAAACTCATACCGAGTGCATCTAGATCCTACGTGCATCACTAGGTTCTAGAATCATTCTTGCATTGCTATATTCGACTTTCCTTTTTGTTAGAATCATATTTCCATTATTTTTAAGTTAAATTAAAAAGAAAAGAAAAAGAAAATAGGAAAAATACCTAAAGGATTCGAATTGGACAGCTAGCAATAATTGTCAAGAAAGTTTCCTTTTTATTCAAATTTTTATATTTTCAAATTTCCAATTCTCAGATTTTTTCCTTTTTTGCATTTTTTCGAATCTTCTTATAAAAGAAAACCCTCCTAATAATTTAGAAGCACCATAACTTGTCTTCTATCTTTGTAGTACGAAATGGCAGAAGAAAATAGAGAAGCAACCGAAGCCATGATTGCCACGTTCACCACCCTCCAAACGCAACTCGCATCCATAGGCGAAAGATTGGAGCGCGTGGAGAGGCCTGTGAGATTCCAGGCCATAAGGCACGTGAGAGCTGAGCAAGACCGTGCTGAGGGTCCTGAGCACCTTAGGACACGGCACGAACTGGAGGAGCCCCAGCCAGATGGAGATGAGGACACACAACCTCATAACTATCACGAAAGGCCGAGAGGACCTCCACGGCAACCAGAGGCAGAGGATGATGGCTTCGAGCCATATGGTCTTCACCAGAGACCAAGGATGCCTCCTAGACATCATGAGGATGGAGATGAACACGCCTAAAACCGGGTAACTCATCCTGATGTTAAGCTAACTCCTCCAAGTTTTGCAGGAAAAGTAGACCCCGAGGCTTACCTAGATTTGGATAGAAGAATGGATCATATCTTTGATCATTACAACCAACCAGGGCCTAGGAGAGTCTCAATGGCAGTAGCACAACTCACGGACAATGCCCTCATCTGGTGGGATTGTGAGGTATCTGACAGAAGGAGGAAAAGAATGAGGCCCATAGACTCATGGGTCGACATGAAAGATGTCATGCGACAAAGGTTTGTTCCTCCTTACTTTCATAGAGACTTGCAACGTCGTTTTCGTACTCTTAAGCAGGGTACCAGATCAGTAGAGGAGTACTATGAAGAGTTCGAGAAGCTAAGGAACAGGCTGGAGCTCAATGACGATGAAGAAGCATTGATGGCACAATTCTTGGATGGACTCCAAGAAAGAGTCAGCCGCAAGGTGGAAAGGCAAATCTACAATGACTTCAAAGACTCATTCCACCTATCTGTCCAGGCTGAGCAGCACATCAAACGTAAGAGCCAAGACATCCACAGCAAGCCTAAGACACCTTGGGCACCAAGCAACATTCCCAAGCCCGTAGACAAAGGCAAGAGCATAGAGATCGAGTCAAGGTTTAAGAGCAAGCCTCCTGAACCCACCCGTGACCAGAGAGAGCCTAGTAAGTCTTCTAACCCTCAGAGATCACGTGACATCACTTGTTTCAAGTGTAGGGGTCGTGGACACATCTCAAGGGAGTGCCCAAACAACTGGCTCATGCTGATTACAGAGGCTGGAGAATATGAATCCCAAGATGAAGAGGACTATGAACCAGAAGAGGAATATGGTGACATTGAGTACCATGATGTGGGGGAAGTGCTGGTCACTAGACGCATCCTCAGTGCAATGGTGGATCCTTCAGAGACCATCCACAGGGAGAACATCTTCCACAGCCGTTGCACCATCAAGGGCAAGGTATGTAACCTCATCATAGATGGTGGTTCTTGCACTAGTGTTGCTAGGGCATATATGGTTGATAAGCTAGGTCTAGAGAAGACAAGGCATCCTCGACCATATAGACTGAGATGGCTCGATGACAAAGTGGAGCTCAAGATCCATGAGCAAGTCACTGTGCCATTCTGTGTGGGCAAGTACCAAGACCAAGTCGTGTGCGACGTGGTGCCCATGCAAGCTGGCCATCTTCTACTAGGAAGGCCATGGCAGTTTGAGAAGGAGACCAGGCATGATGGCCAAACAAATCTCTACACTTTCGTGCATGACAAGAGAAAGGTCAGCCTAGCTCCTCTCACACCTACCCAGGTACTTGAGCTTCAACAGCAGATGAGTAAGGAAAAGAAGCTCATTAAATCTAATTTTCTCATTCAACCAAGTCATATTCGGAGAGCTTTAGCCTCATCTAATGCTACTAATGGTTTTCAAAGAAGTGTTGAATATAGAGAAAGAACAGGTAGAGCTACCTCCTGAAGTAGCAACTCTCCTCAAAAAGTTCCAGGATGTGTTTCCAGAGGAGATACCAGCAGGCTTGCCTCCTTTATGTGGCATAGAACACCAGATCGATCTAGTGCCCGGAGCAGCCCTGCCCAACCGGCCAGCCTACCGGATGAGTCCAGAGGAGTCCATGGAGCTTGAGAAGCAAGCCAAGGCGCTCCTGGAGAAAGGCTATGTTCGAGAGAGCCTCAGTCCATGTGCCGTACCAGTGCTACTAGTTCCAAAGAAGGATGGGACTTGGCGAATGTGCGTGGACTGCCGAGCAATCAACAACATCACAGTCAAGTACCGGCATCCGATACCACGGCTGGATGACATTCTAGATGAACTGAGTGGAGCCACGGTCTTCTCCAAGATAGACCTCAAGAGTGGATACCACGAGGTCAGGATGAAGGAAGGTGATGAATGGAAGACTGCTTTCAAGACAAAGCAAGGGCTATACGAGTGGACAGTCATGCCATTCGGCTTGACTAATGCCCCAAGCACCTTCATGCGCCTTACGAACCAAGCTCTTAGGGCGTACATCAGTAAGTTTGTAGTGGTTTACTTTGATGATATATTAGTTTATAGTAAGTGCCTACGGGAACACCTCACACATCTTGAGATGGTACTTAAAACCCTTCGACAAGTAGAGCTTTATGCCAATCTCAAGAAGTGCATCTTTTGTACTGATAAACTTGTCCTTTTAGGTTTTGTTGTAAGTTCACAGGGCCTACAGGTTGATGAAGAGAAGATTCGAGCCATACAAGAATGGCCAACACCAGGCAACATCAGCCAAGTGAGGAGCTTCCACGGACTGGCCAGCTTCTATAGGAGATTCGTGCCCAACTTTAGCAGTATTGCCTCACCACTGATGGCAGTAGTGAATAAAAACGTGGGATTCAGCTGGGGAGAAGCTCAGGAGAAGGCATTCCAGGCCTTGAAGGACAGCCTTACACATGCACCAGTGCTAGTCCTGCCCGACTTCAACAAGACGTTTGAAGTGGAGTGTGATGCCTCTGGAATAGGCATAGGAGCAGTGATAACCCAAGAAGGGAGGCCAGTGGCATACTTCAGTGAGAAGCTAGGTGGTGCCTCATTGAACTACCCCACTTATGACAAGGAGCTTTATGCCCATGTCCGAGCATTGGAGACTTGGCAGCATTACTTGCTGTCCAAGGAGTTTGTGATCCACACTGATCATGAGACTCTCAAACATCTCAAGGGCAAACCAATCTCAAGAGGAGACATGCCAGGTGGATGGAGTTCATAGAGACTTTCCCGTACGTCATCAAGTACAAGAAGGGCAAAGAAAATGTGGTAGCCGATGCACTATCAAGGAGGTTTGCCTAGATATCAACCATGGAGCAAAAGGTCCTAGGATTCGAGCACATCATGTACCTATACAAGGATGATCCTGACTTTTCTGAGAGCTACAAGGAGTGTGGCACAGGGAGTCATGGCGAGTTTTACATCCATGAGGGATTCTTGTTCCGAGAGAGAAGGCTGTGCATACCACAAGGATCCTTAAGGGAGCTTATCATCCGAGAAGCTCATGGAGGAGGACTCATGGGCCACTTTGGTGTCGACAAGACTCAAGCAGTGGTCAAGGAGCACTTCTACTGGCAACACATCAAGAGGACAGTAGAGGCTCATTGTGCAAGGTGCATCACTTGCAAGAAAGCAAAGTCCCGAGTGCAACCTCACGGGTTGTATCTCCCACTGCTCATACCGACGCATCCATGGGTGGATATATCAATGGACTTTGTTCTAGGACTGCCCAAGATCAACCACAAGGATGCAATCTTTTTAGTGGTGGACAGATTCTCTAAGATGGCACACTTCATTCTGTGTTCCAATGTCAATGATGCCTCGCAAACAGCCGAGCAGTTCTTCAGGGAGATAGTACGGCTTCATGGAGTGCCAAGAACCATCGTATCAGACAGGGACACCAAGTTCCTCAGCCATTTCTGGAGGACCCTGTGGGGGAAGCTAGGCACGAAGCTACTATTCTCTACCACCTGCCATCCTAAAACCGATGGCCAAACTGAAGTTGTCAACAGGACACTATCAACTCTTCTCAGGACTACACTAGGGAATAACCTCAAGACTTGGGTGGAGTGCCTGCCATTCATAGAGTTCGCTTACAACCGAGCCGTGCACTCAACAACCAAGAAGACACCTTTTGAAGTAGTATATGGCTTCAACCCTCTCACCCCATTGGAGCAAACGCCACTGCCACCAGCAGAGATGACCAACCTCAATGGAGCATCCAAGGCAGAGTTCATAAGGAAGTTACACCAGAAGGTAGCAGAAAACTTGGAGAAGAGGACCGGGCAGTACGAGACTCATGCCAACAAGGGAAGAAAGGAGGTGATCTTTCAACCAGGCGATTGGGTGTGGTTACACCTACGGCAGGAGAGGTTCCCCAATTTAAGGAGTTCCAAGCTAGCACCAAGAGGAGATGGACCATTCAGAGTGCTGGAGAGGATCAACAACAACGCCTACCGGATCGAGCTCCCAGGTGAGTTTAATGTGTCCAACACGTTCAACGTCACTGACTTAGCCCCTTTCCATGCAGATGAACCAGTTTTGAGGTCAAAACCTACTGAAGAGGGAGGGGATGATCAGGACATCAGGTCGTATGTCCAGCCAGGAGACCAGACTGGCCGACCAGGAAGCTTGCCTGAGACAGCCGGGCCATTTGGCACGTCTGCCGGCCCAAGCAGTACCGCCGGACCCTCGGCCAATAGGACCAGACCGATCAGTATTGCCGGCGGAGAGGCCCAAGCTTCTGGCACACTTGGTGGCGACGTGGATGACACCGCCGGTCCACTTGGTGATGCGGCCGACTTCGGGATCAACTTGGCCGGTCCTGAAGGCATTCCGGCCAGTACCTCGCACAGTCCAGCCGGTACAGCCGATTCAGCCGAGTACACGAGCATTTCAACTTCTACAGAAGGAAACTCGGACCAGATAAGCTACCAGCTTCAGGACATGCATCTAGAGGAAGTCACCACACCTGTAGTGCCATCAGGAGCAATGACAAGGAGCAGATCAAGAGCACTCTTCCACAAGTTCAGCTTATGGGTCGACAAGCTCCTAGAGGAAGATCGACTAAGGTCAATGGGCCAGAAGTGCAAAGAGGAGTCCAAAGGCTTCTCAACAATGCAAGGGACTTCAGAGTCTTGGGCTTTAGTGGCAAGAGAGGTCAGGGCCCAAAGATTCCTAACCCTACTCCAAGTCGAAGACTAGGAGCAAGGCGCGTGCATGTCACAAGGACGACCACCTTCCATTTCTTGGCCGTGAGGTAAGTAAGGTAAGTTTTAACTCAAATATATGCCTCCTTCTGTTTTGCAGGGTAGGATCTAGATTCTTTACATTTTTGAGTCAAGAACATTTTAGGAATAGGTCCTTTTTTGGTTATGCACTTTTGTATCTTTTCCATTTCTGCACTTTTGTAAACTTTCCTTTTCTTTATTTGAGTCGACCCTAGAAGGTCAAGCTGTCGAGCATATTAATAAGGCTCCTTCCAGCATTGTAGTTCCACAACCTTTTTGATATTAATAAAGTGCGAATTTTCTCTTTACAAGTTTTTCTCTCAAAGAAGCTTGTGCGCTTAGAACCTAGTTGAGACCAGCCCTCCTAGCTCTAAGTTTGTGATTTATCACGAGGTTCATCACCCCTCGTGTGGTTCACTTCACCCTTCCACCGTTTACCAACCAGAAAACCCCTATCCAGAAGCCTAAGGTTGAGTTTCTCACCTAATCTTCTACAAACAGCCCACGCGCATACATCCTTGAATCAAGGCTTGTATCACAGCCGGGCCATTTGGCGCGTCTACCGGCCCAAACGGTACCGCCGGCCATATGACCAGCCGGGCCGGGCCGATTAACATTTCCGGCGGAGAGACCCAAACCTCCGGCCCAACTGGCGGCGGCGTGGATGACACCACCAGCCCAATTGGTGACGCCGCTGGCTCAGGGATCAATATGGCCGGCTCCGATGACAACTTTGCCAGTTCCTCGCACAGTCCAGCCGATCCAGCCGATTGCACCATCATTTCCACATCTACACAAGGGGACTCGGATCAGCTAAGCTACCAGCTTCAATGCATGAACCTGGATGAAGTCTCTACACCAGTGGTGCCACCAGGAGCCATGACAAGGAGCAGAACAAGGGCACTCTTCCACAAGTTCAGTTTGTGGGTAGACAATCTCCTAGAAGATGATCGACAAGGAGCATTGGACCAAGAGTACAAGGACGAGTCCAAAGGCTTCTCAACATCACAAAGGACTCTACAGACTTAGGCTTTAGTGGCAAAAGAGGCCACGGCTCAACAATTCGTAACCCTACTCCAAGTCGAAGACTAGGAGCTAGGCGTGTGCATGCCACAAGGTCGGCCACCTTCCATTTCTTGGCCGATAGGTAAGAATGGTAAGTTTTCAAATTATATACTTGCCTTTTTCTGTTTTGCAGGGTAGGATTTAGAATGTTTACATTTTGAGTCAAAGACAATTTAGGTAGAAGTCCTTTTTCGGTTATTCACTTTTGTAATTTTTCCATTTGTGCACTTTTGTAAGTTTTCCATTTTTCTTTGAGTCGACCCTAGAAGGTCAAGCTGTCGAGCATATTAATAAGGCTCCTTCCAGCATTGTAGTTTGAAAACCTTTTTCTGATATTAATAAAGATCGAATTTTCTTTCTACTAGTTTTTCTCTCGAGAGACTTGTGCGCTTACAACCTAGTCTAGACCAGCCCTCCTATCTCTAAGTTTGTGATTTATCACGAGGTTCTTCACCCTTCGTGTGGTTCACTTCACTCTTACACCCATTACCAAACAGAAAACCCCTATTCAGAAGCCTAAGGTTGAGTTTCTCACCTAATCTTCTCCAAACAGCCCACACGCGTACTGCCTTGAATCGAGGCTTGTATCATTTTGGTATCAGAGCTTAAAGCTCCTAAAACCAGGTTGTTTCTATCCTTTGCTTAGTCTTGTTTCCAGTTCTTGCATTAGTTTAAGTTTCATTCAAAGAAAATAGAAAACATAACATCTAAGTTCAATCCAGGCCTTCAACCAGCCGGGCCGGACCAACACGCAGCCCCAAGGCTATCACCCTAGACCGAGAGGACCTCCATGGCAACCAGAAGCCGAAGGCGATGGCTTCGAGCCCTATGGTCATCACCAGAGACCAAGAATGCCTCCTAGACATCCTGAGGATGGAGATGAATACGCCTACAACCGGGTAACTCATCCTGATGTTAAATTAACACCTCCTAGTTTTGCAGGAAAAGTAGACCCGAAGCCTATCTAGATTGGGAGAGGAGGATGGATCACATCTTCGATCAGTACAACCAACCAGGCCCTAGGAGAGTCTCCATGGAAGTAGCACAACTCATGGATAATGCCCTCATCTGGTGGGATCGTGAGGCTTCTGACCGAAGGAGGAGGAGATTGAGGCCCGTAGACTCTTGGATCGACATGAAAGATCTCATGAGACAAAGGTTTGTTCCACCTTATTTCCATAGAGATTTGCAACGACGTTTTCGTACTCTTAAGCAGGGCACCAGATCAGTAGAGGAGTACTACGAAGAGTTTGAAAGGCTAAGAAACAGGCTGAAGCTAAATGACGATGAAGAGGCATTGATGGTGCAGTTCTTGGATGGGTTGCAAGGGAGCATCAGCCGTAAGGTGGAGAGGCAAATCTACAACGACTTCAAGGATTTGTTCCACCTATCTATCTCGGCTGAGCAGCACATTAGGCATAAGAGTCAAGACATCCGCAGGAAGCCTAAGATGCCTTGGGCACCAAACAATAGCCCCAAGCCCGTAGACAAAGGCAAAAGCATAGAGATCGAATCATGTTTCAAGAGCAAGCCTCCTGAGCAAACCCATGACCAGAGAGAGCCTAGTAAGTCTTCTAACCCTCAGAGATCACGTGACATCACTTGCTTTAAGTGTAGGGGTCGCGGTCATATCTCAAGGGAGTGCCCAAACAACCGTGTCATGCTGATCACGGAAGCTGGAGAGTATGAGTGCATTTTTTTCGAATTTTCCTTTTTCCCAGTTTTTCCTTTTTGCATTTTTTTCGAAACCTTCTATATAGGAAACCCTCCTAATCGATTTTAGGAGCAGAGTAACTTGTTCCTTTCTTTTGTAGTACGCAATGGCATAAGAAAATAGAGATGCAGCCGATGCCATGATGGCCATGTTCACCACCCTCCAAACGTAACTCGCATCAATCGGCGAGAGGTTGGAGCGCGTGGAGAGGCCTATGAGATTCCAGGCCATAAGGCACGTTAGGGCTGAGCAAGACTGTGCTGAGGGTGCTGAGCACCCTAGGACACGGCACGAACCGGAGGAGCCCCAGCCGGATGGAGATGAGGACGCACAGCCTCATGACTATCACCCTAGGTCGAGAGTTCCTCCAAGGCGACCAGAAGCAGAAGGCGATGTCTTCGAGCCATATGGTCATCACCAGAGACCAAGAATGCCTCACATACATCATGAGGATGGAGATGAATATGCCTACAACAGGGTAACTCATCCTGATGTCGAATTAACACCTCCTAGTTTTGCAGGAAAAGTAGATCCCGAAGCCTATCTTGATTGGGAGAGGAGGATGGATCACATCTTTGATCACTACAACCAACCAGGCCCTAGGAGAGTCTCCATGGCAGTAGTACAACTCACGGACAATGCCCTCATCTGGTGGGATCGTGAGGTTTCTGACCAAAGGAGAAAAAGATTGAGGCCCGTAGACTCATGGGTCGACATGAAAGATCTCATGAAACAAAGGTTTGTTCCACCTTACTTTCATAGAGATTTGCAACGCCGTTTTCGTACTCTTAAGCAGTGCACCAGATCAGTAGAGGAGTACTATGAAGAGTTTGAGAGACTAAGGAACAGGCTGGAGCACAATGACGATGAGGAGGCTTTGATGGCACAATTCTTGGATGGACTGCAAGAAAGAATCAGCCACAACGTGGAAAGGCAAATCTACAATGACTTCAAGGATTTGATCCACCTATCTGTCCAGGCTGAGCAGCACATCAAGCGTAAGAGCCAAGACATCCGCAGCAAGCCTAAGACGCCTTGGGCACCAAGTAATATCCCCAAGCCCGTAGACAAAGGCAAGAGCATAGAGATCGAGTCATGGTTCAAGAGCAAGCCTCCTGAGCCAACCTGATGAGGACATCAGGTCGTATGTCCAGCCAGGAGACCAGACAGGCCGACGAGGAAGCTTGCCCGAGACAGCCGGACCATTTGGCACGCCTGCCGGCCCAAGCAGTACCGCCGGACCCTAGACCAATAGGAACAGACCGATCAGCATTGCCGGTGGAGAGGCTCAAGCTTCCGGCACACTTGGTGGCGACGTGGATGACACCGCCTGATACAAGCCTTGATTCAAGGATGTATGTGCGTGGGCTGTTTGGAGAAGTTTAGTTGAGAAACTCGACCTTAGACTTCTTGGATAGGGGTTTTTGGGTTGGTATTCGATGGAAAGGTGAAGTGAACCACACGAGGGGTGATAAACCTCGTGATAAATCACAAACTTAGAGCTAGGAGGGCTGGTTTCAACTAGATTCTAAGCGCACAAGATTCTTGAGAGAAAACTTGTTGGGGAAAAAGTTCAATCTTTATTAATATCAAAAAGGTTGTCGAACTACAATGCTGGAAGGAGCCTTATTAATATGCTCGACAGCTTGACCTTCTAGGGTCGACCCAAATAAGAAAAGGAAAACTTACAAAAGTGCACAAAAGGAAAAGATACAAAAGTGTATAATCGAAAAAGGACCTATTCCTAAAAGGTCTTTGACTCAATAAAAGTAAATATTCTAGATCCTACCCTGCAAAACACAAAGAGGCATATATTCGAATTGAAACTTACCTTAACTTACCTCATGGCCAACAAATGGAAGGTGGCCGTCCTTGTGGCATGCACGCGCCTTGCTCCTAGTCTTTGACTTGGAGTAGCGTTAAGAATCTTTGGGCCCTGACCTCTCTTGCCACTAAAGCCCAAGTCTCTGATGTCCCTTGTGTTGTTGAGAAGCCATTGGACTCTTCCTTGTATTTTTGGCCCATTGTCCTTAGTCGATCTTCCTCTAGGAGCTTGTCGACCCATAAGCTGAATTTGTGGAAGAGTGCCCTTGATCTGCTTCTTGTCATTGCTCCTTTAGGTACCACTGGTGTAGATACTTCTTCTAGGTGCATGTCCTGGAGCTGGTAGCTCATTGGTCCGAGTCCTCTTGTGTGGAAGTGGAAATGCGCGTGTACTCGGCTGGATTGTGCGAGGTACTGGCTGGAATGCCTTCAGGGCCGGCCAAGTTGATCCCGGAGTTGGCGGCATCACCAGAGGGACCGGCGGTGTCATCCACGTCGCCACCAAGTGTGCCGGAAGCTTGGGCCTCTCCGCCGGCAATGCTGGTTTCTCTGGTCCTTGTGGTCGAGGGTCCGGCAGTACTGCTTGGGCCGGCAGGCGTGCCAGATGGTTCGGCTGTCTCGGGAAAGCTTCGTGGTCAGCCAGTCTGGTCTCCTGGCTGGATGTACAACCTGATGTCCTCATCACCGCCGGTCCCCTTGGTGATGCCGCCGACTCCGGGATCAACTTGGCCGGTCCTAAAGGCATTCCGGCCAGTACCTCGCACATTCCAGCCAGTACAGCCGGTCTAGCCGAGTACACGAGCATTTCAACTTCTACACAAGGAAACTCGGACCAGATAAACTACCAGCTTTAGGACATGCATCTAGAGGAAGTCTCTACACCAGTAGTGCCACCAGGAGCAATGAAAAGGAGCAGATCAAGAGCACTCTTCCACAAGTTCAGCTTATGGGTCGACAAGCTCCTCGAGGAAGATCGACTAAGGACAGTGGGCCAGAAGTGCAAAGAAGAGTCCAAAGGCTTCTCAACAATGCAAGGGACTTCAGAGACTTGGGCTTCAGTGGCAAGAGAGGTCAGGGCCCAAAGATTCCTAACCCTACTCCAAGTCGAAGACTAGGAGCAAGGTGCATGCATGCCACAAGGACGGCCACCTTCCATTTCTTGGCCGTGAGGTAAGTAAGGTAAGTTTCAATTCGAATATATGCCTCTTTCTGTTTTGCAGGGTAGGATCTAGATTCTTTACATTTTTGAGTCAAGAACATTTTAGGAATAGGTCCTTTTTCGGTTATACACTTTTGTATCTTTTCCATTTGTGCACTTTTGTAAACTTTTCTTTTCTTTATTTGAGTCGGCCCTAGAAGGTCAAGCTGTCGAGCATATTAATAAGGCTCCTTCCAGCATTGTAGTTCGACAACCTTTTTGCTATTACTAAAGATAGAACTTTCTCCCCAACAAGTTTTTTCTCAAGAATCTTGTGCGCTTGAGAAGCAAGTCAAGGAGTCCAAGGAGTCCAAGGAGCAAATCAAGAGGAGTCCAAGGAGCTTGAGAAGCAAGTCAAGGAGCTTCTGGAGAAAGGATATGTTCGAGAGAGCCTCAGTCCATGTGCCGTACCAGTGCTACTAGTGCCCAAGAAAGATGGGACTTGGCGAATGTGTGTGGACAGCCGAGCGATCAACAACATCACTGTCAAGTACCGGCATCCAATACCACGGCTGGATGACATGCTAGATGAGCTGAGTGGAGCCACGGTCTTCTCCAAGATAGACCTCAAGAGTGGATACCACCAGGTCAGGATGAAGGAAGGTGATGAATGGAAGACTGCTTTCAAGACAAAACAAGGGCTATACGAGTGGACAGGCATGCCATTCGGCTTGACTAATGCCCCCAGCACCTTCATGCGCCTAATGAGCCATGTTCTTAGGGCGTACATCAGTATGTTTGTAATGGTTTACTTTGATGATATATTGGTTTATAGTAAGTGCCTACAGGAACACCTCACACATCTTGAGATGGTACTTAAAACCCTTCGACAAGAAGAGCTTTATGCCAATCTCAAGAAGTGCATCTTTTGTACTAATAAACTTGTCTTTTTAGGTTTTGTTGTAAGTTCACAGGGCCTACAGGTTGATGAAGAGATGATTCGAGCCATACAAGAATGGCCAACACCAGGCAACATCAGCCAAGTAAGGAGCTTCCACGGACTGGCCAGCTTCTATAGGACATTCGTGCCCAACTTCAGCAGTATTGCCTCACCATTGACGGCAGTAGTGAAGAAGAACGTGGGATTCAGCTGGGGAGAAGCTTAGGAGAAGGCATTCCAGGCCTTGAAGGACAGCCTTACACATGCACCAGTGCTAGTTCTGTCTGACTTCAACAAGATGTTTGAAATGGAGTGTGATGCCTCTGTGATGAGGACATCAGGTCGTACATCCAGCCAGGAGACCAGTCTGGCCGACCAGGAAGCTTGCCCGAGACAACCGGGCCATTTGGCACGCCTGCCGGCCCAAGCAGTACCGCCGGACCCTCGACCAATAGGACCAGACCGGTCAGCATTGCCGGCGGAGAGGCCCAAGCTTCCGGCACACTTGGTGGCGACATGGATGACACCGCCGGTCCCCTTGGTGATGCCACCAACTCCGGGATCAACTTGGCCGGTCCTGAAGGCATCCCGGCCAGTACCTCGCACATTCCAGCCGGGACAGCCGATCCAGCCGAGTGCACGAGCAATTAAGCTTCTACACAAGGAAACTCGGACCAGATAAGCTACCAGCTTCAGGACATGCATCTAGAGGAAGTATCCACACCAGTAGTGCCACCAGGAGCAATGACAAGAAGCAGATCAAGGGCACTCTTCCACAAATTCAGCTTATGGGTTGACAAGCTCCTAGAGGAAGATCAACTAAGGACAATGGGCCAGAAGTGCAAAGTAGAGTTCAAAGGCTTCTCAAAAACACAAGGGACATCAGAGACTTGGGCTTAAGTGGCAAGAGAGGTCAGGGCCCAAAGATTCTTAACCCTACTCAAAGTCGAAGACTAGGAGCAAGGCACGTGCATGCCACAAGGACGGCCACCTTCCATTTCTTGGCCGTGAGGTAAGTTAAGGTAAGTTTCAATTCAAATATATGCCTCTTTCTGTTTTGCAGGGTAGGATCTAGATTCTTTACATTTTTGAGTCAAGAACATTTTAGGAATAGGTCCTTTTTCGGTTATACACTTTTGTATCTTTTCCATTTGTGCACTTTTGTAAACTTTCCTTTTTTTTATTTGAGTCGACCCTAGAAGGTCAAGCTGTCGAGCATATTAATAAGGTTCCTTCCAGCATTGTAGTTCGACAACCTTTTTGATATTAATAAAGAGCCTCAGTCCATGTGCCGTACCAGTGCTACTAGTGCCCAAGAAAGATGGGACTTGGCGAATGTGCGTGGACTGCCGAGCAATCAACAACATCACTGTCATGTACCGGCATCCAATACCATGGCTGGATGACATGCTAGATGAGCTGAGTGGAGCCACGGTCTTCTCCATGATAGACCTCAAGAGTGGATACCACCAGGTCAGAATGAAGGAAGGTGATGAATGGAAGACTGCTTTCAAGACAAAGCAAGGGCTCTACGAGTGGACATTCATGCCATTTGGCTTGACTAATGCCCCAAGCACCTTCATGCGCTTTATGAACCAAGTTCTTAGGGCGTACATCAGTAAGTTATTAGTGGTTTACTTTGATTACATACTAGTTTATAGTAAGTGCCTACGGGAACACCTCACACATCTTGAGATGGTACTTAAAACCCTTCGACAAGAAGAGCTTTATGCCAATCTCAAGAAGTGCATCTTTTGTACTGATAAACTTGTCTTTTAGGTTTTGTTGTAAGTTCACAGGACCTACAGGTTGATGAAGAGAAGATTCGAGCCATACAAGAATGGCCAACACCAAGCAACATCAGCCAAGTAAGGAGCTTCCACAGACTGGCCAGCTTCTATAGGAGATTCGTGCCCAACTTCAGCAGTATTGCCTCACCATTGACGGCAGTAGTAAAGAAGAACGTGGGATTCAGCTGGGGAGAAGCTCAGGAGAAGGTATTCCAGGCCTTGAAGGACAGCCTTACACATGCACCAGTGCTAGTCCTGCCCGACTTCAACAAGACGTTTGAAGTGGAGTGTGATGCCTCTGGAATAGGCATAGGGGCAGTCCTAACCCAAGGAGGGAGACCAGTGGCATACTTCAGTGAGAAGCTAGGTGGTACCTCACTGAACTACCCAACTTATGACAAGGAGCTTTATGCCCTTGTCCGAGCATTGGAGACTCGGCAGCATTACTTGCTGTCCAAGGAGTTTGTGATCCACACTGATCACGAGACTCTCAAACACCTCAGAGGGCAAACCAATCTCTAACGGAGACATGCCAGGTGGATGGAGTTCATAGAGACCTTCCCGTACGTCATCAAGTACAAGAAGGGCAAAGATAATGTGGTAGCCGATGCATTATCAAGGAGGTTTTCCTTGATATCCACCATGGAGGCAAAGGTCCTAGGGTTCGAGCACATCAAGAACCTATACAAGGATGATCCTGACTTTGTTGAGAGCTACAAGGAGTATGGCACAGGGAGTCATGGCAAGTTCTACATCCATGAGGGATTCTTGTTCCGAGAAAGAAGGCTGTGCATACCACAAGGATGATTAAGGGAGCTTATCATCCGAGAAGCTCATGGAGGAGGACTCATGGGCCACTTTGGTGTCGACAAGACTCTAGCAGTGGTCAAGGAGCACTTCTACTGGCCACACATCAAGAGGACAGTAGAAGCTCATTGTGCAAGATGCATCACTTGCAAGAAGGCAAAGTCCCGAGTGCAACCTCACGGGTTGTATCTCCCACTGCCCATACCTACACATCCATGGGTGGACATCTCAATGGACCTTGTTCTAGGACTGCCCAAGATCAACCAAAAAGATGCAATCTTGGTAGTGGTGGACAGATTCTGCAAGATGGCACACTTCATTCCATGTGCCAATGTCAATGATGCCACACAAACAGCTGAGCTGTTCTTCAGGGAGATAGTACGGCTTCATGGAGTGCCAAGGACCATCGTATCAGACAGGGACACCAAATTCCTCAGCCATTTTTGGAGGACCCTTTGGAGAAAGCGAGGCACGAAGCTACTCTTCTCTACCACCTGCCATCCTCAAACCGATGGCCAAACTGAAGTTGTCAACAGGACACTATCAACCCTTCTCAGGACTACACTAGGGAAGAACCTAAAGACTTGGGTGGAGTGCCTGCCATTCATAGAGTTCGCATACAACCGAGCCGTGCACTCAGCAACCAAGAAGACACCATTTGAAGTAGTATACGGCTTCAATCCTCTCACCCCATTGGAGCAAACGCCACTACCACCAACTGAGATGACCAACCTCAACGGAGCATCCAAGGGAGATTTCATAAGGAGGTTACACCAGAAGGTAGCAGAAAATTTGGAGAAGAGGACCGGACAGTACATGACTCATGCCAACAAGGGAAGAAAGGAGGTGATCTTTCAACCAGGCGATTGGTTGTGGCTACACCTACGGCAGGAGAGGTTCCCAAACCTAAGGAGTTCCAAGCTAGCACCAAGAGGAGATGGACCATTCAGAGTGCTTGAGAGGATCAACAACAACGCCTACCGGATCGAGCTCCCAGGTGAGTTTAATGTGTCCAACACGTTCAACGTAACTGACTTAGCCCCTTTCCATGCAGATGAACCAGTTTTGAGGACAAACCCTACTGAAGAGGGAGGGGATGATGAGGACATCAGGTCGTACATCCAGCCATGAGACCAGACTGGCCGACCAGGAAGCTTACCCGAGACAGCCGGGCCATTTGGCACGTTTGCCGGACCAAGCAGTACCGCCGGAACCTCGACCAATAGGACCAGACCGGTCAGCATTGCCGGCGGAGAGGCCCAAGCTTCCGGCACACTTGGTGGCGAC
>CM032162.1:39128257-39246964 GCA_018901935.1 Pugionium cornutum | reverse complement strand
GGACACCAAGTTCCTCAGCCATTTCTGGAGGACCCTTTGGAGAAAGCTAGGCATGAAGCTACTCTTCTCAACCACTTGCCATCCTCAAACCGATGGCCAAACTGAAGTTGTCAATAGGACACTATCAACCCTTCTCAGAACTACACTAGGGAAGAACCTAAAGACTTGGGTGGAGTGCCTGCCATTCATTGAGTTCGCCTACAACCGAGCCGTGCACTCAGCAACCAAGAAGACACCATTTGAAGTGGTATACGGTTTCAACCCTCTCACCCCATTGGAGCAAACACCACTGCCACCAGCTGAGATGACCAACCTCAACGGAGCATCCAAAGCAGAGTTCATAAGGAGGTTACACCAGAAGGTAGCAGAAACTTGGAGAAGAGGACCGGACAGTACGTGACTCATGCCAACAAGGGAAGAAAGGAGGTGATCTTTCAACCAGGCGATTGGGTGTGGCTACACCTACGGCAGGAGAGTTCCCAAACCTAAGGAGTTCCAAGCTAGCACCAAGAGGAGATGGACCATTCAGAGTGCTCGAGAGATCAACAACAACGCCACCGGATCGAGCTTCCAGGTGAGTTTAATGTGTCCAATACGCTCAATGTTACCGACTTGGCCCCTTTCCATGCAGATGATCCAGTTTTGAGGACAAAACCTACTGAAGAGGGAGGGAATGATGAGGACATCAGGTCGTACATCCAGCCAGGAGACCAGACTGGCCGACCAGGAAGCTTGCCCGAGGACAGTACCGCCGGACCCTCGACCTATAGGACCAGACCGGTCAACATCGCCGCCGGAGAGGCCCAAGCTTCCGGCACACTTGTTGGGGACGTGAATGACACCGCCGGTCCCCCTGATGACACCGCCGACTCTGGGATCAACTTGGCCGGTCCTGAAGTCATTCCGGCCAGTACCGCGCACAATCCAGCCGGTACAGGCCATCCAGCCGAGTACACGCACACTTCCACTTCTACACAAGAGGACTCGGACCAAATGAGCTACCAGCTCCAGGACATGCACTTAGAGGAAGTACCTCCACCAGTGGTACCTCCAGGAGCAATGACAAGAAGCAGATCAAGAGCACTCTTCCACAAATTCAGCTTATGGGTCGACAAGCTTCTAGAGGAAGAGCAGCTAAGGACAATGGGCCAGGAGAGCAAATTAGAGTCCAAAGGCTTCTCAACAACACAAGGAACATCAGAGACGTGGGCTTTAGTGGCAAGAGAGGTCAAGGCCCAAAGATATTTAACCCTACTCCAAGTCGAAGACTAGGAGCAAGGCGCGTGCATGCCACAAGGACGGCCACTTTCCATTTCTTGGCCATGAGGTGAGTTAAGGTAAGTTTACATTCGAATATATTTGCCTCTTTCTGTTTTGCAGGGTAGGATCTAGTTGCTTTACATTTTGAGTCAAAAACATTTTAGGAATAGGTCCTTTTTTTGATTATGCACTTTTGTATCTTTTCCTTTTGTGCACTTTTGTAAACTTTCCATTTTCTTTATTTGTGTCGACCCTAGAAGGTCAAGCTGTCGAGCATATTAATAAGGCTCCTTCCAGCATTGTAGTTCGACAACCTTTTTGATTATTAATAAAGTAGAACTTTTTCCCCACGAGCTTTCTCTCAAGAGAGACTTGTGCGCTTAGAACCTAGTTGAGACCAGCCCTCCTAGCTCTAAGTTTGTGATTTATCACGAGGTTCATCACCCCTCGTGTGGTTCACTTCACCCTTCCACCGTTTACCAACCAGAAAACCCCTATCCAGAAGCCTAAGGTTGAGTTTCTCACCTAATCTTCTACAAACAGCCCACGCGCATACATCCTTGAATCAAGGCTTGTATCAGGTAGGGTCCATTCTTGACCGCTATCTTATCAAACTCGGAGCAACATACCTATGCTTAAGCAGTTACACATTGCGTTTTGGGGTAATGCGATAGATGCTGAAATTGACGCATTATAAAGGAATGAGATTTGGTTTCTTGAAAGGTCTCTTGAGGATAAAGACACTTTGTTGTAAATTTGTGTTACAAATCAAGTATAATGTTAATGGATCAACTGAGCGGTATGCATTTAGGTTAGTTGCACTGATAACTGACAAGTTAAAGGCGTTGATTACAATGAGATATTTCTTCCCATAGTTAATATGTCTACAGTTTTGGCATTTTTGAAAGTTATTTAAGGATTGGATACTATACTATATGAATGTGTGAAATGCAATTCTCCATGCTGAATTAGATGAGGAAGTGTTTATAAAAATTCATCCAAGTTTTACTTCACTATTACCTAATGTTATGTATTGTTTGATAGTCATTGATAAGTTAAACAAGCTCCAATGTATTGATTTGAGAAGTTCTCATTTTTTAATCAGTATGAAACTAGTCATTCTCTCATTTCTCTCATGGTGAATCTTCAGTTGTGAAGATTAGTTTGATGTTTGAACTGTTTTCTACAGACCTGCAGACTTGTACGAGTTTTGTTCAAGTCAGTTAAAGACTTGTTCTCAAGCAGAAGCTCTCAAAGACTTTGACACAAAAGAAATCGCAAGTTGACTTGAAGGAACATTGAGGAAAGAGAAAAATCAGAAAGTACAGACAAGAATCTGAAGTTAATCTCTTCTCCTAGGAATCAGTTTCAAGGATCTGCAACATGTCTCTTCTCAGGTGGCTGCAGAGAGAATATGGTGCTGAATTCACCTAAGTGAATAACTTAGGTTAATTCAAGTTTGTCAACTTACGATTGTAACATGCTCTAAAGTTATATAAGAGTATAACAGAGCATTGGTTAAGTGTGTGTGTGAGATAGAAAGTTAAGGAGAGGTGAAAACAGTTTGTAAGGGTTTAAGGCTCGAGTTTGAGCAAGTTTCTTAGTGAGTTTTATTCCGGAGAAGTTTCTCCGGCGAGACATAGGGTCCTAGTTTGGACCTGAACTCGTAAATCCTTGTGCCATCTCTCCCATTCACACAAAGTTCTCTATCAAATAGTTGATTCAAAGACAACTGCAGAATCAACAAGTTCTCATTCTGTAACTTTTGAGTTCGTTTAAAACACTTTTACAACCAAACAAAACACCAAAAACAGAGAAGTATAAAGACAACTCTCAACAACTGGTATCATAGCCTTTTATCTTTGAGAAATTTTTCATTTTTCAATCTAAGGAAGAACAAGGTGCAGAAGATGTCTTCTACCATATTAGAAGTGGAAAAATTTGATGGAAATGGTGATTATATGTTGTGGAAAGAAAAGTTGTTGGCACACATCGAGATCTTGGGTTTAGCTGAAGGAATGGGAGAAGTTGAAATCTCAGAAGGTGAAGCTTCAATCAGCAACACAGGAGGAGAGACAACTGCAGATACAACTTTCTGAGAATGATTACTGATTTAGAGCATGTGAAAGTGTCTGTCTCGGATGAAGACCAGGCTATTATCATGCTAATATCCCTGCCAAAGACGTATAACCAACTTAAAGATACTTTGAAGTATGGTAAAACGACAATTTCTCTGGATGAAGTTGCTATGGCAGTAAGATCAAAAGAACTTGATCTAGGAAAAAGTGGAAAGCTTGTCAGAAATAGCTCAGAAGGACTGTTTGTTCAGGAAAGAGGAAGATCCGTCAAAAGAGATAAGTCCAGTGAAAAGACAAAATGGAAAAATCGATCAAAGTCTAGATCAAAGAAAGGCTGCTGGATTTGTGGGAAAGATGGGCACTTCAAGAAGCAGTGTTCATTGTGGAAGGAGAGAAACAATCAGTCTGGGAAGAGTGGTTATGAAAGAGGAGAATCTTCGAATGTCACAAGTGAGGTTTATGATACTGCAGCACTCATGGTCTCAGAAGCAATGTTGATTCTAGAAGATGAACTGAAAAACAAGTGGATAATGGACACCGGTTGTTCTTTTCACATGACCCACAGAAAATATTGGTTTGTGGAGCTAAAAGAAACTGATCATGGGAAGGTAAGAATGGCCAATGATACATATTCATCTGTAAAAAGAGTTGGAAGTGTTAGAATCAAGAATGAGGACAACACAACTGTTCTGCTGACAAACGTAAGGTATGTACCAGAAATGTCCAAGAACCTAATCTCTTTAGGAACTCTTGAGAATCAGGGCTGTTGGTTTCAATCTAGAGATGGAATTATGAAGATCAACAAGGGCTACAGGACACTGGTTAAAGGTGAAAAGAAAGGGACATTGTACATACTAAAAGGACACACACTGAATGGAGAGGTTAGTGTAACAGTGAACTGCAGGGATAAAACAAAGCCGTGGCACAGAAGGCTTGGGCATATGAGTCATAAGGGGATGGAGATATTGCTGAAGAAAGGGTATCTAGACGAGATGAGGATTACAGAGATGGATTTCTGTGAAGATTGCATATATGGAAAGGCTCACCGAGTTAGCTTTGGATCTGGAAAACATGTCACGAAGGAAAGATTAGATTATGTTCATTCAGACCTTTGGGGATCACCCAACATCCCTCAATCACTCGGCAAATGTCAGTATTTCATCTCATTCATAGATGACTATACAAGAAAGACATGGATATACTTTCTTAAAAGGAAAGATGAAGCATTTGCAACCTTCACAAAATGGAAGAAACAAGCAGAAAATCAGATAGAGAGAAAGGTGAAGACATTTAGAACAGACAATGGATTAGAATTCCGCAACAAAGAATTTGATGACTTTTGCATAAATGAAGGTATAATCAGACACAAAACTTGTGTTTATACCCCACAGCAGAATGAGATTGCAGAGAGGATGAATCGCACAATACTTGACAAAGTAAGATGTCTGGTAAGTGAGTCAGGACTACCTAAATATTTCTGGGCAGAAGCTGCTGCAACTGCAGTCTTCCAAATCAACAGGTCGCCTACTGGTGCTCTTGAGTTCAACATTCCTGAAGAAATGTGGACAGGTTTGAAACCAAAGTATGAAGAACTGAGGGTCTTTGGCTCTATAGGTTATGTTCATAGCAGTCAGGGGAAGCTTAATCCAAGGGCTTTGAAGGGAGTGTTTATAGGATACCCAAGTGGAGTTAAAGGATATAAATTTTGGCTTCTAGATGAAAAAAGTGTGTGATATCCAGAGACGCAATCTTTCATGAAGAAATGATGTACAAACATCTAAATCAAGGGACTGAAACTTCATTAGAGGTAAGAAATTCTCTCTCTCCTTTTACTTATGAAGTTAATGTCCATGACAGCAAAACTGAAGGTGAAGAAACTGACAATCATGAAGAAGAATTTCATTCAGCCTCACAAGAAAGTGAAGAAACAGAGGATGTTGAATCAGATTTTCAGCAGAATAGACATGATTTAGAAGATTATCAACTTGCTAGAGACAGAGAAAGAAGGACTCTGAAAAGACCAGTAAGATTTGATGAATCAAACTTGGCAGAAAGTGCAGAAGAAAATCTGATTGATTTTGCTTTGTTAGTCAATGAGGATGGTGAACTTCCAGAGCCTTGTTGTTATGAAGAAGCCAAGGGAGATAAACATTGGAAACAGTGGAAAGAAGCAATGGATGAAGAGATGCAATCTTTGCATAAAATCAGACTTTCACACTCATAAAAAGACCAAGGAACAGCAAAATGATTGGATGCAAGTGGGTGTATAAGAGAAAGCCTGGAGCAACTGAATCAGAACCTCCTAGATTCAAAGCTAGGCTAGTTGCTAAAGGATATCTTCAAAAAGAAGGAGTAGATTACCAAGAGATCTTTTCTCCGGTTGTAAAACATGTCTCTATAAGACTGATTTTGTCTTATGTAGTAAGCTTGGATCTAGAGTTGGAACAACTGGATGTTAAGACGGCATTTCTACATGGAAATCTTGATGAGTAAATTCTGATGGAACAGCCAGAGGGTTATCAGAAGAAGAATGGCTCTGAGGAAGAAGTTTGTTTGCTCAAAAGATCTCTTTACGGATTGAAACAGGCTCCTAGGCAATGGAACCAAAGATTTAACAGTTTTATGCTGAATTCAGGATACAAAAGAAGTGAATTTGATAGCTGCATTTACTACCAGAGGCTTGACAAAGGATCATACATATATCTGTTACTATATGTTGATGATATGCTAATTGCAGCAAAAGACAAAGGGAGAATTCAGAAGCTAAAGGAGTTGTTAAGTGCAGAATTTGATATGAAGGACTTGGGTGAAGTAAAGAAGATTTTGGGTATGGAAATTAGAAGAGACATAAAAAAGGTATCCTGGAAATATCTCAAGAGGATTATCTGAAGAAGATCCTACGTATGTACAAGATGGATGAATCAAAAGAAGTGCAGACTCCTCTCGGAGTACACTTCAAGTTAAGGGCTGCAAGTGAAGCAGAAAGTGCAGTTCAAGCTAAGTACATGGAATCCATTCCATACTACAATGTTGTGGGAAGTATTATGTACTCCATGATTGGAACCAGGCCGGATTTAGCTCATCCTTTGTGTGTGATTAGCAGGTTTATGAGCAACCCCATAAAAGACCATTGGACTGTAGTTAAATGGGTGCTACGCTACTTCAAAGCAACACAGAAACTCAGACTTTGTTACAGGAAAGAGGATGATCTGAAGATTAAGGGTTACTGTGACTCTGATTATGCTGCAGACTTGGACAAAAGGAGATCAGTAACCGGGTTTGTCTTCACAGTTGGTGGCAACACAGTGAGTTGGAAGTCCAGACTTCAGAAGATTGTTGCATTATCCACAATAGAGTCTGAATATATGGCAATTACAGAGGCAGTTAAGGAAGGTATTTGGCTCAAAGGATTGGCAAAAGAGCTGGGATTTACACAGAATGAAGTGGAAATACTTTGTGATTCACAAAGTGCTATCTCTCTCTCGAAGAATTCAGTATATTATCATGAGAGGACTAAGCACATTGATGTGCGAATACATTTTATTAGAGAGAAGATAGCAGAAGGTGAAGTCAAGGTGACTAAGATCTCAACTCATTGGAATCCGGCTGATATACTCACAAAACCAGTGCCTATAAGCAAGCTCCACAAAGCTTTGGAGTTGCTAAGGCTGACAAAATCTTCATAGAGATGAAGAGGCTCCGGAGAAAGGAAGATAACTCCAGTTTAGCTAAGAAAGAAAAGACCCAAGATCTCGACAACATTCAAACTAAGGTGAAGTTTTGTGAAGATTAGTTTGATGTTTGAACTGTTTTCTGCAGACCTGCAGACTTGGACGAGTTTTGTTCAAGTCAGTTAAAGACTTGTTCTCAAGCAGAAGCTCTCAAAGACTTTGACACAAAAGAAATCACAAGTTGACTTGAAGGAACATTGAGGAAAGAGAAAAATCAGAAAGTACAGACAAGAATCTGAAGTTAATCTCTTCTCCTAGGAATAAGTTTCAAGGATCTGCAACATGTCTCTTCTCAGGTGGCTGCAGAGAGAATATGGTGCTGAATTCACCTAAGTGAATAACTTAGGTTAATTCAAGTTTGTCAACTTACGATTGTAACATGCTCTGAAGTTGTATAAGAGTATAACAGAGCATTGGTTAAGTGTGTGTGTGAGATAGAAAGTTAAGGAGAGGTGAAAACAGTTTGTAAGGGTTTAAGGCTCGAGTTTGAGCAAGTTTCGTAGTGAGTTTTATTCCGGAGAAATTTCTCCGGCGAGACGTAGGGTCCTAGTTTGGACCTGAACTCGTAAACCCCTGTGCCATCTCTCCCATTCACACAAAGTTCTCTATCAAATAGTTGATTCAAAGACAACTACAGAATCAACAAGTTCTCATTCTGTAACTTTTGAGTTCGTTTAAAACATTTTTACAACCAAACAAAATACCAAAAAGAGAGAAGTATAAAGGCAACTCTCAACATCAGTCTATGTGTTAGCGTAGTTGATGATCTCATTGTTGCTAGGTGTAATACAATTGTTGTGGCAATTTTCAAAAAGTATCTTCAAAATTGTTTTCACATGAAAGATCTTAATAATCTAAAATATTTTATTTTAAGATTGATGTGGCTCGTTCTACGCGAGTTATTCTGTTTTTTCAGCACAAGCATATGCTTGATATTATTGTAGATTGTGGATTTCTTGGGTAGCCTATATTATTTCTTATGGAGCAAAATCATTGTGTTGTAAAATTAAGAGTGAGATTATGGCTAATCCACAGAAATATCGCTGGTTGGTTGGACGATTGATTTGTCTGCCTCTCAGAAGACTTGGTATAACATGTGATGGTCATATGTTATCCTATTTCATGCAATACGTTTGGAACATTGAGTAGCTACACTGCGAGTGGTTTGTGTGGACAACAGATTTTCACACTTTAATTTTATATTTGGGGAAAATGCATTAGGGTTTAACTCTCGTTAACCGGTTGATTATTCAGAAAATAATAAGGATTTATGGAAAGATTGGACGGGTTTTCTATTAATAAACGTTGAGTACAAAAAATGAATCAGCTGGGTTTCTCTAAAGCGTTACATTCTCTTAAATACTAGATTTACATCTTAACTTTTTCCTAAAAATCTGGTTCGTGCTTCCTTAATGACTCCTACTTGACTCCTACGATCTCGGAGCACGTCTTTATTTTATTTGACTTCTTCTTTATTTGATCGAATATTCCCTTTGCTGATACAGCTCGATCAGTCAGGTCGAGCTTAATGGGCTTCGGTTATTCTTGGGCCAGATTTGTTATGCAAATCCAGCTCCAACAGTTGCCCCCCAGCCCGTTCAGTCGGTTGATCGGACTGAACGGGCGACATTTGAGTCCGAGTTTTGCTGAAATTTGAATTTTAAAATCCCAAAAAATCTTAATAATACCGTTTTTTAGATCTACGGCTGAGATTCAGAGAGATCTGGAAAAATCTTCTCTCATCTCGAGACGCTTTAAATAGTCGGACACGTTCGACTTCTCTCTCTTCATTCCAACCGTACACGGCATCTTCGAGAGGTAACTTCCTTCTTCTTTAACCTCCGTTACTTGTCAGTTTCGCTTTCAACTGCTTTTCTATTTCAAAAATTTACAGCAAAAGATCTCTGAAAATTCGCTCTTTTCGTTTTGCTGCATCTTTTTCGATCTTCGATGCCTTTGAAATTTTTCTTCGATCGTTTTTTTTCGTTTTTTTATTTGAAAATGGCGAGTACTTCTGGTCGGGAAATTTTTGGTCGGGAAATTTTTGGTCGGGAAATTTTTGGTCGGGAAATTTTTGGTCGGGAAAGTTTTGGTCCGGAAATTTTTGGTCGGGAAAATTTTGGTTCTTATGTTCCGACTTCCCTCGTTCCAGAAGATATTATTGACATGAGACACACTTGTGGTATCTCAGAGAATGTTGTGATGTGTCTTCAAGTTGGGAGTCAAACCCCCGAATTAGTTCGGCCTGGATTTCATTGTGCTTTCACCCCTTATTTTACTCGGTGTGGCTTGACATTCCCAATTCCTTCTTTTCTTCTACAAATTCTAGATCGTCTCGGGCTTGCATTCCCTCAAATGACTCCGAATTTTGTTCGGCATGTGATAGGGATTTTTGTGCGAGCTTGAGAAGAACATCTTCATTTGACTGTTCAGAATTTTCTCTGTTTGTACGACATTAAAAAGAATGTAGGATTCCCTGGGTCGTTTTACATTTCCCCTTGGGCTAACTATAAGATTATTACGGATTTGCCAAACCGAGATGATCGGTGGACGGAGAAATTTTTCTTTTTCAAGGAGGGTTTTGCTTCATTCGGTTCATTTGGGAGGCTTCCAACGAACTGGTCTAGCGAAGCTGATAGAATTACCGTGATCTTCTTTCTGGAATTCTTATTGGTCGCATCTAATTGTTAATCTTGGCAGATACGGGAAGAAGGTCCAAACCAACTCCTGGATTACGCGAGCTGGTTTGAAGGTCGGCAGGTTATACCGAGAAGAGATTTTTCATCGAGATCGGGGGCTAGTGGTCATGTCTCAAGAGGTCGATTACATTGGAGGTTCGAGCATTCGAGAGACGATCCTATTATCAACGATGCGCTTGGTCTTTCAACATTGATGAGGCATATGAAGAGTCCTGGATGCTCACTTCCTGCGGTCCGGAATCTAATCGAGAACGATTGTTATGTGGAATTCTCTTCTGCTGTTGGGCAGGTAGTTGTCTTTACGAGTTATCTTGAATACTTGATAGGTGTTGTTCTTTTCATAACAAGGTTGATTTCTTCGTAGATGATTGCTTCTGTGAATCGGCTCGTTGCCAATTATGAGTATCGTCTAAAGAATGCTCCTCAAACTGACGAACTCGAGAATGTCCAAAAGGTGGTGAGTCAGTTGACCGGCGAGCTTCAGATTTTGCAGCGCAGGAATGGTGAACTCGCTGAAGCGAAGCTCGCAAATGAGATCAGGATTCTCAGTCTTGAGGTTGATGGGGCTGAGATGAAAGAAAAATTGGACGAGGCCCTGGATGATATTTCGGGCCTTAGGGACCAGAAATCTCAAGCGGATGCCGAAATTGCCAAGCTTAAAGCTCTATTGGCTCGAATGACTACAGATCGTTCGACGGATATCCGAAGAGCGGTCAAGGTTGCGAAGAAGGAGCTTGATTCAAGATATCTTGAGGGTCTTCAAAAGGCTAAGGAAAAGTTTGCTCGGAAAGCGACTGAGGTTGACTGCCTGCTCAAGGTTCAAGAAGTGAGTGCCAACCTAGAAATGATTGATCTCATAATTCGGAAGAAGATCACTGATTTGGATGAAGAGTTTGAGAGGCTGAAAACTCAAGAAGCTCAGTTCGCGGCCGAGCTGGCTGCAACTGAGGTATCGGGCTTTTCTTTGAGTAAGCTCGATCTTCCTCAGATTTCGGAGGATTCGGTGGCTTTAGCTGCTAGGGCCGGTTTGGTTGAACATCGAGATGACGGTGAGCTCGCTGTTCAGCCGATGGAGGTGGCACATCCTCCAGATGCTTGATCATGTTTTAATTAGTATTCCTTTTCTTTCTTATTTTGTTTCGTCAAACTAGTGTGTTTGAACGACTTGGTGTCTGGGAAGGCTTTTATCCTTTGGAATAATTTTGTTTTGTTAATTTGGCCGGTATTTCGATATTTATGTGTTTATTTTTACAATTTCGAAAATATCGAACTGGCCATGATTGCCTTTAGTTCGAGAAAGGTGAACTTTAGTGCAATAAAGGTTTTCAATTTCCGTGGTGACTCTCATTAAGTTAACAAGGATTGTGCCACATGTCAGAATCAACGGTTAGGGTTGATCTTGCATTTTACGAGGGGTTACCGTTTGAATTTTGGGTCAATATTCTCGTAATATTTACCGATGTCATCAATGCGGTTGTAAATGCATTGTACGTTTTCTTGGCCTATAAAAATCTTTTGTTGGGGTAGTAATCGGTTCATCTCATTCTTACAATCTCTAAAAGTTTAGAAATTCTTAGATAGACAAAGAAAAAGGAGAGTCTTCCAAGAAACGTTCTCCATCCCCTCCTCGTGATGGGATGGAGTGGTTTGCTGCTCGGTTTAGGGCCCAGGGGGTGCAATTTCTTTCTTTCGAGAGGGATTTGGCTGAAGAGGTGGCGGAGGAACGCCGCTTTCGTCGCAACGTGGCTAGGGCACGAGCGGGGGAGTTTGCTGATGCTCCCTACTTCTCACTGGAGTACTACCCTAGCGGTGTGCACCCGGAGATCGCGGGGTCTTCTTCTGATCCAACGAAGATCTTGGAGGAGGTTGCTAAGGCTGAGGCTCGGCAGCTCGAGGCGGCACGTCGAGCTGAACAGCGACGTGCCGATAAGGGCAAGTGAGGGACTCGGGAAAAAAAGGGGGAAGGGTGGTTTGTCACTACCACTCTTTCTTCTTTTCTGAGTCTTTTCCACTTTTTCCTTCTCTGCTCTTCATTTTTTTTATTTTGGAAAGATAGCGATCTGTCGCTAGTTTCCCTTTTTTTTTTTTTGAGGAGTAGTGGCATGTCACTACTTCTCCTTTTTTTTGCTTAATAAAGTGACGTTTTTAAGAAAGGAATGCCGTAAGTATGAAAAACAAATAGTTTGAGGTATTACCGGATAGGCATGTTTTTCGAATGATTATGAGAGGTGATTTTTCCTTTTATAGTCCTTCCTTAGGGCTGAACGACACCTTTCTTGGTTGGGATCGATTTAGCCTGTTTGGTGCGAGATAAGCTCGGCTTCGAGATCTATTTTATGATCGAGTTTATAATTATATGCGAACTGAAATTTAAAATTGAATTAATTTCTTAATGCGAGGTGAACTCGGTTTTGAAATCGGGTTCAGAGACCGAATTAATAAGTACGAGGTGAACTCGATTTTTAAGGATTGGGTTTTGAGACCAAATTATTTATAAGTACGAGGTGAACTCAATTTCTAAGGATCGGGTTTTGAGACCGAATTATAAGTATGAGGTGAACTCTACTTTGAAGATCGGATTTTGAGACCGAATTGTTTATAAGTGCGAAGTGAATTCGTCTTCAAAGATCGGACTTGAGACCGATTTGATTAGCTAGTTTGAAATGAGCTCGGCTTTTGAGATCGGGTTTTGAGACCAAATTGTTTGACGAGTTTGGAGTGATCTCGGATTTCGAGATTGGGTGTTGAGACTAAATTTTTTTTAATGTGAATTTAGATTGAAACGACGCGTTGTTAAGTTGGATAATGCTTATAAAAGGTCATTTTTTTAAAATGATATGGCTGCACTCTTGGGTTGAGCTATCTACGTACCCTATAGAGGGATCATGCCTTGACGTAGTTCGATTATTAGAGCAAATTAGAGTCCAAAGGCTTCTCAACAACACAAGGAACATCAGAGACTTGGGCTTTAGTGGCAAGAGAGGTCAGGGCCCAAAGATATTTAACCCTACTCCAAGTCGAAGACTAGGAGCAAGGCGCCTGCATGCCACAAGGACGGCCACCTTCCATTTCTTGGCCGTGAGGTGAGTTAAGGTAAGTTTACATTCGAATATATGCCTCTTTCTGTTTTGCAGGGTAGGATCTAGTTGCTTTACATTTTGAGTCAAAACATTTTAGGAATAGGTCCTTTTCGGTTATGCACTTTTGTATCTTTTCCTTTTGTGCACTTTTGTAAACTTTCCTTTTATTTGTTTGAGTCGACCCTAGAAGGTCAAGCTGTCGAGCATATTAATAAGGCTCCTTCCAGCATTGTAGTTCGACAACCTTTTTGCTAATTAATAAAGATCGAATTTTCTTTACAAGTTATTCTCTCAAAGAAGCTTGCGCTTAGAACCTAGTTGAGACCAGCCCTCCTAGCTCTAAGTTTGTGATTTATCACGAGGTTCATCACCCCTCGTGTGGTTCACTTCACCCTTCCATCTTTTACCAACCAGAAAACTCCCATCCAGAAGCCTAAGGTTGAGTTTCTCACCTAATCTTCTACAAACAGCCCACGCGCATACATCCTTGAATCAAGGCTTGTATCATCTACTGTCTTTGAGAGGTTGATGCTTGGTTTTTCGATTCCTTCTACTGGAATAACGCGTTTAACTGATGGATTTGATGTGGAGGCGAGCGCTGCTAATGCATCGGCTGAGGTGTTTTCGTTTCGAGTGATTCTGGTCAGTTCGAATTTTTTGAACTGACTAGTGAGGTCGAGTACTACTTTGAGATACGCTTGCATTCGCTCATCTCTCATTTCGTATTCTCCATGAAATTGACTGGTGACTAGTTGTGAATTGTTATATGCGTTTAGTTGGCGCACTCCAATTCCCAGAGCTAGTTTGAGTCCGCCGATTAATGCCTTGTATTCTGCCTCATTCTTTGAAACGGGATATCTGAGTCTAAAGGACTGTTCCAAGGTTTCGTTGGTGGGAGAGGTTAGTTTGATCCCTATTCTGGATCCTTGTTTCGAGGAAGCTCCATCTACGTATAGATCCCACGGCTTCGATTCGGTTTCTTCTTCATCTTTATCTACGGTCAGTTCGATAATGAAGTCAGCCAATACTTGAGCTTTAGCGCAGGTTTTGGGTCAGTATTTGATGCCGTACTCACTGAGTTTGATTGCCCATTTAGCTAGTCGTCCTGATTGGCTGGGGCTGTGTAAAATCGGCGCAAGGGCTGAGAGGACATTACGAAAATCGGGTGGGATTGGAAGTAAGGTCTTAGTTTCCTTGCGGAAATTACAACTGCCAATGCTAATTTTTCCATTGCTTGATACCTTGTTTCAGCATCTACTAACGATTTGCTTATGTAGTAGATGGGTTTTTGAACATTCACCTCCTCTCGAACCAGTACTCCACTTATCGCCACTTGGGATACGGCGATATATAAATATAAGGATTCTCCTTCGACTAGTTTGGCGAGTATTGGAGGTTCTGTTAAATATATTTTGAGCTGTTGGAATGCTTCTTCGCATGCATTATTCCATTCAAAGGCGGTTCCCTTTTAGTAATTGATAGAAGGGGAGGCATTTATCCGTAGAAAAAAGTTCGTTAGGTCGGTGAAGTCGATGCACACACGCCATTTTCTGTTTTTCTTTTTTACTATGACCGGGTTAGCTAACCAGTCTGGATATTTCACTTCGTGGATGGATCCTATTTTCAATAGTCTATCCACTTCGTCATTAACCGCTTTAGCTATTTCTGGGCCGAATTTTCTTCTTTTATGCTTTATTGGTTTGAATGTAGGGTCTACGTTGAGTTCGTGGAAAGTGATATCTATACTGATTCCTTGCATGTCTTTGGATGACCACGCAAACGTATTTTTGTTTTCTATAAGGAAAGAGATCAGTTCCGTTTTGATGTCATCTTTAAGTTCGGACCCGATTCTCACACATCTATATGGATGGTTTTCATCGATGCATACTTCAATTGTGAGGTTTGACTGTGGGCTAAGGATGCTGAGCTCTTTGAATTTGTTATTTTTTGGAGCCACTTCACCTTTCCCACTTGTTTATTGCTATTGGAGGGCAGGGACTGATTGTTTATACCCTCCAAGATAACATTTGCGTGATGCTTTTTGACTGTCGCGAATAATTTTTATTCCATTTTGTGTAGGGAATTTTAAGCATTGGTGGTATGTGGATGGGATGGCTTTCATGGCATGTAGCCATGGCCTTCCTAAAATGGCGTTAAATGGAGTTGGGCGATCTACTACAACGAACTCGACCATCATACGTTCTCCGCAGGCGTTTACAGGGAGTCTGATGGTTCCGAGTGATAGAGTGGTTTCTCCAGCAAATCCCGTAAGGGAAGTTTTAGCGCCGATTATGTCGCTATCTTTTATTCACATTCTTTTGACTCCATCATACAAGATGAGATCTACTGAACTACCGGTATCTATCATTACCCTTGATAGTTTGAATTCTCCGACATCGAGTCTAACGACTAGAGCATCATCATGAGGTTTATCCAGGAAGCGAGTTTCGCTTTCCCAAAAGGTGATAGCTCCTTGGGATCCTGATGGAAGGATATTTTATGTGACCTCGTCTTTAGCTCGTCGCTTATATGATTTTATTGAGTTTATGAAATCTCGACAAAACTTGGATCCTCCATAAATGAAATTAATTTGAGGGGACGGTGAGTTGTCATGTTCGGAGTCCCAGTTTTCAAACAATGAAGTCGAGACGTCTGTTCGGGTTAACTCTGCGGGGCTGTATGATGACTCACTTCGAGAATCGAATTCGATAATCGATGATTCCGAGGTGGGTGACGTAATGGGACTTGCACATCGAGCCAGACGATTTAAAATGAGATCGGCAGTCGATGTTGAGGCACTTGTTGTAGGACTGTTGTTCCCGCAAAGACGTTGCCATGCTCGAACTTTTTTCTTGACGATAGATTCTGGTGAGAATACCGATTTGGTAGAACCTCCGCATATGCTTAGTTTAGAGAAAACTAAGTCAATTCGCTTCTTTTGAGCTGGAGGAGGTGACTCATCCTCGTTATCGGAGGCTCTTTCCCTCTTTTCATTAGATTTTTCTTTTGTCTCGCTTTGGCCTAATTTCTTTTGTCTGGGGTTATTTCTTGGTTTCGCGTCTTCTAGTTCTAAGTCTACATTTTTGAGTTCTCCCGCTTGTAGTTTAGAAGCTAAAAGGCGACCTACCCTCCGACATTCCTCCGTAGAGTGACCGTGTTTCTTATGGTGCATACAATATTTCCTAGGGTCGTAATCGTTTTCTTTAGGTGAGTCGGATTTATTCACCGCATAAGCATGTTGTCCCTGATTCGTCTTGACACCCTCTTTTTAAAAAATTTTATCGTTGATAAAATTTTTTAATTGGGGTTTACTGGATGATGCTTTAGGTTCGCTATGCCTTTTGGCGAGAGCTTCCAGTTCTTCTTCGGCAACTGCCCATCTTGATGCTCGATGTAGTGCATCGTGTAAGGTAGTTGATTAATGAACAGTGAGCTTTTGCATTAAACTGGATTTATACCATAATCCATTTCGAAGGGCAGCCAATGCCACTTCGTCGTTAAGGCTGAATATCCTAGCTTTTACGTATTTTAATATGGAAATGAAAGCTCGGAGTGACTCATCTGGTCCTTGAGAGAGGGTCCATAAATCCGCTTCTGAAGCTTGTGTTTCGATGAATATTGAATATTGCGTAAAGAAAGCGGACACAAGTTGCGTGAAATCGTTGATGGAATTTTCCACAAGGCCGGCTGATACAAGCCTCGATTCAAGGCTTATATGCGCGTGGGCTGTTTGGAGAAGGTTAGGTGAGAAACTCGACCTTAGACTTCTTGGATAGGGGTTTTTGGGTTGGTATTCGATGGAAAGGTGAAGTGAACCACACGAGGGGTGATAAACCTCGTGATAAATCACAAAATTAGAGCTAGGAGGGCTGGTCTCAACTAGATTCTAAGCGCACAAGATTCTTGAGAGAAAATTTGTTGGAAGAAAAGTTCTACTTTATTAATATCAAAAAGGTTGTCGAACTACAATGCTAGAAGGAGCCTTATTAATATGCTCGACAGCTTGACCTACTAGGGTCGACTCAAATAAGAAAAGGAAAATTTACAAAAGTGCACAAAAGAAAAAGATACAAAAGTGTATAATCGAAAAAGGACCTATTCCTAAAATGTCTTTGACTCAATAAATATAAATATTCTAGATCCTACCCTGCAAAACAGAAAGAGGCAAATATTCTTATTGAAAACTTACCTTACTTACCCCATGGCCAAGAAATGGAAGGCGGCCGTCCTTGTGGCATGCACGCGCCTTGCTCCTAGTCTTCGACTTGGAGTAGGGTTAGGAATCTTTGGGCCCTGACCTCTCTTGCCACTAAAGCCCAAGTCTCTGATGTTCCTTGTATTGTTGAGAAGCCTTTGGACACTTCCTTGCACTTCTGGCCCATTGTCCTTAGTCGATCTTCTTCTAGGAGCTTGTCGACCCATAAGCTGAATTTGTGGAAGAGTGCCCTTGATCTGCTTCTTGTCATTGCTCCTTGTAGTACAACTGGTGTAGAGACTTCCTCTAGGTGCATGTCCTAGAGCTGGTAGCTCATCTGGTCCGAGTCTTCTTGTGTAGAAGTGGAAATGCATGTGTACTCGGCTAGATCGGTTGTATCGGCTAGATTGTGCGAGGTACTGGCCGGAATGACTTTAGGACCGGCCAAGTTGATCCCCGAGTTAGTGGCATCACCAAGGGACCGGCGGTGTCATCCACGTCGCCACCAAGGGGACCGGCGGTGTCATCCACGTCGCCACCAAGTGTGCCGGAAGCTTGGGCCTCTCCGCCGGCAATGCTGACCGGTCTGGTCCTATTGGTCGAGGTTCCGGCGGTACTGCTTGGTCCGGCAAACGTGCCAAATGGCCCGGCTGTCTCGGGTAAGCTTCCTGGTCGGCCAGTCTGGTCTCATGGCTGGATGTACGACCTGATGTCCTCATCATCCCCTCCCTCTTCAGTAGGGTTTGTCCTCAAAACTGGTTCATCTGCATGGAAAGGGGCTAAGTCAGTTACGTTGAACGTGTTGGACACATTAAACTCACCTGGGAGCTCGATCCGGTAGGCGTTGTTGTTGATCCTCTCAAGCACTCTGAATGGTCCATCTCCTCTTGGTGCTAGCTTGGAACTCCTTAGGTTTGAGAACCTCTCCTCCCGTAGGTGTAGCCACACCCAATCGCCTGGTTGAAAGATCACCTCCTTTCTTCCTTTGTTGGCATGAGTCACGTACTGTCCGGTCCTTTTCTCCAAGTTTTCTGCTACCTTCTGGTGTAACTTCCTTATGAACTCTGCCTTGGATGCTCCGTTGAGGTTGGCCATCTCTGCTGGTGGCAGTGGCGTTTGCTCCAATGGGGTGAGAGGGTTGAAGCCGTATACCACTTCAAATGGTGTCTTCTTGGTTGCTGAGTGCACGGATCGGTTGTAAGCGAACTCTATGAATGGCAGGCACTCCACCCAAGTCTTGAGGTTCTTCCCTAGTGTGGTCCTGAGAAGAGTTGATAGTGTCTTGTTGACAACTTCAGTTTGGCCATCGGTTTGAGGATGGCAGGTGGTAGAGAAGAGTAGCTTCGTGCCTAACTTCCTCCAAAGGGTCCTCCAGAAATGGCTGAGGAACTTGGTGTCCCTATCTGATACGATGGTCCTTGGCACTCCATGAAGCCATACTATCTCCTTGAAAAACAGCTCGGCTGTTTACGTGGCATCATTGACATTGGCACACGGGATGAAGTGTGCCATCTTGAAGAATCTGTCCACCACTACAAAGATTGCATCCTTGTGGTTGATCTTGGGCAGGCCTAGAACGAAGTCCATTGAGATGTCCACCCATGGATGTGTAGGTATGGGCAGTGGGAGATACAACCTGTGAGGTTGCACTCGGGACTTCGCCTTTTTGCAAGTAATGCACCTTGCAGAATGGGCATCTACTAACCTTTTGATGTGTGGCCAGTAGAAGTGCTCCTTGGCCACTGCTAGAGTCTTGTCGACACCAAAGTGGCCCATGAGTCCTCCTCCATGAGCTTCTCGGATGATAAGCTCTCGTAATGATCCTTGTGGTATGCACAACCTTCTTTCTCGGAACAAGAATCCCTCATGGATGTAAAACTTGCCATGACTCCCTGTGCCACACTCCTTGTAGCTCTCAGCAAAGTCAGGATAATCCTTGTAGAGGTCCTTGATGTGCTCGAATCCTAGGACCTTTGCCTCCATGGTTGATATCAAGGCAAACCTCCTTTGTAGTGCATCGGCTACCACATTGTCTTTGCCCTTCTTGTACTTGATGACGTACAGGAAGGTTTCTATGAATTCCATCCACCTGGCATGTCTCCTCTTGAGATTGGTTCCCCCTCTGAGGTGTTTGAGAGTCTCATGATCAGTGTGGATCACAAACTCCTTGGATAGCAAGTAATGCTGCCAAGTCTCCAATGCTCGGACAAGGGCATAAAGCTCCTTGTCATAAGTGGGGTAGTTCAGTGAGGCACCACCTAGCTTCTCACTGAAGTATGCCACTGGCCTCCCTCCTTGGGTTAGCACTGCTCCTATGCCTATTCCAGAGGCATCACACTCCACTTCAAACGTCTTGTTGAAGTCGGGCAGGACTAGCACTGGTGCATGTGTAAGGCGGTCCTTCAAGGCCTGGAATGTCTTCTCCTGAGCTTCTCCCCAGCTGAATCTCATGTTCTTTTTCACTACTGCCGTCAAGGGTGAGGCAATACTGCTGAAGTTGGGCACGAATCTGCTATAGAAGCTGGCCAGTCCGTGGAAGCTCCTCACTTGGCTGATGTTGCCTGGTGTTGGCCATTCTTGTATGGCTCGAATCTTCTCCTCATCAACCTGTAGGTCTTGTGAACTTACAACAAAACCTAAAAAGACAAGCTTGAGATTGGCATAAAGCTCTTCTTGTCGAAGGGTTTTAAGTACCATCTCAAGATGTGTGAGGTGTTCCCATAGGCACTTACTATAAACCAATATATCATCAAAGTAAACCACTACAAACTTACTGATGTACGCCCTAAGAACTTGGTTCATAAGGCGCATGAAGGTGCTTGGGCCATTAGTCAAGCCAAATGGCATGACTGTCCACTCGTATAGCCCTTGCTTTGTCTTGAAAGCAGTCTTCCATTCATCACCTTCCTTCATCCTGACCTGGTGGTATCCACTCTTGAGGTCTATCTTGGAGAAGTCCGTGGCTCCACTCAGCTCATCTAGCATGTCATCCAGCCGTGGTATTGGATGCCAGTACTTGACAGTGATGTTGTTGATTGCTCGGCAGTCCAGGCACATTCGCCAAGTCCCATCTTTCTTGGGCACTAGTAGCACTGGTACGGCACATGGACTGAGGCTCTCTCGAACATATCCTTTCTCCAGGAGCTCCTTGACTTGCTTCTCAAGCTCTTTGGACTCCTCTGGACTCATCCGGTAGGCTGGCCGGTTGGGCAGGACTGCTCCGGGCACTAGATCGATCTAGTGTTCTATGCCATGTAAAGGAGGCAAGCCTGCTGGTATCTCCTCTGGAAACACATCCTGGAACTTGTTGAAGAGAGTTGCTACTTCAGGAGGTAGCTCTATCTGTTCCTGTTCTATACTCAAAATTTCTTTGAAGAACATTAGTAACATTAAATCCTTTGAGGCCAAAGCTCTCCGGACATGGCTTGGTTGAATAAGAAAATTAGACTTGATAAGTTTCTTTTCCTTTTCATTTGGAGTTGTAGCTCGTGTACCTGGGCAGATGTAAGAGGAGCCAAGCTGACCTTTCTTTTGTCATGCACAAAAGTGTAGAGATTGGTTCGGCCATCATGCCTAGTCTCTTTGTCAAACTGCCATGGTCTTCCTAGCAGAAGATGGCCAGCTTGCATGGGCACCACATCGCACACGTCTTGGTCTTGGTACTTGCCCACACTGAATGGCACAGTGACTTGCTCATGGATCTTGAGCTCCACTTTGTCCTCGAGCCATCTCAGTCTATATGGTCGAGGATGCCTTGTCTTCTCTAGACCTAGCTTATCAACCATATATGCACTAGCAACGTTAGTGCAAGAACCACCATCTATGATGAGGTTACATACCTTGCCCTTGATGGTGCAACGGCTGTGGTAGATGTTCTCCCTTTGGATGGTCTCTGAAGGATCCACCATTGCACTTGAGGATGCGTTTAGTGACCAGCACTTCCCCCCCACATCCGGGTACTCAATGTCACCATATTCCTCTTCTGGTTCATAGTCCTCGTCATCTTGGGACTCATATTCTCCAGCCTCCGTAAACAGCATGACCCGGTTGTTTGGGCACTCCCTTGAGATGTGTCCACGACCCCTACACTTGAAAAAAGTGATGTCACGTGATCTTTGAGGGTTAGAAGACTTACCAGGCTCTCTCTGGTCACGGGTGGGTTTAGGAGGCTTGCTCTTGAACCTTGACTCGATCTCTATGCTCTTGCTTTTGTCTACAGGCTTGAGAATGTTGCTTGGTGCCCAAGGTGTCTTAGGCTTGCTGCGGATGTCTTGGCTCTTACGTTTGATGTGCTGCTCAGCCTGAAAAGATAGGTGGAACAAGTCTTTGAAGTCATTGTAGATTTGTCTTTCCACCTTGCGGCTGATTCTTTCTTGAAGTCCATCCAAGAATTGTGCCATCAATGCTTCTTCATAATCATTGAGCTCCAATCTGTTCCTTAGCTTTTCGAACTCTTCATAGTACTCCTCTACTGATCTGGTACCCTGCTTAACAGTACGAAAACGACGTTGCAAGTCCCTATGAAAGTAAGGTGGAACAAACCTTTGTCGCATGACATCCTTCATGTCGACCCATGAGTCTATGGGCCTCATTCTTTTCCTCCTTCTGTCAGATACCTCACGATCCCACCAGATGAGGGCATTGTCCGTGAGTTTTGCTACTGCCATTGAGACTCTCCTAGGCCCTGGTTGGTTGTAATCATCAAAGATATGATCCATTCTTCTCTCCTAATCTAGGTAAGCTTCGGGGTCTACTTTTCCTGCAAAATTTGGAGGAGTTAGCTTAACATCAGGATGAGTTATCCGGTTGTAGGCATGTTCATCTCCATCCTCATGATGTCTAGGAGGCATCCTTGGTCTCTGGTGAAGACCATATGGCTCGAAGCCATCATCTTCTGCCTGTGCTTGCCATGGAGGTCTTCTCAGCCTATGGTGATAGTTATGAGGTTGTGTGTCCTCATCTCCATCTGGCTGGGACTCCTCCTGTTTGTGCCGTGTCCTAAGGTGCTGATGAGGACATCAGGTCGTACATCCAGCCAGGAGACCATACTGGCCGACCAGGAAGCTTGCCCGAGACAGTCGACCATCTGGCACGCCTGCCGGTCCAAGCAGTACCGCCGGACCCTCGACCACAAGGACCAGAGCAACCAGCATTGCCGGCGGAGAGGCCCAAGCTTCCGGCACACTTGGTGGCGACATGGGTGACACCGCCGGTCCCTCTGGTGATGCCGCCAACTCCGGGATCAACTTGGCCGGTCCTGAAGGCATTCCGGCCAGTACCTCGCACAATCCAGCCGGTACAGCCGATCCAGCCGAGTACACACGCATTTCCACTTCTACACAAGAGGACTCGGACCAAATGAGCTACCAGCTCCAGGACATGCACCTAGAGGAAATATCTACACCAGTGGTACCTCAAGGAGCAATGACAAGAAGCAGATCAAGGGCACTCTTCCACAAATTCAGCTTATGGGTCGACAAGCTCCTAGAAGAATATCGACTAAGGACAATGGGCCAAAAATGCAAGGAAGAGTCCAGTGGCTTCTCAACAACACAAGGGACATCAGAGACTTGGGCTTTAGTGGCAAGAGAGGTCAGGGCCCAAAGATTCTTAACCTTACTCCAAGTCGAAGACTAGGAGCAAGGCGCGTGCATGCCACAAGGACGCCCACCTTCCATTTCTTGGCCATGAGGTAAGTTAAGGTAAGTTTCAATTCGAATATATGCCTCTTTCTGTTTTGCAGGGTAGGATCTAGAATATTTACTTTTATTGAGTCAAAGACATTTTAGGAATAGGTCCTTTTTCAATTATACACTTTTGTATCTTTTCCTTTTGTGTACTTTTGTAAGTTTTCCTTTTCTTATTTGGGTCGACCCTAGAAGGTCAAGCTGTCGAGCATATTAATAAGGCTCCTTCCAGCATTGTAGTTCGACAACCTTTTTGATATTAATAAAGATAGAACTTTTTCCCCAACAAGTTTTCTCTCAAGAATCTTGTGCGCTTAGAATCTAGTTGAGACCAGCCCTCCTAGCTCTAATTTTGTGATTTATCACGAGGTTTATCACCCCTCGTGTGGTTCACTTCACCTTTCCATCGAATACCAACCCAAAAACCCCTATCCAAGAAGTCTAAAGTCGAGTTTCTCACCTAAACTTCTCCAAACAGCCCACGCGCATACATCCTTGAATCAAGGCTTGTATCAGGTGCTCAGGACCCTCAGGACGGTCTTGCTCAGCTCTCACGTGCCTTATGGCCTGGAATCTCACTGGTCTTTCTACGCGCTCCAACCTCTCGCCTATTGATATGAGTTGTGTTTGGAGAGTGGTGAACATGGCCATCATGGCTTCGGTTGCTTCTCTATTTTCTTCTGCCATTGCGTACTACAAAGATAGAAGACAAGTTATGCTACTCCTAAATTGTTAGGAGGGTTTTTTTTATAAGGGATTCGAAAAAAATGCAAAAAGAAAAATTCTAAGGAATGGAAAATTCGAATATATAGAGATTTGAATAAAAGGAAATTTTCTTGACAACTATTGCTAGCTATCCAATTCGAAATCTTTTGGTATTTTTCCTATTTTTTTTCTTTTCTTTTTCTTTTCTTTTAATTTAACTTAAAATAATAGATATATGATTCTAACAAAAAGGAAAGTCGAATATAGCAATGCAAGAATGATTCTAACAAAAAGAAAAGTCGAATATAGCAATGCAAGAATGATTCTAGAACCTAGTGATGAACGTAGGAACTAGATGCACTCGGTATGAACTTAGATGTTATTTTTTTGATTTTCTGGAATGAAAATTAACTAATGCAAGAACAAGAAACAAGACAAGCTAAAGGATAGAAAAACCTGGTTTATGAGCTTTAAGCTCTGATACCAAAATGATACAAGCCTCGATTCAAGGCTTATATGCGCGTGGGCTATTTGGAGAAGGTTAGGTGAGAAACTCGACCTTAGACTTCTTGGATAGGGGTTTTTGGGTTGGTATTCGATGGAAAGGTGAAGTGAACCACACGAGGGGTGATGAACCTCGTGATAAATCACAAACTTAGAGCTAGGAGGGCTGGTCTCAACTAGATTCTAAGCGCACAAGATTCTTGAGAGAAAATTTGTTGGAAGAAAAGTTCTACTTTATTAATATCAAAAAGGTTGTCGAACTAGAATGTTGGAAGGAGCCTTATTAATATGCTCGACAGCTTGACCTACTAGTCTCTGATGTTCCTTGTGTTGTTGAGAAGCCTTTGAACTCTTCCTTGCACTTCTGGCCCATTGTCCTTAGTGGATCTTCTTCTAGGAGCTTGTCGACCCATAAGCTGAATTTGTGGAAGAGTGCCCTTGATCTGCTTCTTGTCATTGCTCCTTGAGGTACGACTGGTGTAGAGACTTCCTCTAGGTGCATGTCCTGGATCTGGTAGCTCATCTGGTCCGAGTCTTCTTGTATAGAAGTGGAAATGCGCATGTACTCGGATGGATCGGCTGTACCGGTTGGATTGTGCGAGGTACTGGCCGGAATGCCTTCAGGACCGGCCAAGTTGATCCTTGAGTTGGTGGCATCACTAAGGAGACCGGCGGTGTCATCCACGTCGCCACCAAGTGTGCCGGAAGCTTGGGCCTCTCCGCCGGTAATGCTGACCGGTCTAGTCCTATTGGTCGAGGGTCCGGCGGTACTGCTTGGTCCGGCAGACGTGCCAAATGGCCCGGCTGTCTTGGGCAAGCTTCCTGGTCGGCCAGTCTGGTCTTCTGGCTGGATGTACGACCTGATGTCCTCATCACCAGCAAACCATTCGAGAGTTGCACCGATGAGGTTTTCTGCGAAAAATCTACAGTAACCTGCTTTTTTTTCTTCCTCAGTGAGGTGTGCTCTCGCTATTGCGAGGTGAAATGCTCTGATGTGAGCTTTTGGTTCGGAATTTCCTTCATAGATTGGGAAACGAATCTTTCCAGTGTCGCGAAGTCGAGCGTTAGCGATTTGATCGGTAAAAGGAGTTCTTCGTGTCTCTACAATTTTTCGATATATATCTGGAACTAGGCTTGTAGATTTATGAACTTTCAAGCTCATGAGCTTTAATTCTTCCTTCGTTTGATCCACGAATCTTTTTAACGCAGCAAAATTTGAGTCAAATTGGGGATCTGCTTCCGGAATTCGGTTAGAAGAACTCGGGAGTAAAGGAGTCGATTGATGGGTTACCGGGGTTGTTTCCGGTATTCTCGAATTCGCTGCGAAGGAGGATGTTCCGAACCAATGCTGTTCGGATGGTCCACAACCTGGAGGTAGAGGGGGAGGAGACGGTAATCTCGGTAACCTGCTATGTTCTGGAGTGACTCCGAATACTGAGGTTGATACCGAAGCGCATATTGATGATACTGCTGGTTGTCGAGATTGGCTCGGTATTTGCACTCCGGAAAAATCGAGGCGAGTTTGCATAGGGAATCCTATGTCGGGCCTGCTTTGGTTTGGTAATATGTTTTGGGAATTCGTTGTTCCCCTGATTGATGGAGTTCTTTCGATGAATTGGGTGAACTCTTGCTCTTGTCTATTGAGACGAGTTATCAGGGTTCGCGTTGTCACATCTTGGGTCGAGGTGAGATTAATCAATGAATTTATCATGCTTTTAATCTCGGTTAGTTCGTCAGTTCGGTTTGTATGAGAGATCGATTATGGGGCGGGGCGAATGTTAGCTAAGGACATTCCCCAATTTTGATCATTCCTAGTCCAGGTTGATCCGACTCTATCAGCGATGCTCGCAATTGGTGTCGCGGTTGTGGCCGTTGTTGACCATCTCAGTGGTGCTTGCGGAGTCGCTATTACGGTTGCTTCTTTCTGGATAGGAGTAACATGCCCTGGTTCGGGGGTAGTTACGAGGCTTTCAGAAGTGGGAACGAGCTGACTTGGAGTTGAGATCTCGGGAGAAGAGACTGGATTATGTGATTCCATGGGATAATCGAGGGTTCTGGGAGCCAGAGAGTTAAAAATTAATTCCCCATAGACGGCGCCAAAATGTGGATAACAGATTTTCACACTTTAATTTTATATTTGGAGAAAATGCAGTAGGCTTTAACTCTCGTTAACTGGTCGATTATGTAGAAAGTAATAAGGATTTATGGAAAGACCGGATGGGTTTTCTATTAATAAACGTTGAGTACAAAAAATGAATCAGCTGGGTTTCACTAAAGCGTTACATTCTCTTAAATACTAGATTTACATCTTAAATTCTTCCTAAAAATTTGGTTGGTGCTTTCTTAATGACTCCTACTTGACTCCTACAATCTCGGAGCACGTCTTTCTCTTATTTGACTTCTTCTTTATTTGATCGAATATTCTCTTTGTTGATATATTCAGCTCGATTAGTCAAGTCGAGTTTAATAGGCTTCGGTTATTCTTGGGCCGGATTTGTTGTGCAAATCCAGCTCCAACAGTATGTTATTTGAAACAAATCCTTAATTTCGAATGACATTTACGTTTCACCATTGAGATTGAACTAGTTTTCCTTTAAGATTTGTGACATTTGGTGATTCAATGATATCATGGAGACTAAAAAGCAGGATGTTTTCTCTCGTTCATTTGACAAGGCTGAATACTGTGCTATGGTTGATACAGCTTATGAGTTAATTTGAGATATTGATGTTACTTGTTGTTACATTTATTATGCGATGCAGTTTTATTGAGATAGTGAATCAACACTATGTTTGGCAACAAATTTAATATTTTATGGGCGTAACGAACACACTAAAATTAAGAGTATTTGCATTCTATGACACAAATTTGAGTCGAAATTGGTAAAATAACCATTTACTGTTTAAATAATTGTACTCATTTCATAAAACCGATTATATTCTTACATACTAATATCCTACTTATAGTTATAGGTCTTATATGGAGTAGGGTTTTGTGTCACAAGATATAGAGATATGGATTCTTTTTTATACGGTGGAGATTTATCATGATACAACTATTCCAATATTTAAATTTGTTTCTTCTTTCACATTTCCGTAACAACTGTTCCTAACATCTTTCCGAGAAAGACATAAATTTAAAATAAATCTTCTCGCTCTGGAGACAGTTCAGTTAAAACGACTCAACAAGTTCAGTTGTTTGAAATAAATCTTTCTCATTACTGGCAAAGACGTAAATCATAAATCCCCTTTATCCTGATTTAGGCGAGAAATCTCTGCCATTATACCTACAGAAATCAAAGACGAAGGAAAAAATATGGTCGTTCGAACAACACCCATTACGAAATGGTAATTTGATGTTTAACATTTATTAAGTAGTTTCTCACATTTTTTGTTTCGAATAACCCTCATTTCATGAGAATAATTCGTTCGTTTTTTTTATTTGATGCACAAAACGAAAGCGGAGTTACCGGAAAGCATTTATGCAGTCAGCCATGAGCCAGTATGTAAAAAATTGAATTCATACCATAAGTCAAACCGTATAGACTCAATTCTCAATGCCTTGACGGAGGATGAGATACGTCGACCGCGGAAATCTCCTTTTTGCAAGGTAATTGCAACCACGGAAAAACCTTCATACTCCGAGAGATTCGGCCAATACATCATCAAGCGTTAACTCAAAGTAACAAAGAAACATGAGATATGGTTTCTTTTTACGGGTATCCACATTTGTAAATCAGATTTTTTATACACTTTTCTTGTAGTTGCTGCATATGTATTGGTACCAACATATCACATCGCTAAGATACACAAAACCCATGTGGAGTTAAGAAGGAATATCAACCAATTTTTTACGTATCTATGGGGCAAATTGACATTTAATCCGCTTGTATCTAGTATTAGAAAAATAGATGCTATTGCACTATCACAAAACATGCTTGCAGTGAAAGGTTTTTGTGCATGTTATACATTTGTTGATGATGCATGCAGTGCCTTCACTAACAGAGGTTGTCCAACTTTGGAATCAAAACCGGAAAGCGATGGTGATAGCAATGAGGATGTCGAGGGTAGGAGACATGTTGCGAATGTCGCACAACAGAAAGAAAAATCTGGGACCTTGGCTTGAGTCATGGGGCACACTAGAGTACTGGAGAAGAAATGTGAGGTAAGTGCTTATTAATCGCAGTTATCTGGTATTATTCGTTGTATGTCGCTTCAATGATTTTCAAGTGGATATTGATATGGTTAACGACTAAAATTTGTTATATCATATACATATGACTCCATTTTTTTAAAAATGAAATGCATGTTTGGTTAGGTAACAATTTTGGGGTAGTGTGAGATAAGTGCATGTGGTCTTGATTACGTGTTGAAATTGGTGTTACGTCCTTGGAAGGAGTTCATACGGCTAACTATATTTTTAACGAGTAACATTTTTAGCATTTGGGTAACCATTAAATGTAGTTTTTGGTAGGTAACAATTGTGGTAAGGGCTAACATTTTCTTTTTTTCTATACAATTAAACAGTTGAGTGTATTATACCGGAAGACATATATTACAAATTAGATGAAAAAAACAGCGTGGATGGTCAGCCAAGGAAGAGTACGAAAATGTTAATACAATGTTGCAGTTGATGGGTGAGGACTATCAGTTTAACAAAAGCATGTTCAGTGGAGGAACTAATGGAGGCGCAAGTGAAAAGGATGGAGACTGAGGAAATGGACAAAAAGGACAACTAGAAAACGCAGGAGCTGCCGAGGGAGAGACACACGCCACGGTTGCAGATGGTGGAACATCTGCTAATGACATGAATTACAGCCTCATTGCGGATCTCTTTGCATCAAAATTGAAACAAGAGTTACATAATATTGACGTGAAGATTTCAAAATTACTTGAGAAGATAAAAAAGCGGAGGATGTTGATGGGCACCTAGATACCAATATCATCACCATATTGGATGGAAAGGTTGATAAAATGAAGGAAGCTATCATTTTCAACATGAAACCTTTCCTCGATAAATCATGCCTTATCACTGCATACCAAACAGGCTACTAGTAAAAATAATGTCAACATAGATCATGCGATGAGCGAAGGCAAAACATTTGAAGGTTCGGCACTGAAACACGTACACGAAGATGCTTTGAGGATAGATGTAAAAGCCAACAATGCCATCAATGGTCTTCTTCGATATATTAGCCGAGCATCAATCAATAATGTATCTCTTAACATTTTTAATTTTTTATTCACAGTCACAACAAAAATTAACCATTGTTGCTAATATTATCGGCTAATCATTTTTAATTTTTTGTTCACAGTCACAACGGAAATTAACCACTGTTGCTAATATTATCGGCTAATCATACGGTACAACCCAATGCAGGACAAATATTAAATAACTGTTGTTGCTAATATTATCACAGCTGCGGAAATAAATAGTCATGAAAACTGGTTATAATATGAAAAATTGAGTTAAACGTAGATGTTAGATTTGTGTCGTTCCGATTAGTTTAAATGTTATTATTGATTTAGTACATGTATGTCTAGTTTATCATCATGAGTACTGAATAGCCGATAATATTAGCAACAACGGTTAATTTCCGCAGTAAAACACAATGGTAATCTATAATACTTTAAAGATTATCAAATAATAATTACTGAAATATTACACATCACCGAATAACAAATATCCTAACACAACTAACATTAAGTTTAACACTACATGCCAATGGAGTATTCAACACGTTGACGTTAACATTTTCACTTTCATGACTATTGGGATACATATTTATATTGTCTTCATCATCTAAGGTAATTATCTCCTCCCCCCATCCCCACATTTATGCATCACCAGTCGATGATTTTTCCTCACTACTCATAACAGTTTTGGCTAGTGCCAACCCTTGGCATAACACGTTGTATACATTGTTAAGAATAGCCTTTTCTTCTTCGATACATATCTCTTCCAAAACGGTATGACTACCATGTATGGCACCATCTCAGACCAATCATGTATGAAAGAAGCCAAAGTTATAGTTGCTTCGAAGGAGTTCTATTTTATTCGCCGAGCCATTAACAAAATATTTATTTTGGTAACTAAGATCTAGACTTGATAATGTCCCATTTGTTATGGATAACACTCTTGATTGCCTCCAAAAGAGAAGTTAGATCTTCTTTGAAAGTAATACCTCTCTACTAAATAAACTCTGACGGAGACAATGGCAAATCTTCGATGTCTATACGAACAATCATAAATAGATCGACATCACTATCACATTTAATATCAATTGGGGCGTGCGTTTTCCTTGAAGTCTGCTCATCATTTCAAAATATTGATAGGTCAAAGCTGCTACTGTGTTCACGCCGAAGAGCTATGTGGCCTGGACCATATCCATAAGATCGACAAAGCTTTGATTCACATTAAGTATCACACCATAAATATTTGATCCGATTGTATTATGAAACTCCACTCCCTATTTTCTAATTTATCCCACCACCCACAAATCAGATTTACAAGCTTCATCCTACATAAGAAACCAAAATAAAATATGGTAGTATTACACGATTTTGTGAGTCATACACAAAACAAAAAGAAAAACTACCGATAACAAATGCGTTATTCATTTAAACACAATCATATTGACTTACCCCGAAATCTGGGTTTGAAGCTACATACCATTAAATGAAACTGTTAAATTACAGACAAGATCTTAAATACCTCGTACATTTATGGGGTTAATACAATTCATTAAGGCATAAAGTTGTCATTAGTAATCAAACAGATAAAATACTAAAGAATATACTTTTCTCAACACAATCGATTTCTATGTTTCTCCTCCTTTCTTTTTTAATAGTTTTGTTCTCGATATCAATGGTGTTTATATGCAACCAGATACAATTTTATATATAGACAGCAACAGAGTCACATTATATATACAAACATATATGCATAATGTGTATATAATTACTCGAAATCTTTACGTAATTTCAAAATCAAATGAAGCTCGGCGTGTGTTGATTTTGCTAAAAAAAATATTTACCTGATTTTGCCTAAATAGAAATTTTTCTGAAGAGATTTTTACGTGATTTTGCCTAAATAGAAATTTTTCGGAAGAGATTTTTACCTGATTTTGCATAAATAGGAACAGCATGATTACGTAGGTGTTCAAAAATAATCTATTTTAGATTTGGTCAGCTTTACAAGTGATAATGTGGTGTGTGAACGAGGACACTTATGGCATTTCGTGCAAAAATGAACAGTGAAAACAGTTTTTAGAATCTCATGATCATTAACTAATTTGTTTTATGGTTATTAAACTAATTCACTCTAAAATTAAATATATTATAAAATTGATATTAAAATTGAGATAGTAACGTCGTCTCATGTCTCTAACAAAAACATCTGTAGACATCTTCCCGAATGAATTGGAAATATGCGAGTTTCAATATCCTCTTTCTCAATTAGACAAACGAAATCTTTATACTCCTACTTAAAGAAGGCTATTAATCTATACAAGGCTATTGGATTTAATGTTGTCAATGGAGTGTAGTGTTTGTATAAATGCTAGTTAAAGTAAATACTCTTTGTATAAATATTATGAGAATTTCTCTAGAGAACAATTGTCAGTTATTTGAAACTCCCACTGTTTTCGTAATATATCTTTAAATAAAATAAAACACCTAATATAAACTTATTTCTTCGATTGATTCCTTTTGAATTTTTCTGTTTAGACTTTAACGAACTCACCCTCTCTCTTGTATATTTTTTACTACGTGGGAAATTTAAGAGGATAAAGTTTGAGATTTTAATAGATTTAACGTTTATTTTTTAAAGGGAATATTGAAAAGTGAAAACATGTAATTCCATGATTCCTACTTTTTTCCAAAAGGAATTGATTCCTTTTTTCTTGTTAATGGATTCCCTTTTATTTTCTTTCATAGAAATGCTGGTGATTGCAACATAAATTTTTCCATTACCAATTACCAATTAGCTAATCCCAGTTTAATATAAAAAAATGATTGCCAACTACATAAAATATATCCAATCACATGTACATACATATGCAGTTTTTAAATATAACTAAAATTACACGAAATATATGGATATTTATTATTGTTGTGGTTTGCTTCAAACCTCACTTGTTATTTGTTAACTAAGTCAAATTCAACATCTAATTTATTGAGTTAAGTTACAACTTACAACTAAATTAGTTTGGTTTATTGTTTTGTAATATAAAAATCATAATGATTTTTAGTGAAGAATCAACTATCATTAAAAACTGAGTAACCTCTTTATAAACATATATCTATTGAGCATTAAGAAAAATGGATGAAAAAAATAGAAATAAGAGAAAAATAAAAAGAAAATAAAAAAAAATTTTGGTTTTCTCATTTTAAAAGTATAAAAATACACATAAAAAATCTTTTGCATGTTGAGTCTGATAGTGCAACATAGAAAAACGTTCGTTAGATTATATTTTTGAGTTATACAAGACAAAATAGTTGTAGTTGTATCCTGGGATTTGAAACGCCATGAAACCGTCACACTACTGGGGCGTTTCCATAATTAAGGAAATAGTGTCTCGCCTCTACAAATCGAGTCTATCCAAAATTCTTGTATAAGTACTTTACATTTCATTATATGTAATTTTATTCACAATTATTCAGTCGTCCACATTATAGAAATCGTATTCTTACCATTTTAATTCTGAAAATTTCGTTATACTCATTAGATTAACGAAAACTGATAATTTATGAAGTGTTTATGTCATAAGAACAAGAATTTGGATGTCCGATAATTTTTCATTTACTCTCAATATACTTTCTTGGTTTTGCAGTTGTGCAAAACGAAAAACTAAAGTATCAATAAAACAAAAACGTTAATAATAACGTTTATGATGGCAACAAGTATAATGAGTTGATACCCCAAATTGGAAGCGGTGTACCACTAATGACTTTGTTTTCAATATGGATAAAATTTTGATATTTATCTTAATGTCCGAATCCTATTGATTTAGAGGTAATATTGACCATGAGTCTTGTGAGTCGACGCACCAATTTCGTACACTACAAAAAAATTGGCAAAATGCCACTGTATTTTGCGACCACATACGTAGCCGCAAAATTTGTGACCACATTTACCACGATTTTGCGACTAATTTACGACTACAGAGATGTAGTCGCAAAGTGATCGTAAAAGTGTGACTAAAACATGTAGTCGCATATTGGTCGCAATACGCAACCATTAAGAGACTAAACTGCGACTGTTTTGCGACTGGTGTTTGCAGTCGCTAATCAGTCACAAAATAGCGATTGATTAGCGAGTACTTGTGGAAGAACCACATGCTAGTCGCATATTGGTCGCTAAATATGTGACCAATTTGTGACTACATTTATAGTGGCTCTTCAGTCACAAAGTGGTGGCAAAGTGACAGCATAAATCATCATCAAAACAAACATGGCTCAATGTTATGAAAGTTAATCCTAGATCTAACAAAGACGAGATTGGCCTATTACAACAAGAAAATGATGAAGAGGTAATGGTTGTTCAAGAGATAGAAGTAGATCGTTTGGTCGATAGAGTTAATCATACTGAAGAAATTGATTTCGATGTCGGAGGTGCCGAACTTGAAGATGAACTTCAATGTAATATTTCATCTTCACATGATGACGAGGACGAAGAAATATAATAAATATATTTAACATTTTATGTATTTTTGACATTTGATGCTTATATAATTCAGTTTATTCACAAAAACATATAATCAAGGTTTTATGACATTAATTGTGACTGATTTACCACCATTTTCTACTGCATTGGAAATGTGGTGGAAAATCATTCATAATTATTACTTTGGTCGCAAATCAGTCGCAAAATATCGACTGATTTGCGACCACATAAGGTAAATTCATATTTTTCCTAAGTATTTTCCATATTTACAACTTCTATTTGAATTTTTAGGTAAGTACTAACCATTATAAGTGACCACATATATACAAAATCATATTTGTATTCATTTAAGTTTTAGAGAACATTTGAAATGTATATAAGAGGTATAAGGTTAAGAAGTGTGTTAAGTGTTTTAGGTAAATGATTTGTAAATTTTGTAAATGTTATTGTTTTTTTAATAATTGAAGTTTGTACATCTTATAATCAAGTTATGAATCTTATATAATTCAATTTATTCACCAAAATAAAAAATTTTAGGGTTTACGATATTATTTGTGACTGATTTACCACCATTTTGCCATTACATTGAGAATATGGTGGTAAATCAGTTACAATTATTATTTGTGGTCGCAAATCAGTGATAAATTTGCCACTAATTTGCCACCACAGTATCAAAATTTGAACTGCAATAACAAATCAGTCGCAAAATAACGATTGATTTACGGCCACATAGGATAAATTCATATTTTTCCTAAATATTTTCCATATTTATAACTTCTATTTGTATTTTTAGGTAAGTACAAACCATTATAAATGACCACATATATACAAAATCATATTTGTATTCATTTAAATTTTAGATAACATTTGAAATGTATATAAGAGGTATAAGGTTAAGGAAATGTGTTAAGTGTTTTAGTTAAATGATTTGTAAATTTGATAAATATTGTTGTTTTCTCAGTAATTGAAATTTGTACAACTTATAATCAAGTTATCAATTTTATATAATTCCATTTATTCACCAAAATCAAAAAATTTAGGGTTTATGATATTATTTGTGACTGATTTGTCACCACTTTGCCACTGCATTGAGAATGTGGTAGCAAATCGATCACAATTAGTAATTGTGTTTGCAAATCATTGGCAAATTTGCCTCTTATTTGTGATAACAGATTTTTTTTTAATAAATTAACTGTGGTCGTAAATCATTCGAAAATTTGTCATTAATTTGCGACCACCATTAATTTGGTGGGAGTTGAAATCCAAAAACTTTCAAACTCCTACCAAAGTAATTCGTGGTCGTAAATCAGTCGCAAATTTACGACTGATTTGCGACTACGTCATTAATTTCAAAGTTTATCACTGATTTGCGACCACATATGTGGTCGTAAAAAATTCTATAAATACGTGATGGTTTTCCCTCATTTGTCACACTTCAAACATTCTTACTTTCTAAAACGTCTCTAAACACTTCTAAAACCTCTTTCAATCCAAAAAACCATAAACACACAAATGGCAAGTAGCGGTAGGTCGATGAGAGGTCGTGGGAGACGATCTATCCCGTCGTCTTCCGGCCGTGGTAACTCTTCGGCCTCCTCGAACCCCTCACCCGCTGCTAATACAGCGGTATCTTCGGCTTCCTCGAACCCCCCACCCGCCGCTAATACAGCGGTATCCCACCTCCCTCTAAAGTATACTTTTACCACTCATTCTGTTCCTAAAACCCAAGCTGCCCCACGGTTTTAGGAACCAGACGAGCATGAGAAGGAAGATGTTCCTGAATGCAAAACGGGAATGGAGGAACAAACTATCACTCTTGATAGTTTGTTACAAACTCTGGAGCGGGACCAATATCTGACAGTGCTGTCTGTAGTGCCGGCACCAAATACAACTTCATAAGTAAACACTTTTACTTTTTAATTTATTATTTATAACTAATTATTAAAAATTTATTAATATTTATATGAAATTTAAAATTTTTAATATAATAAAAATATTAGGTTTGACCGCGATAAAGGAGCTATTACCCGTCAAATTTCAAAGATTTTAAAAAATAAATTTGATGGCCCCTACTACAGTTGGACGATCGTACCTGATGAAAGGCAGAAAAAATATTTTATCGAATTTGCGGTAAGTAATTTTTTTTAATTTTATTTATTTTATAAAATTTTAAATTTACTTATGAATGTAGTATTATTTAATTCAAACAATCGTATACGTGGGATCATATAGTCACCCCGGTGGTACAAAAAGAGTTCGATGTTGTCTGCGTAAGGCGGATGAAAGGGATGGTGAGCACGGTTCGTACAACTGGCAAACGTCCTTGTGGATTTTCCCGAATCTGTTCAAAATTATGTCAGACTATCGGGAAACAGAAACGTCTAACGAGAACAGTAGCAAATCATCTAATAACCGCAACTCTTCTCAGGACGGACTTGAACCGCATAATCATTTGTCGGACCAAAAATACTACAACCAGATCCAACAGGAAATGATAAATAATTTCAAATATTTAAATTTAATTAAAAAATTTATTACTATTTAATTAAAATTTATTTCAATATATGTTTTGGAAAATAATTTAGCATGACATGTCTCAATAGGTGAGGTTTTTATAAATATAGACACTAGACCGGATGGTTTGTATGTAGATTTGAAAGCAAAACAAATCTGTGAAACAAAACAAATCTGTGAAGCATACGAACGTAACATCCAAGAGAAGATGCCGATCGTGGAGGTCGATCAAACAGAAATGTCTCACGGTACTTTCCGTCCAATTGAGCTGACTCTAGAAGAGAAAAATGAGATCTTCATCCAGGTAACAATTTTATATTTTTTATTCTTTTTTAATTTACATTAAATTATTTATATTTATTCTAATTATTTAATTTAATATTTTATTTTTATTTTAATTGTTTTGTAGTTTTCCGTTGCGGATGACCAAGGCCGTCTTTATGTACTCAGTAGCTTGAACCACGTGCACGGGTCAAGTAGGCGTAGTGGGTTGCAATCCACTACCACCGACTACGTTGCGCTTCATGAGCAACTTCTAGCCACCCAGCGCAAAATCGAAGAACAAAACACAATCAACGTGCGTAATGAAAAACAAAACACGCTAATTGAAGAACAAAACGCGCAGATTCTGAAAGCAAATCGGAAGATGCAAGAAGATCATAAAGAAAACTAAAAGAAGATCTATAATTTGGAAATGTTCGTCGGGTATTTTCAACGTACGGATCCCGCATTCACCTCCTTTATACGGGATAAAGATTGCCCAGGTGAATCATCGATGACTCCGACCTCATTCTTGCCTTCGGATTTTCAATTCCTGCCGCCGGAGAATTAGTTTTATTATTATTTTTTATAAATTGAATTTTAATTAATAAAATTTATATTTTTCTTTTTTAATTTCTTTTTATTTTATACAATAATTAATTAATAATTTAATTATTATTTACTTATAATAATATTTAAAATTATAAAATAATTAACTTAAACAAAATATTTTATATTTAATACTAAATATTATAATTATTATTAATTAATGAATAATATTAATAATAATTAATGTTTTTAAAAAATAACAATTATTTAAAATATTTTGAAATTAAAACTAAAAATTATTATTAAAAAAATAGTTTTAATTTTAATATTTATTATTATTTTTTAAATCTAATGCTGTCGTAGTCGAAAATCAGTCCCAAATCAGTCTCAATTTTTTGCTACCGATTTGCGATTACATAACTTTTTTCAAATATTTTATAATCAGTCGCAAATCAGTCGCAAATCAGTCGCAATTATTTGTGATTGATTTGCGACTGAGTATAATATGTAGTCGCAAATCAGTCACTTAAGTTTGTGCCTCATTTGTGACCACATGAACTAGTGTAGTCACAAATCAGTCACACACTTTTGTGACTGATTTGTTACTGAGTATAATATGTAGTCGCAAATCAGTCAGTAAAGTTTGTGACTGATTTGCGACCACATGAACCACTGTAATCATAAATCAGTCACAAACTTTTGTGACTATGAGTTTTGCAACCACATACGTAGTCGCAAAGTAGTGGCAAAATTTGTTATTGAAAATCAGTCGAAAAATAGTCGAAAACATAGTCACCAATGATTGGTCGCAAATCAGTCGCAAATTATATCACTATTAGGTCACAAATCAGTAGCAAAATTACGAGTGATTTGCGACTACATAGGTTTGCGACTAAGAATTTGCGACTACATTGCATGGTCACAAAATCGTTGTTTTTTTGTGGTGGTATTGGTAGTAGTGTGCCACATGTGACTATGTCAATAATGTTTAAAACGATACCTCTAAAATAATCACTTATTTCAAAAGCAAAATGTTAAAAAAAGTTTTAGTGGAAAATATCAAAAGTGTGATATGTCAAAAAACTGATGTATGTCTAGCAAAACTGATATCTATTTTAATAAATGTATAGATTTGCTGAGACGCATGAATATAAGTTAAAAAAAAATTAAAGCAAAAAAAGTTGGAAAATAAAACCCAACTTGAGAAATTATGAAAATAGTTATATGTGATAAATGATAATTTTTGATGATAATAATGCGTTATTTTGAATAAATAACATTATTTATCTAAAAATTCTCCATGATCACTCGAATCAAGTGAATTTGTGGGATAAAAAATCATAGCTTATTTTTGTATAGGATAAGTGTTGCTTTTAATGATTTGAAACCATAGCTTTGAGATATAATTGAAATATTACATGATGCTCATTAAAACAAAACTAATGGCGAATCACTTTGTGAGTGTGAAATGGAGCCGTTTCTAGTAGAATGAAAGAAATGCTATATTCTCCAAATTCACTCATGATTAATCAGACATATTCACTGCCAAAATAAACACAATAGAAAACCTAGTTATATGAGAAAAGAAACTGTTTTATACTTATTGTCTCGGTTTACATAAAAACCCAAAGAGTTCAAGACATCAGTTCAACTTCTGGTCGAATAAATCTGATAGCTATTAAAAATGATTGGTTCAAGGCTGAAAAATGCTACCAACTCATATACAGTGTATTTTTCGTTTGTACTCTCAAAATGTCTTTTCTGTCAAGTCTTGTCGAGTCTTGTATAGATAGTTAGTTTTGTAAAATCTATCGAGTCGTCACGTGTCTAGAGTCATTTCTATTCATGTGGGGGATTGTTGGAACTTGGTTTTACGAAATGTTTGTTGATCACTTTCCAGTGAGTTTTCTAGCGAAAACGTTAAAACTAAAGTTCGTTTGAATGAGAAATGAGTGTCTAAAGTGGGTTGTTTGATAAGCATAAATTGAACAAATATAATTTGTCCCACATTATTCAGAAGTTCGAGGTGAAATCTCTCTTGTATGTCAAGCGGAGAGACTGACAAAACTCAAAATTTTGGATACATGCAATTTGATGTATTAGTGGAAGAAGATAACCAAACTCGATTTTTGAGTTTTCATATGTTAGCAAATGAACCAATGTTAGTACAGTTTTTATTGTGGTTTGATTCAAATCTCATTTGTTATTTATTGACTAAATCAAATTCAACATCTCTTTTATTGAGCTAAGTTATAATTTACCACTAAATTAATTTGGTTTATTGTTTTGTAACATAAAAATCATAATAATTTTTAGTGTAGAATCAATTGTCATTAAAAATAGAATAACTGTTATATAAACTCATATATTGAGTATTAAGGAAAATGGAAGAAGAAGATAAAAAAAAGGAAAATAAACTTTTGGTTTACTCATTTTAACAGTGTAAAAAATACACATAAAAAATTTCTCACATGTTGAGTATGAGAATACAACATAGAAAAGCGTTCGTTAGATTCTGTTCTTGGGTTGTCCAATACAGATAGTTGTAGGTATATCATAAGATTCGGAATACCATGCAACCGTCACATTATGCGACATTTTCAGAATTAATAAAAGATTGTCTCTACTCTGAAAATCCAGTATTTCTAAAATTTTTATATCGATATTTTTATATTTTATTTATGTAATTTTATTTACAATTATCGGTTACTGTATTATAGAATCCCGTTCTTACAATACTTCGAATAGTTAACAATCATTTTTGCAAATAAAATTGCTAACTGGACACAATTCACATAAATGGAATCTGGAATAAAGAAAAAATGGTATAAAGAGTATTGGAGACCGACTTTTTCCCAGAGAACATGTTCCGTTTTCACAACAATTTATCGACTTTACTCGTTATATATTCTACTTTGTTATGCTTAAAATAATATATATATATAATTCATAAAGAATCGATTATAATTTTTTTTTAATTAAAACTAGATAAAAAAGTTTATTTTGCACATTTTCACTAAAAATATTCTCTTTTGTAGAAAAAAGTCGAATCTAATTTTTAAAAGACCGCAAATGCATGCTTTGTCTGCAGATGTATATATATGGATGCTTGTGTATGTTTATACTCCAATACAAAGCAAAGAGGGCCATTGAAGGATGGGGTGGTTTCTTAAGGACAGAAGAGGAGGTTCATGGAAACGAGGATGGTTAGAAGAAACACTAGTGACGTCATCACCACCTCCTCTTGCACTACTAGCTCTTTTAGCCATTATATCTCTGCTACTTTTCCTCTCTTCATACCCACGTTACAAGTATGAGATCGAGAAAACCGCGACCAATCTCAAGCTGTTCCTCCTGTTCCTGCCAGTTCTCTTTGTCTTCCTCCTCATTTCTCTACGCTTTGCCCATCGAATTTTCTTCAACTCCTCCTACTACGTTAGAGCAAACCAAGCTAGGTCCCTTTTCGGAGAAGGCGAGTTTCCATGGGGAGTTTTGTTTATGCTAATTCTTTTACTTCTTTTGGTTTCTAAACAATCGTACTTTCACTCCTTATGGTACCCTAACTTATGATCTTCCCATCATTCATTCATTGTTGTTAAGTATCATCTTTAGATTTATTATTGCTTCTTGTAATCTATCCAACCTTCACACATGTATAAGAGAGTATGTGTACGTAATTTGTGATAGAAATTTTTTGAGATATATTTGCAAAGAATGTTATAATAAATATTGAAATAAAAATACGAAAGCACATTGGTAGTCCATTTTCAAAATTTGCGATAATTTCTTTAAAAAAAATATTTTGTAACAAATCGTTATCACTACAGGAAACAGCGGATTAGCGACCCCAGAATTTGGGGTTAGCGACGGCATTACATCAAATAGCGATTCATCGTTAAACCGTTGACATAATCATTAAATTCGTCGGTAATTCGACGTTAGTTTTGTGAAGATGAGGAATCATCAATAATCCGACATAACGAATCCGTCGATAATGTGACGTTATATTGCAACAATGTATGGACATATTTATTCACTTATAAAATTTATCGGTAATTCAACAGAAATATACGAAGAATTGCCCACAATCGCGGCCGAACACAACCTCGTTAAGTGTCGGTAATTTGACGTTAAAGTACGTCGATATTTTACATCGGTATCTCTGAGTTTGATAGGTTTTTATGATCGTCGCAATATCAAGAGTTAATGTATATCGGTAATTTTTCCCTAGTTTTCATCGGATTAGAGACAAATTATCGAACAAAATATTAATAAAAAAATATTTATTAAATAAAATTTATTTAAAACATAAATGTAAAATTAAATTAAAATTAAAATTCAATTAAAATTCAATTAAAATTTAATAAATAAAAATAAATTGTTTTACACATGAAAATGAAAAAATAAATAAAAATATAATTATGAATAAATATTTACGGATCATCTACTAAGTGTGCGCTCGTTGCCTCTACGGATGCCTTTGCAAAATCCGTTTTTTTCGTTGCCCGATCCGCCTCTACATTGCTTTAATTCACTGGACTGGTTCCGACGCTGTAACGCCTACGCTAAGACGGAGTTGCCAATTGCTATAAAATCAAATAGATGATCATAGTTTTTGATGCATTGGATCTTTCCCGCCAACGTAGCTGGCAAGTCCGCCATCTCGCTATTTGCAGTGTTGAGCTAATTCTGCAGCTGAACCAGATCCTCTTGTGGTGGCGCAAAAGAATTGGAGCATGCAGCTGAGACATCTTAAATGTTCACACACTTAAAAGTTGCCTTTTTCGGGAGAATCTACATATTGAATTTTGAAAAAAAAAATATATTTTACAAATAATAATTCAAAATAGAAAATGATAAATTTAATTGAAAAAAATCTAACCACATTTAACTCCTATCTAGTTTTGGAGTCCTCAAACCTCCAGATTGGACCCAACTCTCACCCAATAATTGTCAACACCGTTGAGTTTGGCGTTCATGATCCTCTCAGAATGAGGATATACGAAGATGTTGTTTTTCTTTGTGTGGGTTGTCTCAAAAACCGCCGCTGTTAACGGTGGAAGTTCTCTTCGGATGTCATAAGTTCAAAATATAAAATTAGTTAATTTTATATACTAAATAATTAATTTAAATATAAACAAGTAAATAACTAACTGATTTATGTACCATCTGGAGTCGCCTTTTGCGAATGGGGTTTGGCCTGAGATTCACGGTGTTGGAAGTTAGCATGTGGCTCCATAAAGTAGCAATTGATCGTGTCATACACACTCTAACTAACTTTGTTATCCACTCCAAATTTGAGAGAATTATGGATTAAATAAATAAATTTATGGAATAACTTGTTGCATATTAAAGTTAATTTATTAAACAAAATTCTTATCAAAACGTACTCGGCGGTCATGCCGGGTTCAACCTGCTTCTCGACCTGGTTGAAGTAGTAGATCCACTATAGTCATATGTTCGAATGATGGTAGAGATTCCACAACCGGTTGTGGAATATGTGGTTGTGGTGGTGTTTGTGATATGGCATTGGGGTTGTGATTGGAGTGGAAGTTTGAGTCTCGGGAACATTCCGTAGCAGACGATCTTTGACGCGATGATCTGCTACTGTTCTTGCGAAGATCTTGCTCATCTCAGAAATCCACGTAATGGTTGTGCATACCTACCATCTACAAAACAATATAATATCTTAATAATTAAAATATTAATTACTATACAATAATATAATTTAAATATACAGTAAATTTATTGTAATCAATCACTGATAATATTGAAGACAAATTGAAAGTTTTCAAAAACTTTTATAAAAAATGTAAAATAATTTTAGAGAGAAGTTAAAGGATTTTTAGAGAGATATGGATTTTGAAGAAAAGTGGGATTGTAAATCTCGGCGCCTATATATAGGTTTTGTGGTCATCCCTAATCCGTCGTAACCTACTGTCGGATTAGCAAGGAGTCATCGGTTCCGCAAATGTTTTGGAACTCCCACAGCACAGAAGTTGAAATTTTTTAAGCTACTAACAACTTAACGATGATCCGTCACTAAATCATTGATAGTGTTCAAATTAATTGGCATCATTGTGCGTGAAATTAATTGAATATACAACGGAATTATGGTGCATTCGTTGTTAATCCGTAATACATGGACTAACAAATTAACGACGCATTCATCGCTAATCTGTTATAATATTGGAACATATCAGATGATTCGAAGTTTGGGGTATGAGGAATGATCTATAGGATATATTAATTTTGTCTTTCTATATTATAACGGATTAACGTTGACATCATCGATAATCGATCTTAAAGATTTTTGATTTTTAGGATAAGACAATTTGCTATGCGATGGATTAACGTCATCTCCTAGCGTTACGACCGATTAATGTTGACCTTTTAAATTACGACGGATTAATATCGAGTTCTTCGCTCATCCATCATAATGCTATCAGTAATATGTTATGGATTTAATTAAGAACATATATATAGTTTGTGGAGTTATAGTATGTTATAGACTTTTATAGAAGAAGGTAACAATCGTGCAAATTTTTTTTACAAAACAAAAGATGCAGTGATATAAAAAATAAACACGAATCATATATTGGATTAATCAACTAAGCCATCAGAAAGCCCATCAGAGTTACTCTCATCGAACTCATCCACCGGAGTCGAGAAGAAGAATGTAAGTGGTTGTCAAAATTGGAGTTAACGTATCATAACATTTTTATTCTTGCAATGGCTCTTGAAGTCGCAGTACCCGACTCCTTTGCACAATATTTAGTACCTACAATCACGCTATGCCTGTGTTTCTTCATCGTGGATATAGAACGAATATGGCTTGTTCTACTTGGGATGCAAAAATATAATGCTCAAACTGGTTATCACGTCTTGATGCATTGATGTTTACAACTCCGTTGTTGTTTACTTGAAAATCCCAACCAATAGTGAGATCAAACCAATCACATTTGAAAAGTACGCATTTCAAGCGCACTATACCAGAATACTCCAATTCTATGATTTTCTGCAACATCCCATAAAATTTGGTTAAACTTCTCATGCACACGTCGTAGTTGGCTGTCACCTTGTTTTCCATTTATTCGAAGGTGTGAAACGCATATCATTGATTCAAATACACTGGGAGATGGTTATCTTTGATGTTAGACGGTGCACAAGCTTATGAAATCATAATGGATATGTTATATCACAATATACTACTTACAAAACAAAGTAACTGAAACGAAACGTTAAACATGAAATACAACGTCATAGTACAATATTGTCGACCAATTGGGGAGAGATGTCGGGGACACCGTCTACCGTATATATTGTAGCCACACCACCATCATCATAACGACATGGGGCTCTTTTGCGTGTGTGAACCTTGGCTGACAAATTACACTACTTGAAGTGAGTTTATTTGGTTAAACTAATTAAAACAATTAAACCTTCTATTTTTGCTAGGTTTTTGTCCTTCCTCTTTAGATGCTTCAAGGGATACATCAGCCGGTAATGGACAGGTCCGCCAAGAGCTTCTTCGTGCAAAGAATAAATAGAGAGATGTTCCATAACATCGAAAAACGCTGGAAGAAATATGTTTTCCCAAGTTGCATAATAGAACTCGAATATTAGCAATAAGTTTTTCCAATCTATCTTCTGTAAAAATGCGTGTACTTCTTAGATCATGGAAAGCTATTCCAATGCGTGAAATATAAAACCAGGAATATGTAGTATTCAATATAATTGATGATACTAATAATTAAAAACATGTACATATATATACATTATAAATGTGATTGCGTCGTGTACATCCGATGGAATTAACTCGGGAAAAGTAAAAGGAATTAGCTGTTGTATAAATACATGACATTCATCATTGTTTTTTCATTTTCAGCCCATGATCCACTGATTTGGATACATTGGAAATGAACTTGTCGGAAAACTTAACGTCGAATGCGACCAAATTGAATAAGATCGTTTTTGCTTCTGCATTTAACATGAATATCAATATTGGTGGTTCCCCTTTGCTTGCAAGATGCAACTAACTATTAAATTCTGTCATATTAGTGTTTACATCACTATTAAATTGATGTCATAACCAAATACTAACCAGATTAAAATGACTCTTTCCACTACATTGCAAATAGATTAGGGCAATTGAAGTCATATTGAAAAATCGATTTGGAGCAAAATTGATTTCAGGGTTTGTTTCGAGAGAGATCGATGGCTCAAAATAAAGTAGAGGCGGCAAGGGTATATGTCGAGGTCACAATTGGAAGTGAAGGAAATGGTCAAATTAAGTTGGAAGTTAAGCAGAGTCGAAGTTGGGGTGGAAAGCACTATCGTAGTTGAAATCAAAGTGGAAGAAAACATTTGTTATAATGATTTTATATTTAGAAAACATTTCAAATGTATATAAGAAGTATAAGGTCAAGTAAATTTGTTAAGTGTTTTAGGTAAATTATTTGAGAATTTGGTAAATGTTATTGTTTTCATAGTAATTGAAATTTGTATAAGTTATAATCAATTAATCAATTTTATATAATTATATGTATTCATCAAAATCTCAAAATTTAGGGTTTAGAGTATTATTTGTGACTGATTTGCCACTACATTGCCACTGCATTGGCAATGTGGTGACACTTCAGTCACAATTAATACATGTGGTCGCAAATTAGGCGCAAATTACGACTGATTTGCGACCACATGTAATAAATTCAATATATGTAAATGTAGTCGCAAATCAGTCGCACAATTGAGACTGATTTGCGACCACGTGTAATATATTAAATATATGTAAATGTGGTCACAAATCAGTCACAAATTTGCGACTGATTTGCGACCACATGTTATGTTTTTGAGAATTACAATAGTGGTCGCAAATCAGTTGTAAATTTGCGACCACCAATTAATTGGGTGGGAGTTTGAAAATTTTCGAAAATTCAACTCCCACCAAATTAATTGGTGGTCGAAAATCAGTCGCAAATTTGCGACTGATTTGCGACCACATTTGCAATTTTTGATAAATTAACAAGTTATCGCAAATCAGTCGCAAATTTGCGACTGATTTGCGACCACCAATTAATTTGGTGGAAGTTTGGACGTTTTCGTTTTCCACCAAATTAATTGGTGGTCGCAAATATTTGCGACTGATTTGCGACTACTTCATTAAATTCAAATTTTGCCACTGATTTTCCCTCATTTTTCTATAAATTCAAAAAAAAACTATAAATACACGAAGGTTTTCCCTCATTTTTCACAATTCCCTCAAAAATTCTCAATCAAAACCCTCTCTAAACACATTCTAAACACAAATCATTTAGAAAAAATGGCAAGTAGCGATAGGTCGTTGAGAGGTCCTGGAAGACGATCTATCGCATCGTCTTCCGGCCGTGGAACCTCTTCGGCCTCCTCGAACCCTTCACCATCCACTAATAGAGCGGCATCCCGCCTCCCTCCGCAATATACATTTATCCCTCACTCCGTTCCTGAAACCCAAACACCTCCATGGTTTCAGGAATCGGATAAACATGAAGAGGAAGAAATTCCCGACTGCGAAACGGGAACGGAAGAACAAACAATCACTCTTGATAGTTGGTTACAAACTCGAGGACGCGAGCAGTATTTGACAGTGCTGTCTCCACAAGCGGCACCAAATACAATGTGGTAATAATTTTTTTAATTTTTAATTTTTTTTAATAAATATTTATTATAATTTTAATAATATATTAATATCAAATTAAAATTTCTCTGTATAATTAAAATATTAGGTTTGACCGCGATAACGGGGCTATTACCCATCAAATTGCAAAAATTTTGAAAAATAAATTTGACGGCCCGTACTATAGTTGGACCGTCGTACCTGTTGAGAAGCAGGAAAAATATTTCATAGAATTTTCGGTAAGGAATTTTATTTACAAAATTTTTATTTAAAAATATTTAAACGAACTTTAATATTTAAAATATTATTTTGAAGCAATCGTACACCTGGGATCCTATGATCACCCCGGTGGTACGAAAAGAGTTCGAGGCCGTCTGCGTAAGACGGATGAAAGGGATGGTGAGCAAGGTTCATACAACCGGAAAATGTCCCCGATGGATTTCCCCAAGTCTGTACAAAATTATAACAGACTATTAGGGAACAGAAATGTCTACCGAGAGGACTACCAAATCCTCTCATAACCGCAACTCCGCTCAGGACGGTCTTGGCCTGCATAAACATTTGTCAGGCCAAAAATCTTAAATTCAGGTCCAGGTCCAGTAGGAAATGGTAAGTCATTTTTTAATCTAATTAATATTTTTGTTAGTAATTAAATAAAATTTATTTCAATATATGTGAAGGAACATAATTTGGGACGACCAGTCTCAATAGGTGAGGTCTTTATAAAGACTCACACAAGACCGGATGGTTCGTATGTAGATTTGAAAGCAAAACAAATCTGTGAAGCATACGAACGAAACATCCAAGAGAAGATGGCGATCGTGGAGGTCGATCCAACAGAAACATCTGATGGAACCTCCCGTCCAATTGAGCTGACTCCAGAACAAAAGAATGAGATCTTTATTCAAGTAAAAAAAAATTTTCAAAGTTTTTTCTTATAACATATTTTTCTAATTAATTAGATAATTAAATTTATTATTTAATTTTTGTTTTTGTTATTTTGTAGTCTTCTGTTGCGGATGACCGATGTCGTCTTTATGGACTCAGTAGCCTGAACTGCGTACAATCTACGGGTAGACGTCCTGGGGTGCAAACCAATTCTCCCGAGTACGAAGCGCTTCAAAAACAAAACGCGTTAATTAAACAATAAAACGCACAAATTTTGGAAAGAAATCAAAAGATGGAAGAGCTAAATAGAGAAAACCAAAAGAAGATCTCGAGCTTAGAGATGCTCCTCGGGTATTTCCAACGGACGGATCCCGCATTCGCCTCCTATATGCGGGATAACGATTGCACAGGGGAACCATCGACGGCTCCACCCACGACCCCATTTTCGCCTTCAGATTTCCAATTTCTAGCACCTGAAAATTAATTTTTTTTTCCTATAAATTAAATTTTCAATAATAAATATTAGAATTTTAATGTTTTATTTCTTTTATTCAATATTTTATATTAATTAGTTCATATATTTTTCATTTAATATTATAATATTTATTATTCATTAATAAAGACTATTTATAATATTTAATAATTTAAAAAATATAAATTTATGAAAATATTCATAATTAAAAATTTAAAAATATTATTAACAAATGATAATTTTGGAAATTAATTTTCAAATAAATTTATTATAAATTAATAAAAAATTAAATAATATGAATATTAAACCATAAATTATAAACTATTATATTAATATTTATAAAAAATTAACTAATATTAATATTAAAACATAATAATATAAATTATTTTATTAATATTTATAATTACAAAATATTAATATTATTATTGAAATTAATTTTAAAAAATATTATTAAAATTTATATTTACAAATATTATTTTACATTTATTATTAAAATAATTAAAATATTTTGAAATTAAATTTAAAAAATATTAATATTTTTATTTTCAAAATATAAAAATTATTTCAATAATAATAAAAAAAATTATATATTTTTTTTAAATCTAATTACGTTGTAGTCGCAATTCAGTCCCAAATCAGTCGCAATTTTTGCCATCGATTTGCGACTCCTTCATACATGTGGTCACAAATCAGTCACAAAAAATTGTGACTGATTTGCGACTACAGGACAAATGTAGTTGCAAATGAGTCACAATTTTTTGTGACTGATTTGCGACGAGAAACGCAAGCAGTCACAAAACTTTGTGACTGATTTGCATACAGTAGAAACGTAGTCGCAAATCAGTCACAAAATTTTATGACTGATTTGCGACTGCACTACTCTTGTAGTCGCAAATCAGTCATAAAACTTTGTGACTAATTTCGCATTACTCAAATCAGTCACAAAATTTTGTGACTGATTTTGCACTACTCTCGTAGTCGCAAATCAGTCACAAAATTTTGTGACTAATCAGTGACTACATATTTCACAACTACATATGTAGTCGCAAAACAGTGGCAAAATTTGTTACGGAAATTCAGTGGCAAATTAGTCGCAAAAATAGTCACCACCATGTGATCGCAAATTAGTCGCAAAATGAACTACTATTTCCGTGGTCGCAAATCAGTCGCAAATTTGCGACTGATTTTTTTTTACGACTACTATTTTGCGACCACTTCACGTGGTCGCAAAACACATGTTTTCTTGTAGTGACCATTCATCAAACTAGTTTTGGTAGAACTTACCATATACGGAAGTTTCATTAAATGAAAGTTTCCAAACATTTCTTTGGAAACCATGACACTTTGTGCTACTTATAGGATCTCCTATAAAAACACCTAGAAGCCAAATCACGAGTTTGGACCAGGCGAGTCTATGTCTTCAATTGATTCGATTGGAGTCATTTATGACAAGTGTGATGGCCAACCGGTTTAATCACTTGCAAACCAAAATATGACTTCCACGAAAGATTATTAAGCCTTAAAGGAAACCCAAAATCAACCTATCATGCACCAACCCCAATAGAATTAGGCGGATCCCCATTTTTCAAGACTTTTCATACTTGAGGCCAAGAACATTAAAGCACTGGACTCTCTCCTCAAGGATGCTGCATTTTGGGCACTTGTTCAATGCATCTAGATTTTCAAATAAAGTGTCACTTCCTGACCAAATTATCAAGATACATAAAATTTACTATTTTCCATGTTTGGCCGAGCATTTTTAAGCTCCAACGACCATATTCCTTAAGTATATATAGGTGACTCTATTGTTATTACCTTCTTATACCTTTTATAAGGGCTCTATATAAAACTCTTTAGACAGTTGTGAAGACACACCACGAAACATAAAACATTTTACTCAGAAACTTTCAAATTTATTCATCAAAGAGCAAGTTCTTTGATTTTTTTTCAAAGCTTAGTGGAATAAATACTCAACTCCTGTAAAGCAACATACAAGTTAGTTTGAGAGATTCAAACTCAATTGGTACAATCTTTAATCTTGTGATTTGGGCAAAAACCCTTTCTTTTAGTTCCTTTTTCTGTTTAAGACAAGAGAAATTTTTGGCTATTGCAATTCACAGCCTTACCGGATTATAAATTAATATTCAATCTTACATCAATAAGTTAGGTAGAACTTTGCTTCATATCTTGTATCCCTAGCTTCTTCACCATGTTAAGAGAAATGTCGTTTCAATAACATAGAGCTCCTCTTTGCTCCAAGTCACCGAAAAACATGGTATAGTGAACATTCACATATTACCCTTATTGGGAATCAAATTAGTCATTGGTGGAGGTTCACTTTGTGGCTACGTAGTTTTCATCACCTCCTTAACGTTCTAATGATTGGCCATGGCGTCTTTCTGATGCGCATTAATATAACCATCACTAGTAAATGAGAATACAATTAGATGACTAATCTTTGTAATTTGTAAAGCCCTAAATACTCATACGTAAGTGCACGATTCTATAGATATAGTACGTGGGAGTCGGTCACTCCTTTACCTAAGCTAGTTGAGGGTTTACGGTACAATATATTAAAGATACAAAAGCAAGCCATTAATGAAAAAAGCAAGTAATTAAGAAAACTAAGACCATCAACAAAATAGAGAAACATTTAAATGAAATATGGGTCATAGGGTCTAGAAATTGACTAAGATGGAATTAAATTTGGCTAATGATGATAAGAAATTAAGAAGTAATATTTTACGGCATGGATTACTAATTTATATTAACCCACTTTCATCGTACTTAACACCCTTTTTCAAACGGGAGACTAAACAAAATATTCATTAGCAAATCCATAATTTTATAAACATTAATTTGTTTAAGTCTGCAAATCATCCTAGCATCAACTTTCGCTGGAAAGGGAAGAGAAGTAAATTCGGAGGGCGATCTAGCCTAGTCTTAAATTAAACACACACCTAATCAAGGACTAACAATCTAGTCCCTAAATCATATCCTAACATTCGTTCCATCCAATTCTATTATACCCTTAATCCACAACTAAGCTGTTCACAAAAGTAAAAGAGACCATAAAAACAGAGATAAACAAATGCATAAACAGAATTAAATAATAGTTAAGAGGGTTCTTCACTAATTTGGCATGAAAAGGGGTCAAATCTCCAAGAACAAATGTAAAAGACTCAAAATTAGCATTAAAAAGACAATGCTCATAAAAGAACAAAACTTGCAGTAACTTGAAATCTAAAATGTATTTATGCTTAAAAAGGAAAACAAAACGATTCAACCTGATATAAACCGGACCAAACCCTAAACTCTGCAGACATGGACAACTTGATTGGCCATGTTGATCGCCCAAGTGCTCAATAACTTCTTCACCTAGCTATTGTGGTTTCTTTGGCTGCCTATGTTGACAAATTAATTCTTCTAATCAGCCATGTTGATCAGCCAAATGGATGATGACTTGGTTGCATTGTTGAACTGGGGCAGCCCTGATTGCTTATGTTGATCGGCAAAATGGTGGATCGAGTTGATGTCTCCTCTTGGTTGGATCTTGATTGTGGATACCTTTAATGGCTGATCAAACAAACTTAGTAAATTTAAGTTTGATCCGATTGGCTGATCGACCCAATGGCTAATTAAGGCCTGCCTTGTTTCCACATGCCTTGATCATTTGTTTGGTCAGCCAGCCCGATCGGCCTATTTCCCAAGCATAACACCCTTTTGATCTCAAGCTTCGTTCCTCTCTGGTTCCCTTTTGTTCCCCGTGCCAAGTATCCGAATTCCCTCAAAATCCAAATTACCTAAAAAGGCCAAAAATGCAGTGTCGTTAATTACATGCTATGCATCCTAAGACTTTATATGTATGCATAATGCAAGAAGATGACTTAGTGTAAAATATGATCTCAAAGGAACCCAATAATGGACCAAACACAAGGAAAACAAAACCTAAAAAACATGCAAATTGTACACATATAACTTTGATCAATTTCCTTTGAATAAGGATCTTGGTCAAGTCATCATTGAGTGGAAATGTTTAACAAATTTAGCTCAAGTCGCTCTTGAACTTAGAAAATATTTTCTTTTGAACATTAGTGTACTCTATCTTTAGGTATTAGAGTTTTGGAATGTAAGGTGGTTAGCTCTGACTTGGTGATTTTCTCTTTGCTTTGGTTCACTTGAGCCTTCTCTTTTGCTTCAACATTCTTCTCAACACAATGTCTATAGTTGTTCCCACTTTTTCTTTGTCTAGGAATATTAAGGGCCTAGCTATCTCTTCAATGTCGCTCTCATTGGCCTCCATTTGCTTATCCTTCTTCACACTCAAACAAGTCTCAAGATCATCTTTTCCAATGACGAGAATAGCAATGCAAAATTCCTTACCAATGGTTTTTCCTTTCCATTGGGTGATTCGATTGGCCTTCTGGAGGTAGATGCGAATTGATAGACTTGGTTGTGGGAATTTTTCACATGAGTGGAGAGTTGTTCCAAATTCGTATTCTGGTCAGTTTAGACCCCATCAACCTTGTTATGGATCTCTTCCATTAGTTGATTCATTTCCGTGGCCATTCATCCTTGTCACTCAAAGATATTTTTGAGAAGTTTCTTTGTGTCATCCTATTGGGAATGTTGAGAAGAGGGATCCACATGAGGCTTGAAGGTTTGTTGGGAAGGATTGAAATTCTCTTCCTTTTTTTTGAAATTTTTTTGAGCTTGGAATTCAGGGCTAACCACGTATCCATGATCTTCTTGAAATTGGTGCTCAAGATAACCCTTATCCTTGAAACTGGGTGTTAGCTACATACCCTTTTCCTTGTGGATTTGTTTAGAACAGACTTGGTCTTGTGGGTTCTTCACATTGGTACACCTATAAGAGATATTAGGGTTGTTCCTACATGTTTGTATTAATAATTTCCTTGTTGTCGCTGGACATAGTTTACATCTGAGGCAATCTTGAGAAACATCCCTTTAAAACTCGTGGTTACCCTCAAGATGACCAACAAAAAGTATTAGTCTTTGGAATGTTTTCAGGACCTTATCAAAACTTTAACTTAACAAACTTGCTCGTCTCTCGTTGGTTTCCTCATGAACTATCATAATACCTCCCATATGATCACTTTAGGCGAGGTTCTAGATAAACCACTACCCTTGAGGTACAGGTAGGCTTGCAAAGTACCTGTTACTCGTTGTGTTGAGAGCAAGTTGGTAATCTTGGTGTACACCATGATAGAAGTCCTAAGTATTGATTCCCTCGCTACCCCATGGCGAGGACACACCATTTGTATTCATTTATTATCTCCCATACTCCATATAGAGATTCGTTACCACCTTGTTTGAACTTGGGGAGATCATTTAAAATCTTCACTATCTTTTGGATGGAGAAATTTTTTGATAGGAACCTCCTCTTGCATTCTTACCATGTGGCAATTCCAGATGTAACTGCCGTGTTCTCCCATTCCAAGTATGAATGGAAAGAGTGTGAGCTTGGGAACATCCTCTGGTATACAATTCATCTTCACCATCCCATAAAAACGACTAAATTATTGAGATGCTCCCTTGAGTACTCGCTGGGTAGGCCAAAGAAACAGTTATTTTGTACAATATTGATAAAATTTGACTTGATATACCTACTGTTGACTGCACATGGTTGTGGCCTTGTGATCTAAGATGCTGTATGGGGCTTTAAAAAGGCCGAGAGCTGGCCGTGAAACAAGATGGTGGTCACTATCTCTTGTTATGCCCAAGTGGATAAAGATGGAGATATAACGAGGTGGTGGTCGCTTTCTCTCGTGGGATCAAGGCAGGGGCAGGGATGGGGAAATTGAGGTGCACCACAAAAAAGTGAAAATTCTTTGATACATCACAAGAAGTTTAAGCAAGGAGAGGGCAGTTCTCTCTTTATTGCACTCTTAAAGGATTTCTTTCTCTTTGAAAGAAAATTCGATCTTTATTAATATCAAAAACGTTGAAATATTACAAAGCAGCATGAGAACCTTATATAATAGTTCTTCAGCTTGACCTAATGGCTGATTTTAATGAAAAAAATGCAACAAAGAGAGCACAAACAAAAGGAAATCGCAACAACACATCAAAGGAAAAAGTTCAATAAACTATAAAAAGAAATGTCTAAAGTGGCGTGCGGGGTGAGGTGATTAAGTTTGAATTAGCATCATGATGAGCCGTTGTGAGGGCCATTTTCCCTTCAATAATGTAATAAATGGACCATACCTTAGTCTTACTTGCAAGTGGCTGCGTGGGAGCACTAAGTATTGATTCCATGTTTGTTTGGGGCATGCCGTGTTTTGGGTCATTGGCTTGGGTTTTCAAGTCTTCTAAGTTTTCACTTGATGCCTCAGGGTCTTGTTTTCGAAGCTCTTCCAGTTGTCTTTCTTCATCTTTAAGCTCTTGGTACGTGGGCGTTGTTCGAGCCCTTTCTTGTACTTTGTGGCCATCTCGGATCCTTGTGTGCTCTAATCCTGCAAAGCAAGTTATGGAAGTTGATTTACAACTAAAGGCAGAAGATATACCTGGAATTATATGATCAAGGTCGTTGCCAATAGTCATTTGGCCAAAGATTTGGGCAATCGGTTGGCCGATGTATCGTGGCCGGTAGACCATGTAGGTCAGTGGTACTGGTTCCAAGAGGGGTCATGCAGGTCTTTGGTCATGTTATTTCCTCATAGACAAGGGATTTTAGGTAGTTTTCATGGCGAGGTTGAATATCTGCCTCAGTTTTTTTCTCCTGGACCGTATGGCAGGCGCCTCCCGTACCGCATGCCATGGCTCGGGTCCATAGTCACTACCGTGGTCCTCATCACCTTGTCCCCATTTTTCTCCCTTTTGTGATGGGTTCATCAAATTCTCCAATTCTCATTTCGTATCTAAGGGAATAGTGATGGGGTTTTAAGTTTTAAATCCTGAGTACAACTCCAAGTGCAGAGCAAGAATAGTAGTTGAGTATCAAATCAATAGGGACGTAAGAATAACACATTAGGAATGCATGAAACACTTAAATCTAGGCAAATACTAATTGGATTTTTGATCGGATTGTATAATAATCTAATTGCAAAGAAAGTAAATACGAGTTAATTCAATAGAGAAGAAATATGGAAAGTGGGCAAGACATTCTATTCGGGGCAATCTTCCTTTGACTAACGATTTTACTGGTTCAATTAGCTTGTTCCCTTAGACTTAGAACACTATCTAGTAGACTTATTCACTCTCGTGATAACAGCCCATTCACTAGCCTATAGACTACAAGTCTTTTGCAAAACAATCGATCGCCTAGTGATCATTGGGTTCGAGTCTAATCCTGTCTACCTATCGCCTTAGGCATCAACTCTCATTGGCTAAGATGCAATAAGGATGTTTAGGCCTATCTACACGTTCTGTCTACACCTCTCAGGAGAAGAACATCATCGATCTAATCATTGATTAGCTACTTCAGTCCCTAACATTAAGCACACCCTAAACATTAGGATTTGTCATCTAATCTACCTAAACAACGCTAAGTCAGTATAAGATTCTCCTAATCTACCATACCCACAATCCATACAGAAAAATACCCAAAAATATTCATAAAAGCAGTAAGCATAAAGAAGTAAAAAAAATTTAACATAAGATAAGAGATAGGGTAGAGAAAACCTTCACAAAAAACCAAGAGTTCAAGAACAAATGTCGAAACCAATCTTCTCTCTCTCTAAAAACGTCCAGAGGCAAAAAACTAGAACAAACTTGGACAAAACTTAGGTTAAAAGTGTTTTCAAAGGGTTTATATAGTATCCCTAACAATTAGATTTAATCTTCGACAATTAGATTTAATCTTGTAACAAACCAGTTAAGTAAAATAGGTAAATTTTGGGCTTAAGTTGGCCCGATATTGGCCCGTTAGTTCGGTCTTGGTGAGATTGGACAGTAAAATCATGGTGTTGGGACTGAGATAGCCCAAGGTGAGATCCCTTGGTCATTTTTCCGTGATTGATTCCGTCTAACTTCTTGATGTATCTGTAAACATCGAGAAGGTATGCAATATGCAGAAATGCATGCACTAACTTATAGAATGCAATGCCAAATGCCAATGAATGTAAATGGGAATATATAATGCCTAAATGCTAATAAAGACATGAAAGTGATGGTGAAATGCATGGTGAAACAATACAAAAACCATTGTTATCAACTCTCCCGGACTTGTCTTTTCATGCATCAACCAAGATAAGTTCATTTAGTTAGGGAAAAATGGTTTCTAAATTGAGGAAAGGTGGTTCAACTAATCACAAGAATTCTCTCGAAAATGAATGGAACTTTTGCAAATGTAACTCTCTTTCTCTTTCCTCTATATCAATGGTGTGTCCTTGTCTAGTTCTCAAGTTCATACATCCTTGCAAGATCAAAAGCAACCAAAGATGAAAAAGTTATCACAATTTATATAAAAGAGACAAATAGAATCCAAATCTTAATGGCTACTACACTTTCTCTGCCGACCGCACTAAAAAAACGTGATGTGCACTAATTTTACTTCATTAGTGAGTAACGATCCAGTTAGGCGATTAAGCTTTTTATAAACTTTTAAACAATAAATCACAGGTGCATGATTATATTGAAGTAGTATTTAAGGGTCCATTTTCAGGGAAAGAAAACTCACTAATAATGCAAGATACTATAAGATAAGGTAGTTAGGTCTAAAAGTAACAATTTATCAACCTTAAACAATCAGGCTATTAAGAAGGCAAGACAAGTAAATAAACAATCCAAGAAAATTATCACACTAGAAAAAAACTTAAATGAAATATGTGTCATACGGTTTAGAATTTTATTAATATGTAATTGAGTTTGGCTAATGAGGCTAGGACATTAAGAAAAACTATCGTAGGACATGGATCACTAATGTTGTGAGATGATTCAACGCTCTACCGGGTTTAATATTTTAATATAACTGGTTTGGTTTAAATCGGTTATGAGATCACTAATGTTGTAGAAGATTCTGTTTTGTGTGTCAAGAGGGTTTGCCGTTGATTGAAGACAAGGTCTCGAGCAGGGGTATAAAAACAAATCGCCATTATCGTTTTTGTTCAGCTAAAAAAGAGAGTTAGAGTTTGTTGAGCTTGAGAGTGTTTGAGCTTAGCGTCTTATCTCTTTGTTTCTGGGTTTAAAACTTGAGTTTATCTTAGTAGATTTCTGGGTGATCTAGCCCAAGATATCGGCATGATAATACCGATCATGTTGAACTCGGTAATCATTTGTTTGTATGTAAATATCATAGTACATTGAGTTGTGGTTGTTTGCGTTAGTTTTTGATCGAGGTCGTAGATAATCGTTGATTCAAATCGCTGTAATCTAGATTTAGTTTGTACAAGTGATATCAGAGCCATTTGAATTGATGTAATGTCAAACCCAGGGATCAAATTAGATCAGTTTGATGGAAACGGAGATTTCATGCTTTGGAAGAGAAGAGTGCTTGCTCATCTTGGTATTGCTGGTGTAGAGGACATGCTGAATGATGACAAGCTACTTCTCGAGCCATCGTAACAGGAGCTTCAATCTGCAGGAAAAAAGAGGACGGAGAAGAACTTGTAATACGTGGCTCTTCTAGATCTGCAAGTTTAGACTCGATCAAGATGGAAAAATCTGAGAAGACCATGAATCTAATCATCTCACATGTTGGAGATTTAGTATTGGTGTAAGATTGGAGACTGTCAAACTGCAGCAGAAATGTGGAAGATGTTCGAAAGATTGTACATGTCTAACTCGCTGCCGAATATGATATTTCTTCAGCTAAATTTCGATACCTGAAAGATGAAGGAGGCTCAATCAATCGATGAGAATATCGATGAGTTCCTAACGAATTGTTGCATTCTTACTATTCTCATACTGAGCTCCCTTCCATCCCAATGTGACCAGCTCAAGGAGACCTTGAAGAATGCAAGAGATTCCATCACTCTAGAAGAGGCCATGGGAGCAGCTTGCGCAAAAGAAAGGGAGTTCAAGGACTTGGATAAGGGAAGAGATGCTGGAGAAAGATTAATCGTGAAGGACAATGGAAAACAGGGATCTAATATTAAAGATGAACGTAGAGGAAGGTCTGACTACCGAGACGAATATTGGAGTAGAAACAAAACTCGATCACGATCCAGAACAAAGGCTACGTGCTGGTACTGCAAACAAGAAGTACATATAAAAAAGGTTGCTACCTCAAAAAGAAAAACATGGAAGGCGAAAATAGAGGTGAAGCAGCAGTCATATCTGAAAATCTGGTGTTCTCTGAAGCTCTGAGCGTAAACGAGCAAGGCTGGAAGGAACAATGGGTCATCGATTCCGGCTGTATGTTTCACTTGACCTCTCGAAAGGATTGTTTTGTGAATTTCAGGAGAAAACTCCCATGAAGGTCCTACTAGGTGATGATCACGTAGTCGAATCAAATGGGTGTTAGACTATTAAACTCAATACACATGGAAATCTGTTAGTTTGGTGCAAAATGTCAGGGAAGTGCCAAACTTAAGGATAAATCTAATTTCAACAAGAACACGTGATAAGCTTGGCTTTACTCATGAGGGAGAAAATGGTAACATCAAATTTTACAAGAACAATAGAATGAACTTTGATGAAATTCTAGCGAATGGAAAGAACTTTGATGAAATTCTAGCGAATGGAAAGAACTTTGATGAAATTCTAGCGAATGGAAAGAACTTTGATGAAATTCTAGCGAATGGAAAGAACTTTGATGAAATTCTAGCGAATGGAAAGAACTCGATACACATGGAGGATCTGTTAGTTTGTTGCAAAATATCAGGAAAGTGCCAAACACGTGTCGAATAAAATGGGTGTGACACAATTAAACTTGATACACATGGAGTATATGTTAGTTTGCTGCAAAAGGTCAGGGAAGTGCCAAATTTAAGGAGAAATATGGCCCTGAAAGGAACTTTGATGAAATTCTAGGGAATGGAAAAAAATCGATACACATGGAAGATCTGTTAGTTTGCTGCAAAATGTCAGGGAAGTGCCAAACACGTGTCGGATAAAATGGGTGTGACACAATTAAACTTGATAGACATGGAGTATATGTTAGTTTGCTGCAAAATGTCAGGGAAGTGCCAAATTTGTGGAGAAATCTGATAGATATGAAGCTATGCATCCACCGGTGCTCTACACTTATGCAAGGAGAAGAACCAAGAATGAGCAAAGTGGCTAAAGAGATGGAAGGAAAGAGACGAGCTGATGTGTCAAGTAAAGTGGGCTTCGACACTTAAGCTATTTTAATAAGAGTATGGGCTGAGTAAATAACCACTAAGTTGAGTAGGGTTGTTATGTTATTTACTATAAATACTAGGGGAATAGTAAGATGGAGGGGATCGAAAGTTTTAGGATTATCAAGGGGGAGTGGGAGGAGCTTCATTAACAAAATCCTCAGGTTATTTTGTAACTTTTTCTTATAATCTATAAAATCAGGTTTCTACTCTTATCAAATTGGTATCAGAGCATTTGCGATCGAAGAAAAATGTCATCACATAAATTGTCTCTTGAGGAAACAGTAGAGAGACTGCAACAAGGATTTGGAAGAAAACTCTCTACAATAGAAAAGGGGTTAGAAGAAATCAAGCAGCAAATGAGTAAGTTGTGTGTTATTGAACGCATCGAAAAACTTGTGATGAAAATTTCAGGAGAAGAGATCGCGATTCAAACCGGAGGATCCTTGAAAAGTGTCGATCCGATCCTTGAGCGAAATCGGACGATTCTTGTGTCGGAGGAAAAGAACGATGTTCGGTTAACACCGAAAAGCAAGATGGTATCAGAGACGGCGGTGCGCGTACGGGTGAAACTCCACGAGCCGAAATCTCTGGAAAAAATGATGATGCTGGCTCTGGGAATCGAAGATTGCTTGAACCTGGGAGAAGATTCGAGCACAGGTCCGACGGAAAAAGAAAGATCAATTTTCCGTGCAGGAGGACAGCTGGGGCGCGATATGGCACGTGGGGACCAGGGAAAATTTGCAGGGGCAATTTCGTCATTTGGTAGGTGGACAAAATTTAATGAAAAAGGACACACGACGTCGTTTGAAGAAAAGGGGAAAAATGCCCCTTCTCCTTCGCAAATCCAGAGCAGAAAAGTACCCTACAGGAGGCTGACTCCTGAAGAAATTGAAGACAGAAAGAGAAAAGGGCTGTGTTTTCGTTGTGATGAACGTTTTAATCACGAGCATAAATGCCAATTTCAAGCCCTGGATGTGTATTTGGTTAGTGAAGATGGCTCGGAAATAAGGGTGTCGAATTTGGAAGAGGAAGACGACGACGACAAAGAGGAAGGAGTGGCGGAGATGGCTGAGCTATCGATGAATTCGGTGGTGGGACTCACATCTCCGAAAACCATGAAGGTGCCGGCTAGAGTAAAGGGAGAAGGGGTGGTAACGTTAATCGATTCAGGAGCATCCCACAACTATATCTCAGCGAAACTGGTGAAACGGTTGTCCTTACCGACAAGCGGAACTCTTAGCTATGGGGTGATAATGGGAACCGGTCTAGCTGTCCGAGGGGAGGGAATATGTAGGGGATGGAAACTACAGCTACAAAATTTGGAAATAGAAGCGGATTCCTTGCCTCTGGAGTTGGGTAGTGCGGATATAATACTCGGGATGCAGTGGCTAGAGACGCTGGGAAACATGGAAGTAAACTGGCGGCTACAAGAGATGCGTTTCAAGACGCAGGGAGTGGCGGTAACAATTCGAGGGGATCCGAGTTTATGTACATCTCCGGTATCTTTAAAATCGTTATGGAAAGTCATACGCAGTGGAGGTAGTGGAGTGATGGTGGAGTTCGGAGAATTGAGCTCAGTGGGGTTGCTGAAACTCGGTCAGGAGCAAAATGCCGTCGGGGAACCCTTGCTGTCCGCGTATAGCAACGTTTTTGCCGAACCAGAGGGATTACCTCCTTCTAGGGGTCGTGAGCACACCATTACGTTGAAGTCAGGAGCTACTCCGGTTAGCGTACGGCCCTTCTGGTATCCGCAAGCACAAAAAGCGGAGGTAGAGCGACAAGTGGCTTCGATGTTGGCTGCGGAGTTCTGTGTGGACTACCGAGCGCAGTTCTTACCATGGGTCAAATATTGGTACAACACTTCATTCCATTCCGCCATCGAGATGACGCCTTTCCGAACAACCTACAGACGCGATCCGCCGAGTCTCATTCGGTTCGAATCAGGCTCAACCAACAATGCCGATCCCAAACAGCTACTACAGGAGAGAGACGCCATGTTAACTCTCTTGCGCAAGCACCTCCACCGGGCTCAACAATGTATGAAGGCCCAAGCCGATGCACATAGGAGAGAGGGAGAGTTTGAGGTGGGAGAATTAGTATTCCTGAAATTAAGGTCTTATCGTCGGCAGTCTCTAGCGCGCCATCGCAACGAGAAGTTGGCTCGTCGTTTTTGCGGTCCATTTCCCATCGCTGCCCGGATTGGCCCGGTTGCATATTGCCTTACACCTCCCCCAGACGTGAAGATTCACCCCACATTTCATGTGTCGCAACTCAAGAGGGTCGTAGGTGATCTTCCGCCGGTTTATACTATGCCACCACAATTGCAGCTGGACGGGGAATTGCAAGTCGAGCCAATAGCGGTTCTAGACACTCGAGACTACCCTAGGAGCGGACATGAGGAGCTCCTAATCCGTTGGAAGGATCTTCCGGCTTATGAATGTTGTTGGGAGCTCAAAGAAGTGATCGCTATACAATTTCCATCCTTCAACCTTGAGGACAAGGTTGATTTCGAGGGAGGGAGTATTGATAGATATGAAGCTATGCATCCACCGGTGCTCTACACTTATGCAAGGAGAAGAACCAAGAATGAGCAAAGTGGCTAAAGAGATGGAAGGAAAGAGACGAGCTGATGTGTCAAGTAAAGTGGGCTTCGACACTTAAGCTATTTTAATAAGAGTATGGGCTGAGTAAATAACCACTAAGTTGAGTAGGGTTGTTATGTTATTTACTATAAATACTAGGGGAATAGTAAGATGGAGGGGATCGAAAGTTTTAGGATTATCAAGGGGGAGTGGGAGGAGCTTCATTAACAAAATCCTCAGGTTATTTTGTAACTTTTTCTTATAATCTATAAAATCAGGTTTCTACTCTTATCAAAATCTAATTTTGACAACAACAGTTGATAAGCTTGGCTTTACTCATGAGGGAGGAAACGGTATCATCAAATTTTATAAGAAAATTAGAATATCCTTGAAAGAAACTTTAATGAAATTCTAGCGAATGGAAAAAACTGGTTGAAAATCAAGTAATCAAGAATGTGAAATCCTTGAACATTGATAATGAACTTGAATTTTGTAATCAAAGGTTTGATCATTACTGCAGAAAACATGGCATTGAAAGTCACAAAACTTGTGGCTACACACCCAAAAAAATGGAGTTGCTGAGAGAATGAATAGGACATTAATAGAGAAGGTTCAACATTTATTGAATGAGCGAGGCCTCAAAAAGGTGTTCTGTGCAGACGCAGCAACAACAACTGCTTACATCGTGAACAAATCCCCTCTCTACTATTGATTATAATGTACCAGAAGAACTTTGGTTAAAGAAGAAACTAGGTTATAAACATTTGAGGAAATTTGGGTCAATGGTGTTTTGTTCATCAAGACCAAGGAAAATTGAAACCAAGGGCATTGAAAGGAGTGTTTCTCGGTTATCCACCAGGTACTAAAAAATTCGAAATATAACTTATTGAAGAGAGGAAGGTGGTTATAAGTAGGAACGTGATATTTCATGAGGACATGATGTATAAGAAACTACAATCGTCTACCAAAAATCTTGAGACTATGGATAAGGTTGTGTCACTGTTGGATGTATCATCACAGGAGATAACAAAATCACATCAAAACCAAGGGAATTCAGGTCAAGGTGGAGTTATGTAAGATAGCTCAAAAGGTGTTGAATCAAAAGTAGAATCTGAGGAAATCGAAAAGGAAGAAGAAGATTTGTCTGATTATCAGTTGGCTAGAGATCGTTAGAGGAGAGAAACAGTTCCTCCTACTCGATTTGCTGACTACACAAAACTAGTGTTTGCTCTACTATTTGATAATCCATTCATCTTGAAGAACCACAAAGCTACACTGAACCTAAGCAGAGCCTCGAGTGGCCAAAATGGAAATTGGCAATCCAAGAAGAGATCAGTTCTTTGCAAAAGAACATGGCATGGGTAATCGTAAATAAATCTGAAAATCACAAGGTAAAGAGTTGCAGGTGGTTGTTTAAAAGGAAATCGGGCATTCCAAGTGTGGAGTCATAAAGGAGTAAAGCAAGGCTGGTGGTTAGGGGTTTCACTCAAAGAGAAAGCATTGATTATCAAGAAATTTTTGCACCTCTGGTAAACATGTTAAGACATACTAAGGATTTTTAATTAGAGCAAATGGATGTTAAGACAACATTTTTGATGGAGAACTCGAGGAGGATCTATACGTGACTCAACCCGAAGGATTTAACGAAAGAGGAGATGTCGAGAAAGTGTTCTTACTAAAGAAGTCACTGTATAGACTAAATCAATCCCTAGACAATGGAATAAAAGATTTGACAAGTCCATGAGAGATCAAAAGTTCGTTAGAATCGAGCATGGCTCATGTGTATACATAAAGCAAGTAAGTCATGATGATAATGTGTATCTTTTCTTTTCTGTAGATGATATGTTGTTAGCTGCAAAGAATATGGTTGAAATCGACAAGTTGGAGAAGAAGCTCAGTCTGAATTTGAGATAAAAGACTTGGATGCCGCGAAAAGAATTCTTGAAATCGATATTAACAGGAATCGGAAAGTAGGAGTGCCGAGGTTGTCTCACTATAGGAGGTTTAACATGAATAAAGCAAAAGTAACAAATACTCCAATTGTAGCTCACTTTAAATTGTGTACAATAAAAGAGGCATATGAATGTGTTGATGAAGATGTAACACCATTTGCAAGTGAAGAGGGTAGTATCATTGATATTAATAGGAATCAGAAAGCAGGAGAGTTGAGGTTGTCTCATTCTGATTACTTGGGAAAAGTAATTAGGAGGTTTCATATGACTGAAGCAAAAGTAACAAACACTCCAATTGGAGCTCATTTTAAACTGTCTACAATAAAAGAATCAGATGAATGTGTTGATGAAGATGTAATATCATATGAAAATACAGAGGGTAGTATCATGTACGCTATGATCAATACGCGACCAGAGTTAGCTCACACACTTGGTGTAATCAGTAGGTGTATGTGTAAACCTGGTTGATGCATTGGGAAGTAGTGAAGTGGTTGATCATATACACTAAAGATTCTCAAGGACTTAATCTGGAGTTCACACAAGAGAAAGATTTCGAGATTCAAAGCTATTGTGATGTTGACTTTGCAGCTGAATTGGATAAATGAAGGTCTACAAGTGGGTATGTTTTCACGGTTAGTGGGAATACTGTGAGCTTCAAGTTAAGCTTGAAACATGTAGTGGCACTATCACGGAAGCTGAGTATATGTTGCGTTAACAGAAGCTATCAAGGAAGGATTACGAATAAAAGGATTGTTGAAAGGTATGAGATTTGAAAGAAACAAAGTAAATGTGTGGTGCGATTTACTGTCTGCAATTTGCTTGTCAAATAATAACACTTATCATAAAAGAACTAAGAATTTTGATGTGAAGCTGCATTTAATAAGGGAGCACATAAGTACAGGGGATGTAGTGATATTGAAGATTCCAACATTAGGGAATCCGGTTGACATTATAAAACAAATTTCTTTTAGCTCTGCTGAAACTAATTAGATGATAGGTAGGGTGTCATGTTGTTGGAGGTCAAGTCCAGGATTGGAAATCTGCTAAGGAAACAAAAGAAGGAAATGTCAAATCAAGATGGAGAATGTTGTTATATGATTCAACATTATACCGGGTTTAATGCTTAACATAAATGGTTTGGTTAAAATCGGTTATGAGAGTAAAAGATTCTGTTTCATGTGTCAACGCCTTTTCTTCAGTAAGAAGGTTTGCCGTTGATTAAAGATAAGGTTTCGAGCAGGGGTATAAAGCACAGAGCATCACCATTATCGTTGTTGTTCAGCTAAAAAAGAGTGTGTGAATTTGTTGATCTTGAGAATGTGTGAGTTTAATGTTTTATCCCTTTGTTGCTGGGTCTAAAACTTGAGATTATCTTAGTGGATTGTTGGGTGATCCAACCCGAGATGTACGCATAATCATACCGATCATGTTGAACTCGGTAATCATTTTATTTTTTGTTATTTTTGTAGTACGTTGAGTTGTGGTTGTTTGCGTTATTTTCTGATCGAACTCGTAGATAATCGGTGATTCAAATTGCAGTAGTTTGGGTTTAGTTTTTAACAACTACCCTAGGCTAATCCACTTTCGTGACCTTAATCCTATTTACTATAAGAAAGACCAAGCTAAACTTTTACTTGCCAATCAGTCAATCAATAAGCAAAATAATGTGTTTGCAAGTCCAATTGTAAAATTAACATTAACTTTCAATTACCAAGGAAGTAAAGCCAATTAGGAGTTGGTTCAAGAATTTCATTAAACACCTTTCGGGTGAGAATTCTCTAAGAACTAGATTTTGGTTGATCAAAGTATATTCTAGCACTAAACACATTTCTAATCAGTTAACCAATAATCTAGTCCCGAACCATCATATCCTACCCTTTTTTCTACGTGACTCTACTAAACTTTGACATATAGCTTAACTAATAACATATAGCAAAAATTTTAGAAAGAGATAATGACAAAAAATTAAATTAATTGAAGAAAAATAAGGGTTTCTTCACGAACTCGTATGAAAGGTGTAAAAAAACACAAATGTAGAAAACCCAAAAGTTGCATGAAAGAAGAATGGAATCTGAAAATCAGACGTTGCTTTCAGTAACTAGGTATAAAATGTATTTATAATATAGAAAAAACAAACCACGTAAACTGGGGACAAACCAGATCGGATCCTAAACCTTTCTCAAGAGGCCATGTTGATTGGCAATTTACCCAACTTCCCTGGGTTTTGTAGCTGCCTTTGAATGCCAATGTAGATCGGAAAATTGGTTTATCATTTCTCCTTGTGCCTTGGACGGGGAAAACTACATCAAAATCTTAAACCAAGTGGAGTCAGCATGGACATATATAGACTTGCTGGACCACCGCCCACCGGTGCAACTGGTCTAGATGGCCCACAGGACATACGCTATGTGTCAACCGATGATTTACCCCCAAGCCTTTAACAACATGGCCATCAACCATGGGCATAATCATGAACAAGCTGGCCGATGCCCATGGACTACGAGCCAATGGCTGATCTCGCAACACCAGGTGATATGGCCAAATATCTGGAGTTGGAGCGACCAGTCCATTCGCCGATCGTGCAAGCCGATTGCCCAACACCAGGTGAGATGGCCAAATCCATAGAGTTGAAGTGATCGTCCCATTGATCGGTCCCGGCCGATCCCCCGACTCACCTATGAGTCACCCTTTCCTTGGATTTCCAGTGACCGGCCCATATGTCGATCGTACAGGCTGTTTTCCCAACTCCTCCACAAGTGACTCTTTCCCTGAAGTTCCGGCGATCGGCCCATCAGCCAATCGTGCAGGTTGTTTCGCCCAAACACCCACCTGGTCAGCCAGTGATATGCTCGCTGGCCAATCGCCCCGGCTGTTCGCCTGCTCAGACAGAATTTTCTTCTCATTTGTCATAAGGTTTTTCATGGGTTGACCCATCCTATTTTTGTTAGAATATTTAAGACTCTTTTGGCCACAAAATAACCTAACTCTTCTTTTCCTGAATTTTGTTTCTTTGTTCCAAGTTTTGGGTGTTTTGTTCCAGAGATTTTGATCACATTTCTATAGTTGTAGTGAAGAATTCTCTGTCCCTATCTCTTATTGTGTTTTACCTTGCATCTTTAATTGTTTTTATTCTTGCAAATACCATGTGTAAGTAATCTTCTATATGGATTGTGCGTAAGATTGATTAGGGGGCCTGAAGTAAATTAACATTGGCCAAGGCCATTAAATTATATTTCTTCATAATTAGAATGTGGTTAATGCTAAGATCAAAGTACCTAATTAATCCTTAGGCATATGATATTTTGCACCTGACACGTGTTCGAAAAAATTTGTAGATAAAGCCTACTCATGCTTTTAACATCTTAGCCAAAGAGAGTTGATGTTTAAGATGATTAGGATACTAAGATATGCTTGAACTTAAGGATTATTAGCTAATTGATTATGGTTCAAAAGATTTGATTAATCAATAGACTTGTAAATAAACTATTGTCGTTGATTAGAATATTAGGAAGTGTTCTATATCTTAAAAATATATTTAATTGAACATGTAGCATTGCTAGTTAGGATATAATCACCACGAGTTGATTGCATTATCCATTGTCCATATGTTTTTATAGTTTAATTAATCTTGTCGTTTTATTTCCTTTACAATTAGAAATCATAAAACCAACAACCAAAAACCCAACTAGAATTGTTTAGATTTATGTGTTTCATGTATTTATAGTGTGTTATTATTTTTTCCTCGTGGATTCGATACCTGAAATACTGTTTCAATTTCTCTAAACTTGGAGGCGCCATTGCTGGGAAAGAAACTAATTTTACTAAAAAAGAAAGAGGAGATGTCGAGAATTTTGTTTCACTTAGACCACTTGCCATTAGGATTTTGTTTCCTTTAGAGACTAACTTTTTTTATATTTTTTTGTCTAAGTAGTCCTTGTGAGTATATGTATATACTGGTAAGAACAGTGTTTCTTGGGTTTTATAGGTGTATGAACAAAAGAATCCAAAGACAAATAAACTTGTAGCCTAGAGAAGTCAACATTCTGCAGTTAAAAAGGAAAGTAGCAAGAGCTAAGAGAGAGCGTTTGTATCATTTAATAAGAATTTTGTGTAAGAATATTGAGATTATAGAGGAGAAATGTGAAGAATTGAATCTGAAAACTCAAAGAGAAGTATGAGAAAATGAGAAATGACTTAGACTTATGGAGAAGAATCTCCTAAGAGTGTATTATACATTGAGTCTTTACAGCCCTTTTATAGAGGATTTACAATGTGAACACAAAAGAAAACGAATTCAAACTTGTGGATGAGTTTGAATAGAGGAGGAGCCTGTCAACAACCAATGAGAAGAGAGGAGACAGCAGGCATGACTGTTTGGTGTGGTTACCAAGACTGTGTGCAGCAGGCATGACTGTTTGGTGTGGTTACCAAGACTGTGTGCAGCAGGCATGACTGTTTGGTGTGGTTGCCAAGCTGTGTGCAGCATGGGCATGTCCTTTTCACCTTGATTCTTCTCCCAAGGTAGCTATTTAACCATTTCAACCATGTGGTTAATAATAACCCATCCTTTTTCATTTCCTTGTTATTCAAACTGAATTTTCGTGCTCACACTTGCCTTGTAGGTCAAGATAGGTCTTATTTGATTTTCCTATGTCAATACTCCCCCTCAAGCTAAAGACTTTGGAATCACCCTAAAGTCTTAAGCTTGGGAACCCAAGGCAACACCTCATTAAAAACCTTATTAAGGAAAACCACTTGGGACAAAACCTTAATAAGGGAAAAAGAGTGTGTTGCTCTTGGATTAGGAGACCTTTGATCATGGGTGTGATAAATCAACAAGCTCAAGTTTGCTAAAGATGTTCTTGCAAACTTTGAGACTTGCTGCCTTTGTGAAGATGTCAGCTAGTTGGTCTTCACTCCTTGTATAACATGGCAGAATGGTTCCATCTTGAAACTTCTCCCTAACCTTATGGCAGTCGATCTCTATGTGCTTGGTCCTCTCGTGAAACACTGAGTTTGAAGCTATGTGAATGGCTGCCTGATTATCACAATGGAAGGTAATTGGCCCTGGTTGTGCAATACCGAAATCTTTCAAGAGTGCTTTGAGCCAAGTTACTTCATTTGTCAGCTTCCTCATAGCCCTATATTCTGCTTCAGCACTAGAACATGATACCACCTTCTGCTTCTTAGTCTTCCAAGTGACTAAGTTCCCACCAACGAAGGTGCAATACCCAGTGGTTGATTTCCTATCCACCCTATCACCAGCCCAATCCGCATCACAATACCCGACAATCTCAGTGTTCCCATTCTTGCCCATCCATATACCTTGACCAGGAGATCCTTTGATGTATCTAAGGATCCTTTCTACCATGCTCCAATGATATACAGTAGGCTTTTGCATATGTTGACTCACTTGATTCACAGCAAAACACAAGTCTGGTCGTGTGAGGGTGAGGTAGATCAGCTTCCCAACTAGTCTCCTATACTGAGAAACATCCTTAAATAACTCATCAGCTTTCTCCCCTTTCCGTTGACCTTGTAGCCATCTTCAAGAGGAGTTTTGGCCGGTTTAGCCCCAAGCTTTCCCGTGTCTGTCAACAGATCAAGAGCATACTTTCTTTGGGATAGAAAGAGCCCTTCTTGAGACCGACACACTTCAATACCCAAGAAGTACTTCAACTCTCCAAGATCCTTGATGTCAAATGATCTGTTTAAGAAGGCCTTTGTGGACTGAATTCCTTCCTTATCATCTCCTGTGATGATAAGGTCATCCACATAAACCAAGACCGCCACCATTCCTTTGGAGTTTTGACGAGTGAACAAAGTATGATCTGAATGGGATTTCCTAAACCCATTATCAGTAAGTGTGGAGCTTAATTTGTGATACCAGGCCCTTGGTGACTGCTTCAACCCATATATTGCCTTCCTAAGTCTTAGAACCTGTCCCTCTTTGCAAAGATCTTCAAGGCCTGGTGGTGGAGTCATATACACTTCCTCTTCAAGTTCTCCTTGTAGGAATGCGTTCTTGACATCCATTTGCCATAAGTCCCAAGTAAGATTCGTAGCTAGTGAAAGGAAAACCCTTACAGTGTGTAGCTTAGCCACCGGTGCAAATGTATCAGTATAGTCCTCTCCATATGTCTGAGTGAAACCTCTTGCAACTAGACGTGCCTTGTACCTTTCTATGTCCCCATTGCTCTTATACTTGATGGTGAACACCCACTTGGAACTCACAGCCTTCTTGCCTTCAGGAAGTTCTTGTATATCCCATGTATGATTCCTTTCCATAGCTCCCTTCTCATCTCTTACTGCATCTAACCATTCTTTCTTGCTCTCAGCTTCTTCATAAGTCCTTGGAATCTGACTTTGTTCAATCTTTCCAAGGAATGCTTGATGACTAGATGGCAAGAGGTCAAGGGAACAAACAGCTTGTATGGGATGAGCCACGGCCTGGTTGTTGTAGAATACCCTAGTGTTCCTAAGTCTAGTACTCCTCCTTAAATGCTGAACAGGTGGTGCAGCCTCCTCTACAACCGTTTCCTCTTCCATTTGGTGAATAGGTTCCTCTATACCCACTTCCAAGTCGTCTTGTTCTTGATTTTGGGCCATAGCTTCTTCTTGGATTGGAGTTGGTTCTTGAGTTACCACCCCTTGTTCATTCTCTTGGGTATCTTGTGAACTACTTAAGGTTCTTGTTTCTTCGTGTCTTGAATCCTTTGGAAGATCATTTCCCAAATGATTCAAGAGAAACCTCAAACTCGTAGCCAAATCAGAAGGTGACCTTGAGAGATCCTTCAATCCTTCCCAATCTTTCTGATCATAATAGCTTCGTTCTTCTATGAACTTGACATCTCTAGACACATATGTCCTGTTGTTGCTCGGATCATAGCACTTATAACCCTTTTGTGTTGTCGAATATCCAAGGAACATACACTTGATGCTCTTTGCCTCCAACTTGTTTCTTAGATCACCTGGAACATACACAAAGCACACACACCCAAATACACGTAAATGATCAATGGAAGGTTTAGTTTTATTGAGTACCTCAAATGGGGATATATCTTGCAAGACTTTGGTTGGAATCCGATTGATGAGGTAGCAAGCAACCAAGACTGCATCTCCCCAAAAACTTTTAGGAACATTGGTATGAAACATCATGGATCTTGCTACTTCCATTAAGTGTCGGTTCTTCCTTTCAGCAACTCCATTTTGTTGTGGTGTGTGTGGACAGCTAGTTTGATGTAGTATTCCATGTTTGTTTAGATGAGCTTTGAATCTTTGACTTGTGTATTCCCTCCATTATCTGATCTTAACACTTTGATCTTGGCATTGAATTGATTAGTAACATAATTATGAAAGTTTATAAATGCCTCATAAACCCTATCTTTAGATGGAAGTAATGTAACCCATGTATATTTCGATTTCTCATCTATAAAGGTCACAAAGTATTTATTCCTATCTCTAGACATGTATGGTGAGGTCCAAACATCGGAATGTACTAAATCAAAGCAATGCTCATAAATTGTAGACGATTTAGGGAAAACAACACGACAATGTTTGCCAAGGATACAAGCCTCACAAACTGAGTGATCATAAGCGACATTAGGAATTATTAAGCTTAAAGCACGAGCATTAGGATGTCCTAATCTAGCATGCCATAAGACATCTTTATTAGCAAAAACACAGGATTTGAAAGCTAAGGAATCCAAATTGCTTGGAGGGTCTTCAAGAACATAGAGCTCATCTTGAGTTACACCACCTCCAAGTATCTTACCACTCTTAATATCCTGAAAGTAAACATTGTTAGGCCCAAATGTAACATTGCAATTGAGGTCTTTAGTAGCCTTTTTGACAGAAACTAGATTAGACTTAAATTTAGGTACAAAGAATGCATTAGTTTCTTTGTCAAATAGTCTTAATTTTCCGGTTCCTTCAATTGGAATACCCTTACCATCAGCTATAGTTACTTGTCCTAGAAATGATTCAATGTTCTTTAACAACCTAGCATTGCTAATCATATGGTGAGAAGCACCTGAATCCACTACCAACTTATGATCTGGTTTATCAAGCGATTTATGGGAGTAGAGTGTGATACCGGAGAGTTTTGAGGCATAGGCCTTGATGAGATCCTCCAAGTCACTCTTCTTAACATACTCCATGGATACATTCATAGCTAGCTCCCCTCCTTGGTTGGATGAACTTGCCGGTTCAGTCGCAACCATTTGAGAGATGTTAGCCTTTGAATCCTTGAACCGGTTTGGCTTGAGATGAGGATGAAGTATCCAGCACTTGTCCTTGATGTGGCCATTCCTCTTACAATGCTCACACATCACACTCTTCCTATCCTCTTGCTTAAACACGCTTTTGTTGGCCATGACTAGTTCTCCTTTACCACCAAACAAACCAATGTTGCCTTGCTCCCTTTGAATCCGTGAGCACACCTCTTCGAAATCAGGGAGTTTTGGCTCTCTCAGGATGGACTTAATCACATACTTAAAGGCTGGATTTAGGTTGAGAAGGAGCCCAAATATCTTGTCTTGTTCCTTCCTTTCATTAAGCACCTTTGGATCCATAGAACTTGGTCTCAACATGTCAAGCTCGGACCATGTTGACTGGAACTTGCCCAGGAATTTTGTGAACTCCATATCCTCTTGGTGTAGATCATTGAGAGCCTTCTTAACCTCATACACACGGCTGAGGTTTGAAACATCCCCATACACCCTCTTGAGAGTGTCCCAAAGAGACTTGGCAGTTTCACAATGTGAATAAGCTTCAAAATGGATGGGTCCAATGAATTTTGGAGGAATCCAAGGACTGATTGATCTTCTTGGAACCACCTAGCTTCTTCTTTTCTTGTTGCCTCATCCTTCTTCTCCTTTGGATCATCTATAGATGGAGTATTATCCTCCAAGATGTGATTCCAAAGTCCTTTGCCACAAATGGCTGTCTTGATGGTTCTTGACCATAATGTGTAGTTCAAGCCTTTGAGAACTACTGCTATCACCGTAGGTTTCAGGCTGGAACTAATTTGAACTGTATCCTCCATTGTTAGGCTTTGAAGAGCTCAAAGGAAGCAGCTTTTATGGTTGAATGAAACCGTGAGTTTTTAGTCTAAAGACTGAGAGATTTTTGACAGAATTTTAGATTAGAAACTGAGAGATTTGAGTAGAAAAGATAAGAGAATGATCTTATGCTCTGATACCATGTAAGAATATTGAGATTATAGAGGAGAAATGTGAAGAATTGAATCTGAAAACTCAAAGAGAAGTATGAGAAAATGAGAAATGACTTAGACTTATGGAGAAGAATCTCCTAAGAGTGTATTATACATTGAGTCTTTACAGCCCTTTTATAGAGGATTTACAATGTGAACACAAAAGAAAACGAATTCAAACTTGTGGATGAGTTTGAATAGAGGAGGAGCCTGTCAACAACCAATGAGAAGAGAGGAGACAACAGGCATGACTGTTTGGTGTGGTTACCAAGACTGTGTGCAGCAGGCATGACTGTTTGGTGTGGTTACCAAGACTGTGTGCAGCATGCATGACTGTTTGGTGTGGTTGCCAAGACTGTGTGCAGCATGGGCATGTCCTTTTCACCTTGATTCTTCTCCCAAGGTAGCTATTTAACCATTTTAACCATGTGGCTAATAATAACCCATCCTTTTTCATTTCCCTTGTTATTCAAACTGAATTTTCGTGCTCACACTTGCCTTGTAGGTCAAGATAGGTCTTATTTGATTTTCCTATGTCAATATTTTGGAAATTGAGCACCACTGCCAAAATCTTCCCCAAGATGTCAAATGAAGACAAAGGAATTGGGCATGGATAATGCATGAAGAGCAAGAGTTCTGATACATCCTTAAAGACTCCATAGGGTCATTGGAAGTTTTGATGAGCCCAACGTTATGGAAGTTGGATTGGAAAACAATAATTTTGAGATCAAGGCAAGCTTGATAATATGGTGCATGGTAGAAAGTTCCACGGTTTTTCAATTGAAGATCAGCTAGACAATTTGATCAGTTTGATAGGTTTTGTGGAACCATCAAGAAATGAGATCTTAGAAGATGCTTCCAAACTGCAGTTGATCCGATTTTCTCTAGAAGATAAGGCACACAAATGGGAAAAGAGTGTGCCACAAGATGACATCAGCTTATAGGGTTTAATTCAATAGGGTATTCTTGGCTAATTTTTTCTCAATATCAAGGACTCTGAGGTTAAGAAATGAAATCTCGAGCTTTGCGTAGCATGGCAAGGTAAGTTTCTATGAGACGTGGGAAAGACTTAAGGACTACACATCACAATGCTCTAACCAAGGGTTTTCAAATGAGTCAATCTTAAACACCCTATAACGAGGAGTACTCACAAGAATTTGCATGCTCTTGGATATCGTTAGCAATGGAATTATCCTTGGGGAAGAATCTGAGAATGGAATGATTTTTGTGGAGAATCTAGCCCAAATTGATGGAAACTATGGGGAGGCGATGAGGACATCAGGTCGTACATCCAACCATGAGACCAGACTGACCGACCAGGAAGCTTGCCCGAGACAGCCGGACCATCTGGCACGCCTGCCGGCCCAAGCATTACCGCCGGACCCTCGACCACAAGGACCAGAGCAACTAACATTGCCGGCGGAGAGGCCCAAGCTTCTGGCACACTTGGTGGCGACGTGGATGACACCGCCGGTCCCTCTGGTGATGCCGCCAACTCCGGGATCAACTTGGCCGGTCCTGAAGACATTCCGGCCAGTACCTCGCACAATCCAGCCGGTACAGCCAATCCAGCCGAGTACACGCGCATTTCCACTTCTACACAAGAAGACTCGGACCAAATGAGCTACCAGCTCCAGGACATGCACCTAGAGGAAGTCTCTACACCAGTGGTACCTCAAGGAGCAATGACAAGAAGCAGATCAAGGGCACTCTTCCACAAATTTAGCTTATGGGTCGACAAGCTCCTAGAGGAAGATCGACTAAGGACAATGGGCCAAAAGTGCAAGGAAGAGTCCAATGGCTTCTCAACAACACAAGGGACATCAGAGACTTGGGCTTTAGTGGCAAGAGAGGTCATGGCCCAAAGATTCTTAACCCTACTCCAAGTCGAAGACTAGGAGCAAGACGTGTGCATGCCACAAGGACGGCCACCTTCCATTTCTTGGCCATGAGGTAAGTTAAGGTAAGTTTTAATTTGAATATATGTCTCTTTCTGTTTTGCAGGGTAGGATCTAGAATATTTACTTTTATTGAGTCAAAGACATTTTAGGAATAGGTCCTTTTTCGATTATACACTTTTGTATCTTTTCCTTTTGTGCACTTTTGTAAGTTTTCCTTTTCTTATTTAGGTCGACCCTAGAAGGTCAAGCTGTCGAGCATATTAAGAAGGCTCCTTCCAGCATTGTAGTTCGACAACCTTTTTGATATTAATAAAGATAGAACTTTTTTCCCCAACAAGTTTTCTCTCAAGAATCTTGTGCGCTTAGAATCTAGTTGAGACCAGCCCTTCTGCTCTAAGTTTGTGATTTATCACGAGGTTCATCACCCCTCGTGTGGTTCACTTCACCTTTCCATTGAATACCAACCCAAAAACCCCTATCCAAGAAGTCTAAGGTCGAGTTTCTCACCTAAACTTCTCCAAACAGCCCACACGCATACTTCCTTGAATCAAGGCTTGTATCAGGAGGATTATGAAGAGCTTCATGAGGAAGTAGAGATTATGAAGATGAGGGAAGAATGGGAATAAAAGGGCTGAATCAAAAATTGAATAGGGTACTGGAAGTGGTGTTAGTTTGAATCTCAATTTCACAAGCGGTACCGGCGTGACTCGCAAGACCGGGAATCTCTCTTGGATTAGGTGGGAAAGAGAACTAATAAGGATGAGGTTTTGACCGAATCACACAATCAAAAGATGAACAAGGAAGTTTGAATCTCTTAAACTAATTTGGCCGTTGTTTCAATAGAAAGGACAAACTTAGTTTCTAAAGAAAAAGAACAAGGTCAAAGAAAAGGCTTTGAAGAAAACACTTTGTATTCAATTTTTTATAACAATGATAATTTGTCCTTACAATGAGGTCGTGTTGAGCTTATAAAATGCTTCTGATAAAGATCCTAAGATTTAAAAAGAGAAAAACGAAGCATCCTAAGATCTAAAAAGAGAAAAATGAAACATACATTTAAAGTATATGGTCGTTGGCCCATCAATGTCTTGTTTGGTCAAACATGAAAAGTGTATATGATTTTATGTTGATAGCAGAGGGATGCATGTAAGATGTCTAGGTACATCCTGGATGCCTTGGAAAGTCTTTAATACATGCTAAAGTTACAAGGAATACAGTTGGAGACAATACGAACACATTATATGCACTTGAGTCCAACTATGGAAAGGGTACATGCTTTTTTTGAGAGTTTAGGGCCGAATTTAAGATGTATAGGTACATCCTCGATGCCTTGGAAAGTCTTTAATACGTTCTGAAATTACAAGGAATAGAGCTGTAGACAATGTGAACAAATTATGTGCACTTGAGTTCAAATATGGAAAGTATTGTGTGTAAATGGGCAACATGGAATCCACATGATTGTATGATTTCTGGTGCATAAGAGATTGATTTTGGGCTTCCTTAGAGGCCTAGTAAACTCTCATGGACTTCATCTTTTGGTTTGCAAGTGGTTGAACCAGCTGGTCATCACATCTGTCATAAACGGCTCCAATCAGGTCAATTGAAGGTACGAATAGACTCGCCTGGTCGAAGGCGTGGTTTGGCTTGTAAGAGTTTCTAGATAAGCTCCTAGAAGTATAAAATTAAGTCTCTTGGTAGCAAAAGAAATGTTTGAAAACTTTCATATACGAAAAGTTCCAAGTTTGGTAAGTTCCGGCAACACCAATTTGATGAATGGTGCATGACTTGGTACGACCTGGTTTGGATTTATTTTTATGTTACCATGTATCCTCTGTGAGTCAGGAAATAGGCCAGGTTCGTTCTTGGATGGCCGCTTCTTGGTTAGGTTTGAATCATCGAAATACACCCATGTGTCCTTTTGCGCGTCGTCCTCAGTCCTCTTTGTGCTCCTTGGGTCTGGCTGGGCCAGCGCATCGGCCAGGGCTGGGGTCCATGACCTCATCATATCCTCCCCCTTCGAAATGTGTTTCCCTCAAAACATTTTGACTTGTACATCAAGAAACCAAGTTAATAGCTAGATTTACTTGAGGGTGTACGACATTACCTTGGTTTATGATCCTAATATGGTTCGGGTGTCGCCATTGTGCGTCTGGCTGTTTCTACTTGATTAGAGGGGAATCAATTAATATTTTCCATGGCAGCGGGTTGCTTTGCTTGGCCTTCAAGGAGTTTAATTCTACATGGTCTCCTATTTGTTCTGAGCACCGGTTTAGTGTAGGAGGTGTATCTTCTTGGTGTTTGTTGGATCGTTGCGTAACTAGACCTGTTTCAACAGCCGTTGGAAAATACAAGTGCATTATTCTAGTACTGTAATTTCAAATTTAGGCTGATTTATTGCCTAACACTTTTAGACTTAAAAATTTTGGGTTCTACTAGCAAGGTTGTTATTGCTTGTCTAGTTGGACATGTCTTAGCAAAGTGTCCTCTTTCTTGACATCTATAGCATATCATTTCATCTAATTTCATAATTTTAGATGACTTACCTGACTTGTCCTTGTTGTATAGTTCAAGCAATAGTTTGGATGGTTGTTTGTGTGGTACGACTTGAGGATTTGGGGCTTGCTGGTCATCTTGGGCTGGACCATTGGCTTAGCTCTTGTGTTTCCTACCTATTTTGTTTGAAAACACATTCTTTGGTTCTGAACAGTGGACTCTTGTTTAACTTGCTTGTGTGTTTGGCATTGATGCCAAAAGCTATCTTCTTGGTTCGGTTTGCATGGATCTTGACATAGTATTTTTGGCAAGCTGCAATGTTCCTCACAAACTCATCATACATCAGTTGTTTCATTTCTTTTCATATTTCTCTGGTTTGTCATATTATAACCGTATGTAGGCATCTTGCTCCCAAATGTTAAAGAAATATTTGGTTAAGGTGTATTCGGCATAGGTTGTCTTTTCTTTCTCTTATATTTGGTTATTTTAGAACAAATCTTCCACATCTTGTTCCCAGATTTGATAGGGGTCTGGTCCTTGTTCATTGCCGGAAAAGAATATGTATTCCAGTTCATGATTTTCTTAGACATCTGATTATTTCTCCCATGGTTGCCCGGATGGTGCACACACCATTCTTCTTCATATTCTGGCTCATCACCATACTTGCTCCTGATTACTCATGGTCTAATCTTTCTAGACTAATTTGGGAGTTAGTCTATTCATGTCATGATTTTACTTCATGGTTTTTTTCGTCATCACATACTTGGTAACTTTCTTCTTTTTCGGACCAACTTTCATGGCTCACGTTGTCTTGGTCATAATCCAGTGGTTATGGTTAAAGGTTTTCTCTCAAAATCAGTCTTTAAATAGTTTTCATGCCATGACTCTTCTCCATAGTCAGCCTCGTTGGTGCTTAAGACTTTATCATAGTCATTGTCTTGACCAAAATTGGTTTGTGCTATGTTCATGATGTGTTTTTTTTCATCATAGTATTCCATCATTAAAATTTGTACCTTGTACAAGGAAGAAGAGAGATTTAAATCAAAAATCAAAAAATAAGAAGAGTGAATATATGGTATTAACAAACATGTAATAGCAAAAGGAAATCAACACAATGGAATATTTTTTATGGTTTTTGTTTTTGGTTTCTTTTGGCAACTAATTTTAAAAAAAAATTAAAAGACAATAGTTTTTTGGTTTTGATATTTAATTAGGACGAAAAACAGTAACAATAATCTATGAATCTCTTTTTTTCATTTTTAACGAGCAACTAAATTCGTTAAATAAATAAATAAAACAAAATGAATGATGTTTCATAGTTTTGGTTTTTCTCTTAGCATGATTAAATAATGAATGATGTTAATATTTTTGGTTTTTCTCTTGAAATGAATAAATAAATGAATGATGTTTATATTATGAACGAAATTAAACAAAGATGAAATGCAAATTTTTTTTATTGTTATTAGATTTATATGAGAAGAAACAAGAAGAAACAACAAGAAACACCAAGAAACAATTCAAATAAATAATAAGAACAAATATTTTATTTGGTTTTTTGAGAAAATGTAAATTAGAAAATGCAAAACAGAAACATAAAGGAGAAATGTTGGATAACACAACCTGGGAAAAGAGCTTTTAGATCTGATACCAAATGATGTAAGATTGAATCTTAATCTCACAAGTGGTACGGCTATTACTCGCAAGACCGAGAATCTCTCTTGGGTTCTGATACAAGCCTTGATTCAAGGATGTATGCGCGTGGGCTGTTTGGAGAAGTTTAGGTGAGAAACTCGACCTTAGACTTCTTGGATAGGGGTTTTTAGATTGGTATTTGATGGAAAGGTGAAGTGAACCACACGAGGGGTGATGAACCTCGTGATAAATCACAAACTTAGAACTAGGAGGGCTGGTCTCAACTAGATTCTAAGCGCACAAGATTCTTGAGAGAAAACTTGTTGGGGAAAAAGTTCTATCTTTATTAATATCAAAAAGGTTGTCGAACTACAATGCTGGAAGGAGCCTTATTAATATGCTCGACAGCTTGACCTTCTAGGGTCGACCCAAATAAGAAAAGGAAAACTTACAAAAGTGCACAAAGGAAAAGATACAAAAGTGTATAATCGAAAAAAGGACCTATTCCTAAAATGTCTTTGACTCAATAAAGTAAATATTCTAAATCCTACCCTGCAAAACAGAAAGAGGCATATATTCGAATTGAAACTTACCTTAACTTACTTCATGGCCAAGCAATGGAAGGTGGCCGTCCTTGTGGCATGCACACGCCTTGCTCCTAGTCTTCGACTTGGAGTAGGGTTAAGAATCTTTGGGCCCTGACCTCTCTTGCCACTAAAGCCCAAGTCTCTGATGTCCCTTGTGTTTTTGAGAAGCCATTGGACTCTTCCTTGCATTTTTGGCCCATTGTCCTTAGTCGATCTTCCTCTAGGAGCTTGTTGACCCATAAGCTGAATTTGTGGAAGAGTGCCCTTGATCTGCTTCTTGTCATTGCTCCTTGAGGTACCACTGGTGTACATACTTCCTCTAGGTGCATGTCCTGGAGCTGGTAGCTCATTTGGTCCGAGTCCTCTTGTGTAGAAGTGGAAATGCGCTTGTACTCGGCTGGATCGGCTGTACCGGCTGGATGGTGCGAGGTACTGGCCGGAATGCCTTCAGGACCGGCCAAGTTGATCCCGGAGTTGGCGGCATCACCAGAGGGACCGGCGGTGTCATCCACATTGCCACCAAGTGTTCCAGAAGCTTGGGCCTCTCCGCCGGCAATGCTGGTTGCTCTGGTCCTTGTGGTCGAGGGTCCGGTGGTACTGCTTGGACCGGCAGGCGTGCCAGATGGTCCGCTGTCTCGTGCAAGCTTCCTGGTCGGCCAGTCTGGTCTCCTGGCTGGATGTACGACCTGATGTCCTCGTCATTCCCTCCCTCTTCAGTAGGTTTTGTCCTCAAAACTGGTTCATCTGCATGGAAAGGGGCTAAGTCAGTAACATTGAACGTATTGGACACATTAAACTCACCTGGGAGCTCAATCCGGTAGGCATTGTTGTTGATCCTCTCGAGCACTCTGAATGGTCCATCTCCTCTTGGTGCTAGCTTGGAACTCCTTAGGTTTGGGAACCTCTCCTGCTGTAGGTGTAGCCACACCCAATCGCCTGGTTGAAAGATCACCTCCTTTCTTCCCTTGTTGGCATGAGTCACGTACTGTCCGGTCCTCTTCTCCAAGTTTTCTGCTACCTTCTGGTGTAATCTCCTTATGAACTCTGCCTTGGATGCTCCGTTGAGGTTGGTCATCTCAGCTGGTGGTAGTGGTGTTTGCTCCAATGGGGTGAGAGGGTTGAAGCCGTATACTACTTCAAATGGTGTCTTCTTGGTTGCTGAGTGCACGGCTCGGTTGTAAGCGAACTATATGAATGGCAGGCACTCCACCCAAGTCTTTAGGTTCTTCCCTGGTGTAGTTCTGAGAAGAGTTGATAGTGTCCTGTTGACAACTTCAGTTTGGCCATCGGTTTGAGGATGGCAGGTGGTAGAGAAGAGTAGCTTCGTGCCTAGCTTTCTCCAGAGGTTCCTCCAGAAATGGCTGAGGAACTTGGTGTCCCTGTCTGATACGATGGTCCTTGGCACTCCATGAAGCCGTACTATCTCCCTGAAGAACAGCTCAGCTGTTTGTGTGGCATCATTGACATTGGCACATGGAATGAAGTGTGCCATCTTGAAGAATCTGTCCACCACTACAAAGATTGCATCTTTGTGGTTGATCTTGGGCAGACCTAGAACAAAGTCCATCGAGATGTCCACCCATGGATGTGTGGGTATGGGCAGTGGGAGATACAACCCGTGAGGTTGCACTCGGGACTTTGCCTTTTTGCAAGTGATGCATCTTGCACAATGAGCTTCTACTGTCCTCTTGATGTGTGGCCAGTAGAAGTGCTCCTTGACCACTGCTAGAGTCTTGTCGACACCAAAGTGGCCCATGAGTCCTCCTCCATGAGCTTCTCGGATGATAAGCTCCCTTAATGATCCTTGTGGTATGCACAACCTTCTTTCTCGGAACAAGAATCCCTCATGGATGTAGAACTTGCCATGACTCCCTGTGCCACACTCCTTGTAGCTCTCAACAATGCCAGGATCATCCTTGTATAGGTCCTTGATGTGCTCGAATCCTAGGACCTTTGCCTCCATGGTTGATATCAAGGCAAACCTCCTTGATAGTGCATCGGCTACCACATTGTGTTTGCCCTTCTTGTACTGGATGACGTACGGGAAGGTCTCTATGAACTCCATCCACCTGGCATGTCTTTTCTTGAGATTGGTTTGCCCTCTGAGGTGTTTGAGAGTCCCATGATCAGTGTGGATCACAAACTCCTTGGACAGCAAGTAATGCTGCCAAGTCTCCAATGCTCGGACAAGGGCATAAAGCTCCTTGTCATAAGTGGGGTAGTTCAGTGAGGCACCACCTAACTTCTCACTGGAGTATGCCACTGGTCTCCTTCCTTGGGTTAGCACTGCTCCTATGCCTATTCCAGAGGCATCACACTCCACTTCAAATGTCTTGTTGAAGTCGGGCAGGACTAGCACTGGTGCATGTGTAAGGCTGTCCTTCAAGGCCTGGAATGCCTTCTCCTGAGCTTCTCCCCAGCTGAATCCCACGTTCTTCTTCACTACTGCCGTCAATGGTGAGGCAATACTGCTGAAGTTGGGCACGAATCTCCTATAGAAGCTGGCCAGTCCGTGGAAGCTCCTGACTTGGCTGATGTTGCCTGGTGTTGGCCATTCTTGTATGGCTCGAATCTTCTCCTCATCAACCTGTAGGCCCTGTGAACTTACAACAAAACCTAAAAAGACAAGTTTATCAGTACAAAAAGATGCAGTTCTTGAGATTGGCATAAAGCTCTTCTTGTCGAAGGGTTTTAAGTACCATCTCAAGATGTGTGAGGTGTTCCTGTAGGCACTTACTATAAACTAGTATGTCATCAAAGTAAACTACTACAAACTTACTGATGTACGCCCTAAGAACTTTGTTCATAAGGCGCATGAAGGTGCTTGGGGCATTAGTCAAGCCGAATGGCATGACTGTCCACTCGTAGAGCCCTTGCTTTGTCTTGAAAGCAGTCTTCCACTCATCACCTTCCTTCATTCTTACCTGGTGGTATCCACTTTTGAGGTCTATCTTGGAGAAGACCGTGGCTCCACTCAGCTCATCTAGTATGTCATCCAGTCGTGGTATTGGATTCCGGTACTTGACTGTGATGTTGTTGATTGCTCGGCAGTCCACGCACATGCGCCAAGTCCCATCCTTCTTGGGTACTAGTAGCACTGGTACGGCACATGGACTAAGGCTCTCTCGAACATATCCTTTCTCCAGGAGCTCCTTGACTTGCTTCTCAAGCTCCTTGGACTCCTCTGGACTCATCCGGTAGGCTGGCCGGTTGGACAGGGCTGCTCCGGGCACTAGATCAATCTGGTGTTCTATGCCACGTAAAGGAGGCAAGCCTGCTGGTATCTCCTCTGGAAATACATCCTGGAACTTGTTGAGGAGAGTTGCTACTTCAGGAGGTAGCTCTACCTGTCCCTGTTCTACACTCAAAACTTCTTTGAAGACCATTAGTAACATTAAATCCTTCGAGGCTAAAGCTCTCCGGACATGGCTTGGTTGAATAAGAAAATTAGACTTGAAAAGTTTCTTTTCCTTACTCATTTGGAGTTGTAGCTCGTGTACCTGGGCAGGTGTAAGAGGAGCTAGGCTGACCTTTCTCTTGTCATGCACGAAGGTGTAGAGATTGGTTGCACGAAGGTGTAGAGATTGGTTCGGCCATCATGCCTGGTCTCTTTGTCAAACTGCCATGGTCTTCCTAGTAGAAGATGGCCAGCTTGCATGGGCACCACGTCGCACACGACTTGGTCTTGGTACTTGCCCACACTGAATGGCACAGTGACTTGTTCATGGATCTTGAGCTCCACTTTGTCATCGAGCCATCTCAGTCTATATGGTCGAGGATGCTTTGTCTTCTCTAGACCTATCTTATCAACCATATATGCACTAGCAACGTTAGTGCAAGAACCACCATCTATGATGAGGTTACATACCTTGCCCTTGATGGTGCAACGGCTGTGGAAGATGTTCTCCCTTTGGATGGTCTCTGAAGGATCCACCATTGCACTGAGGATACGTCTAGTGACCAGCACTTCCCCCACATCAGGGTACTCAATGTCACCATACTCTCCTTCTGGTTCATAGTCCTCTTCATCTTGGGATTCATACTCTCCTGCCTCCGTAATCAGCATGACTCGGTTGTTTGGGCACTCCCTTGAGATGTGTCCACGTCCCCTGCACTTGAAACAAGTTATGTCACGTGATCTTTGAGGGTTAAAAGACTTACCAGGCTCTCTCTGGTCACGGGTGGGTTCAGGAGGCTTGCTCTTGAACCTTGACTCGATCTCTATGCTCTTGCCCTTGTTTACGGTCTTGGGCATGTTGCTTGGTGCCCAAGGTGTCTTAGGCTTGCTGCGGATGTCTTGGCTCTTACGTTTGATGTGCTGCTCAGCTTGCACAGATAGGTGGAACAAGTCTTTGAAGTCATTGTAGATTTGGCTTTCCACCTTGCGGCTGATCCTGTCTTGGAGTCCATCCAAGAATTGTGCCATCAATGCTTCTTCATCATCATTGAGCTCCAATCTGTTCCTTAGCTTCTCGAACTCTTCATAGTACTCCTCTACTGATCTGGTACCCTGCTTAAGAGTACGAAAACGACATTGCAAATCTCTATGAAAGTAAGGTGGAACAAACCTTTGTCGCATGAGGTCTTTCATGTCGACCCATGAGTCTACGGGTCTCATTCTCTTCCTCCTTCTGTCAGATACCTCACGATCCCACCAGATGAGGGCATTGTCCGTGAGTTGTGCTACTGCCATTGAGATTCTCCTAGGTCCTGGTTGGTTGTAGTGATCAAAGATATGATCCATTCTCCTCTCCCAATCTAGGTAAGCCTCGGGGTCTACTTTTCCTGCAAAACTAGGAGGAGTTAGCTTAACATCAGGATGATTCACCCGGTTGTAGGTGTGCTCATCTCCATCCTCATGACGCCTAGGAGGCATTCTGGGTCTCTGGTGAAGACCATATGGCTCAAAGCCATCATCTTCTGCCTCTGGTTGCCGTGGAGGTCCTCTCGGCCTATGGTGATAGTTATGAGGTTGTGTGTCCTCATCTCCATCTGGTTAGGGTTCCTCCTGTTCGTGCCGTGTCCTAAGGTGCTCAGGACCCTCAGGACGGTCTTGCTCAGCTCTCACGTGCCTTATGGCCTGGAATCTCACCGGTCTTTCCACGCGCTCCAACCTCTCGCCTATGGATGCGAGTTGTGTTTGGAGTGTGGTGAACATGGCCATCATGGCTTCAGTTGCTTCTCTATTTTCTTCTCCCATGTTGTGCTACAAAGAAAGAAGACAAGTTAGGATGCTCCTAAATTATTAGGTGGGTTTTCTTTTTATAAGGGGTTCGAAAAAATGCAAAAAGGAAAAATCCTAAGGAATGGAAATTCGAATAAAGGAAAAAGGAATCTTTCTTGACAACTTGTGCTAGCTGTCCAATTCGAAATCTTTTGTGTATTTTCCTATTTTCTTTTCTTTTCTTTTTGTTTTCTTTTTAATTTAACTTAAAATTAATGGAAATATGAATTAAACAAAAAGGAAAACGTGAATGGCAATGCAAAAGTGAATCTAAACCCTAGTGATACACGTAGAAGGCTAGATGCACTCGGTTTGGAGTTTGAGGTTATTTTTTTATTTTTCTTGAATGCGACTTAAACTAATGCAAGAACTAAAAAAACAAGCAAAAGGATAGAAACAACCTGGTTTAGGAGCTTTAAGCTCTGATACCAAAATGATACAAGCCTTGATTCAAGGATGTATGCGCGTGGGCTGTTTGGAGAAGTTTAGGTGAGAAACTCGACCTTAGACTTCTTGGATAGGGTTTTTTGGGTTGGTATTCGATGGAAAGGTGAAGTGAACCACACGAGGGGTGATGAACCTCGTGATAAATCACAAACTTAGAACTAGGAGGGCTGGTCTCAACTAGATTCTAAGCGCCCAAGATTCTTGAGAGAAAACTTGTTTGGGAAAAAGTTCAATCTTTATTAATATCAAAAAGGTTGTCGAACTACAATGCTGGAAGGAGCCTTATTAATATGCTCGACAGCTTGACCTTCTAGGGTCGACCCAAATAAGAAAAGGAAAACTTACAAAAGTGCACAAAGGAAAAGATACAAAAGTGTATAATCGAAAAAGGACCTATTCCTAAAATGTCTTTGACTCAATAAAGTAAATATTCTAAATCCTACCCCGCAAAACAGAAAGAGGCATATATTCGAATTGAAACTTACCTTAACTTACCTCATGGCCAAGAAATGGAAGGTGACCGTCCTTGTGGCATGCACGCGCCTTGCTCCTAGTCTTCGACTTGGATTAGGGTTAAGAATCTTTGGGCCCTGACCTCTCTTGCAACTAAAGCCCAAGTCTCTGATGTCCCTTGTGTTGTTGAGAAGCCATTGGACTCTTCCTTGCATTTTTGGCCCATTGTCCTTAGTCGATCTTCCTCTAGGAGCTTGTCGACCCATAAGCTGAATGTGTGGAAGAGTGCCCTTGATCTGCTTCTTGTCATTGCTCCTTGAGGTACCACTGGTATAGATACTTCATCTAGGTGCATGTCCTGGAGCTGGTAGCTCATTTGGTCCGAGTCCTCTTGTGTAGAAGTGGAAATGCGCGTGTACTCGGCTGGATCGGCTGTACCGGCTGGATGGTGCGAGGTACTGGCCAGAATGCCTTCAGGACCGGCCAAGTTGATCCCGGAGTTGGCGGCATCACCAGAGGGACCGGCGGTGTCATCCACGTTACCACCAAGTGTTCCGGAAGCTTGGGCCTCTCCGCCGGCAATGCTGGTTGCTCTGGTCCTTGTGGTCGAGGGTCCGGCGGTACTGCTTGGACCGGCAGGCGTGCCAGATGGTCCGGCTGTCTCGGGCAAGCTTCCTGGTCGGCCAGTCTGGTTTCCTGGCTGGATGTACGACCTGATGTCCTCGTCAGGTTCCGTGCGCAAAAGAACTAAAAGGAGGGAGTTTTGACCGAATCACACGATCAAATGATGAATCAAGGAAGTCTGAATCTCTCAAACTAGCTTGGCTATGGTTTCAATAGAAATGAAGTACACACTTAGCTTCTAAAGAACTTGAACAAGGTCAAAGACAATGCTTTGAAAAAAACTTTGTATTCAACCTTTTATAACAATGATTGTATGTCTTTACAATGAGGTTGTGTTGAGCTTATATAGTGCTCTTGGAAACGGTCCTAATATTTAATAGAAGAAAAACAAATCGTACATTTAAAGTATATGGCCGTTGGCCATTAGTGTCTTCTTTGGCCAAACATGGAAACTGTAGATGCTTGTATCTTGAGAGCTTAGGAGTGAATGTAAGGTGTATAGCTACATCCGAGTACACGAGCATTTTAATTTCTACACAAGGACACTCGGACCAGATAAGCTTCCAGCTTCAGGACATGCATCTAGAGGAAGTCTCTACACCAGTAGTGCCACCATGAGCAATGACAAGGAGCAGATCAAGAGCACTCTTCCACAAGTTCAGCTTATGGGTCGACAAACTCCTAGAGGAAGATCGACTAAGGACAATGGGCCAGAAGTGCAAAGAAGAGTCCAAAGACTTCTCAACAATGCAAGGGACTTCAGAGACTTGGGCTTTAGTGGCAAGAGAGGTCAGGACCCAAAGATTCCTAACCCTACTCCAAGTCGAAGACTAGGAGCAAGGCGCGTGCATGCCACAAGGACGGCCACCTTCCATTTCTTGGCTGTGAGGTAAGAAAGGTAAGTTTTCAATTCAAATATATGCCTCTTTCTGTTTTGCAGGGTAGGATCTAGATTGTTTATATTTTGAGTCAAAGACATTTTAGGAATAGGTCTTTTTCGGTTATGCACTTTTGTATATTTTCTATTTGTGCACTTTTGTAAACTTTCCTTTTCTTTCTTTGAGTCAAACCTAGAAGGTCAAGCTGTCGAGCATATTAATAAGGCTCCTTCCAGCATTGTAGTTCGACAACCTTTTTGATTATTAATAAAGTAGAACTTTTTCCCTACGAGCTTTCTCTCAAGAGAGACTTGTGCGCTTAGAATCTAGTTGAGACCAGCCCTCCTAGCTCTAAGTTTGTGATTTATCACGAGGTTCATCACCCCTCGTGTGGTTCACTTCACCCTTCCATCTTTTACCAACCAGAAAACCCTAATCCAGAAGCCTAAGGTTGAGTTTCTCACCTAAACTTCTCCAAACAGCCCACGTGCATATAAGCCTTGAATCGAGGCTTGTATCATCCCTGGTCAGCCAGTCTGGTCTCCTGGCCGGCCATACGACCTGATGTTCCCATAATCCCCTCCCTCTTCAGTAGGTTTTGACCTCAAAACTGGTTTATCTGCATGGAAAGGGGCTAAGTCAGTTACGTTGAACATGTTGGACACATTAAACTCACCTGGGAGCTCGATCCGGTAGGCGTTGTTGTTGATTCTCTCCAGCACTCTGAATGGTCCATCTCTTCTTGGTGCTAGCTTGGAACTCCTTAGGATGGGGAACCTCTCCTGCCGTACATGTAGCCATACCCAATCGCCTGGTTGAAAGATCACCTCATTCCTTCCCTTGTTAGCATGAGTCACGTACTGCCGGGTCCTCTTCTCCAAGTTCTCTACTACCTTCTGGTGTAACTTCCTTATGAACTCCGCCTCGGATGCTCCGTTGAGGTTGGTCATCTCTGCTGGTGGCAGTGGCATTTGCTCCAATGGTGTGAGAGGGTTGAAGCCGTAGACTACTTCAAAGGGTGTCTTCTTGGTTGTTGAGTGCACGGCTCGGTTGTAAGCGAACTCTATGAATGGCAGGCACTCCACCCAAGTCTTGAGGTTCTTCCCTAGTGTAGTCCTGAGAAGAGTTGACAGTGTCTGGTTGACAACTTCAGTTTGGCCATCGGTTTGAGGATGGCAGGTGGTAGAGAAGAGTAGCTTCGTGCCTAGCTTCCTCCAAAGGATCCTCCAGAAATGGCTGAGGAACTTGGTGTCCCTGTCTGACACGATGGTCCTTGGCACTCCATGAAGCCGTACTATCTCCCTGAAGAACAGCTCGGCTGTTTGTGTGGCATCATTAACATTGGCACACGGAATAAAGTGTGCCATCTTGGAGAATCTGTCCACCACTACAAAGATTGCATCTTTGTGGTTGATCTTGGGCAGACCTAAAACACTGTCCATTGAGATGTCCACCCATGGATGTGTAGGTATGGGCAGTGGGAGATACAACCCGTGAGGGTGCAATCGGGAGTTCACCCTTTTGCAAGTGATGCACCTTGCACAATGGGCTTCTACTGACCATTTGAGGTGTGGCCAGTAGAAGTGCTCCGTGACCACTACTAGCATCTTGTCGACACCAAAGTGGCCCATGAGTCCTCCTCCATGAGCTTCTCGGATGATAAGCTCTCATAATGATCTTTGTGGTATGCACAACCATTTCTCTCGGAACAAGAATCCCTCATGGATGTAAAACTTGCCATGACTCCCTGTGCCACACTCCTTGAAGCTCTCAGCAAAGTCAGGATCATCCTTGTATAGGTCCTTGATGTGCTCGAATCGTAGGACCTTTGCCTGCATGGTGGATATCAAGGCAAACCTCCTTGATAGTGCATCGGCTACCACATTGTCTTTGCCCTTCTTGTACTTGATGACGTACGGAAAGGTCTCTATGAACTCCATCCACCTGGCATGTCTCCTCTTGAGATTGGTTTGCCCTCTGAGGTGTTTGAGAGTCTCGTGATCAGTGTGGATCACAAACTCCTTGGACAGCAAGTAATGCTGCCAAGTCTCCAATGCTCGGAATAGGGCATAAAGATCCTTGTCATAAGTGGGGTAGTTCAGTGAGGCACCACCTAACTTCTCACTGAAGTATGCCACTGGCCTCCCTCCTTGTGTTAGCACTGCTCCTATGCCTATTCCAGAGGCATCACACTCCACTTCAAACGTTTTGTTGAAGTCGGGCAGGACTAGCACGGGTGCATGTGTAAGGCTGTCCTTCAAGGCCTGGAATGCCTTCTCTTGAGCTTCTCCCCAGCTGAATCCCATGTTCTTCTTCACTACTGCCGTCAATGGTGAGGAAATACTGCTGAAGTTTGGCACGAATCTCCTGTAGAAGCTGGACAGTCCTTGGAAACTCCTCACTTGGCTGATGTTGCTTGGTGTTGGCCATTCTTGTATGGCTCGAATCTTCTCTTCATCAACCTGTAGGCCCTGTGAACTTACAACAAAAACTAAGAAGACAAGTTTATCAGTACAAAAGATGCACTTCTTGAGATTGGCATAAATCTCTTCTTGTCGAAGGGTTTTAAGCACCAACTCAAGATGTGTGGGGTGATCCCTTAAGCATTTAATGTAAACTAAAATTTCGTCGAAATAAACTACAACAAACTTACTGATGTACGCCCTAAGAACTTGGTCCATAAGGCGCATGAATGTGCTTGGGGCATTAGTCAAGCCGAATGACATGACTGTCCACTGGTAGAGTCATTGTTTTGTATTGAAAGCAGTCTTCCACTCATCACATTCCTTCATCCTGACCTGGTGGTATCCACTCTTGAGGTCTATCTTGGAGAAGACCGTGGCTCCACTCAGCTCATCTAGTATGTCATCCAGTCGTGGTATTGGATTCCGGTACTTGACTGTGATGTTGTTGATTGCTCGGCAGTCCACGCACATTCGCCAAGTCCCATCCTTCTTGGGCACTAGTAGCACTGGTACGGCACATGAACTGAGGCTCTCTCGAACATAGCCTTTCTCTGAGGGATCCACCATTGCACTGAGAATGCGTCTAGTGACCAGCACTCGCCCCACATCATGTTACTCAATGTCACCGTATTCTCCTTCTGATTCATAGTCTTCTTCATCTTGGGATTCATATTCTCCAGCTTCCGTAATCAGCATTACCCGGTTGTTTGGGCACTCCTTTGAGATGTGTCCGCAACCCCTACACTTGAAACAAGTAATGTCACGTGATCTTTGAGGGTTAGAGGGCTTACTAGGTTCTCTCTGGTCACGGGTTGGCTCAGGAGGCTTGCTCTTGAACCGTGACTCGGTCTCTATGCCTTTGCCTTTGTCTACGGGCTTGGGAATGTAGCTTGCTGCCCAAGGCATCTTAGGCTTGCTGCGGGTGTCTTGGCTCTTACATTTGATGTGCTGTTCAGCCTGGACAGATAGGTGGAACAAATCCTTGAAGTCATTGTAGATTTACCTTCCCACCTTGCGGCTGATTCTTTCTTGAAGTCCATCCAAGAATTGTGCCATCAAAACTTTCTCATCGTCATTGAGCTCCATCCTGTTCCTTAGTCTCTCAAATTCTTCATAGTACTCCTCTACTGATCTGGTACCCTGCTTAAGAGTACGAAAACGTCGTTGCAAATCTCTATGAAAATAAGGTGGAACAAACCTTTGTCTCATGAGGTCTTTCATGTCGACCCATGAGTCTACGGGCCTCAATCTTTTCCTCCTTCGGTCAGACACCTCACGATCCCACCAGATAAGGGCATTGTCCGTGAGTTGTGCTACTGCCATGGAGACTCTCCTAGGGCCTGGTTGGTTGTAGTGATCGAAGATGTGGTCCATCCTCCTCTCCCAATCAAGATAGGCTTCGGGGTCTACTTTTCCTGCAAAACTAGGAGGTGTTAACTAGACATCAGGATGAGTTACCCGGTTGTAGGCGTGTTCATCTCCATCCTCATGATGTCTAGGAGGCATCCTTGGACTTTGGTGATGACCATATGGCTCGAAGCCATCACCTTCTGCCTCTGGTTGCCGTGGAGGTCCTCTCGGCCTAAGGTGATAGTTATTAGGTGGTGTGTCCTCATCTCCATCTGGCTGGGGCTCCTCCTGTTCGTGCCGTGTCCTAAGGTGCTCAGGACCCTCAGCACGGTCTTGCTCAGCCCTCACGTGCCTTATGGCCTGGAATCTCACAGGCCTCTCCACGCGCTCCAACCTCTCGCCGATTGATGCAAGTTGCGTTTGGAGGGTGGTGAACATGGCCATCATGGCCTCGGATACTTCTCTATTTTCTTCTGCCATTGCTGATACAAGCCTCCATTCAAGGCTTATATGCGCGTGGGCTGTTTGGAGTTTGATGTTATTTTTTTTTTTTCTTGAATGCGACTTAAACTAATGCAAGAACTAAAAAAAACTAACTAAAGGATAGAAACAACCTCGTTTAGGAGCCTTAAGCTCTGATACCAAAATGATACAAGCCTCGATTCAAGGCTTATATGCGTGTGACCTGTGTGGAGAAAGTTAGGTGAGAAACTCGACCTTAGACTTCTTGGATATGGGTTTTTGGGTTGGTATTGGGTGGAAGGGTGAGGTGAACCACACAAGGGGTGATGAACCTCGTGATAAATCACAAACTTAGAACTAGGAGGGCTGGTCTCAACTAGGTTCTAAGCGCACAAGATTCTTAGAGAGAAAACTTATAAGAAAATTCACACTTTATTAATATCAAAAAGGTTGTCGAACTACAATGCTGGAAGGAGCCTTATTAATATGCTCGACAGCTTGACCTTCTAGGGTCGACTCAAAGAAGAAAAGGAAAGTTTACAAAAGTGCACAAATGGAAAATATACAAAAGTGCATAACCAAAAAAGGACCTATTCCTAAAATGTCTTTGACTCAAAAATGTAAACAATCTAGATCCTACCCTGCAAAACAGAAAGAGGCATATATTCAAATTGAAACTTACCTTACTTACCTCACGGCCAAGAAATGGAAGGTGGCCGTCCTTGTGGCATGCACGCGCCTTGCTCCTAGTCTTCGACTTGGAGTAGGGTTAGAAATCTTTGGGCCCTGACCTCTCTTGCCACTAAAGCCCAAGTCTCTGAAGTCCCTTGCATTGTTGAGAAGCCTTTGGACTCTTCTTTGCACTTCTGGCCCATTGTCCTTAGTCGATCTTCCTCTAGGAACTTGTCGACCCATAAGCTGAACTTGTGGAAGAGTGCTCTTGATCTGCTCCTTGTCATTGCTCTTGGTGGCACTACTGGTGTAGAGACTTCCTCTAGATGCATGTCCTGAAGCTGGTAGCTTATTTGGTCCGAGTATCCTTGTGTAGAAGTTGAAATGCTCATGTACTCGGCTGTACCGGCTGTACCGGCTGGACTGTGCGAGGTACTGGCCGGAATGCCTTACGGACCGGCCAAGTTGATCCCGGAGTCGGCGGGGTCACCAATGGGACCGGCGGTGTCATCCACGTCACCACCAATTGTGCCAGAGGTTTGGGCCTCTCCGCCGGTAATGCTGATCGGTCCGGTCCTGTTGGTCAAGGGTCCGGCGGTACCGCTTGGGCCGGCAGACGTGCCAAATGGCCCGGTTGTCTGGGGTAAGCTTCCTGGTCGGCCAGTCTGGTCTCCTGGCCGGACATACGACCTGATGTCCTCATCAATTGCGTACTACAAAGAAAGAAGACAAGTTATCCTGCTACTAAATTCGATTAGGAGGATTTTTTATATAGAGAATTCGAAAAAATGCAAAAAAGAAAAATCTGGAAAAAGGAAAAATTTGAAAAATGGAAAGTTTAGAAAAATGGAAAGTTTAGAAAAATGGAAACTTCCTACAACTTGTGCTAGTTGTTTTTTTTTGGACGAATTCTTTTTGGTATTTTTCTATTTTCCTTTTTCTTTTCCTTTTAATTTAACTTAAAATTAATGGAAATATGAATTAAGCAAAAAGGAAAACATAAATTGCAATGCAAGAGTGAATCTAAGCTCTAGTGATACACGTAGAAGCTAGATGCACTCGATTTCGAGTTTGATGTTATTTTTTTTCTTGAATGCGACTTAAACTAATGCAAGAACTAAAAACAAGACTAGTTAAAGGTTAGAAACAACCTGGTTTAGGAGCTTTGATGAGGACATCAGGTCGTACATCTAGCCAGGAGACCAGACTGGCCAACTAGAAAGCTTGCCCGAGACAGCCGGGCCATCTGGCACGCCTGCCGGTCCAAGCAGTACTGCCGGACCCTCGACCAATAGGACCAGAGCAACCAGCATTGCCGGCGGAGAGGCCCAAGCTTCCGGCACACTTGGAGTGGACGTGGATGACACCGCCGGTCCCCTTGGTGATGCCACCAACTCCGGGATCAACTTGGCCGGTCCTGAAGGCATTCCGGCCAGTACCTCGCACAGTCCAGCCGGTACAGCCGATCCAGCCGAGTGCACGAGCAATTCAACTTCCACACAAGGAAACTCAGACCAGATAAGCTACCAGCTTCAGGACATGCATCTACAGAAAGTATCCACACCAGTAGTGCCACCAGGAGCAATGACAAGAAACAGATCAAGGGCACTCTTCCACAAATTCAGCTTATGGGTGGACAAGCTCCTAGAGGAAGATCAGCTAAGGACAATGGGCCAGAAGAGCAAAGTAGAGTCCAATGGCTTCTCAACAACACAAGGGACATCAGAGACTTGGGCTTTAGTGGCAAGAGAGGTCAGGGCCCAAAGATTCTTAACCCTACTCCAAGTCGAAGACTAGGAGCAAGCATCACCTTCCATTTCTTGGCCATGAGGTAAGTTAAGGTAAGTTTCAATTCGAATATATTTGCCTAGAATATTTACTTTATTGAGTCATAGGTCCTTTTTCGGTGAATCTTTTAAGCTCCAGTAAGTTTTTCCTTTTCTCTAATTGGTAAGAGATGGAAGGGTGAAGTGAACCACACGAGGGATGATGAACCTCATGATAAATCACAACTTAGAGTTAGGAGGGCTGGTCTCAACTAGGTTCTAAGCGTACAAGTCTCTTGAGAGAATAACTTGTAGAAAGAAAATTCGATCTTTATTAATTATCAAAAAGGTTGTCGAACTACAATGTTGGAAGGAGCCTTATTAATATGCTCGACAGCTTGACCTTCTAGTGTCGATTCAAAGAGGAATGGAAAATTTACAAAAGTGAACAAATGGAAAACTTACAAAAGTGTATAACCGAAAAAGGACCTATTCCTAAAATGTCTTTGACTCAAAATGTAAACAATCTAAATCCTACCCTGCAAAACAGAAAGAGGCAAATATCCAAATTGAAAACTTACCTTTCTTACCTCACGGCCAAGAAATGGAAGGTGGCCGTCCTTGTGGCATGCACGCGCCTTGCTCCTAGTCTTCGACTTGGAGTAGGGTTAGGAATCTTTGGGCCCTGACCTCTCTTGCCACTAAAGCCCAAGTCTCTGAAGTCCCTTGCATTGTTGAGAAGCCCTTGGACTCTTCTTTGCACTTCTGGCCCACTGTCCTTTGTCGATCATCCTCTAGGAGCTTGTCGACCCATAAGAGTATACAAACTGTTAGTCTGAACCTTAGCCTTATCTTGTTTGCATGTGTCACATCTCTCACAAATTCAACATCTCTTTTGATGTGTGGCCAATAGAAATGATCAATCATTACCTTAAGGGTTTTAGCAATTGCAAAATAACCCATTAAGCTTCCTCCGTGGGCTTCCCTAACAAGCAAATACTCATGGAACAATTAGACACACATAAACGTTTATCCAAGAATAAAAATCCTTCATGCATATAGAACCAACCTAAAGCAAATCAGCAACAATATTTCTTTTTACCTTGTTTGTATTTGATGACATATGGAAAAGTCTCAATGAATTCTATCCACCTTGCATGTATTTTGTTAAGTTTCGGCCGACCTTTCAAATATTTCAGAGATTCATGGTCAGGGTATGACAAAATATTTTCGCCACAAATAATGTTGTCATGTTTGTAAGGCTCGGACTAATGCATAAAACTCCTTGTCAAGTGGGGTAGTTCAGAGTAGCTCCTCCAAGCATTTTATTAAAATAAACAGTGGGCTTCTTATCCTGCATCAAAACAGCTCTAATCTCAACTCCAGAAGCATCACACTTCATTTCAAAAGTTTAAAGAAAATTAAGTAATATTAATACAGGAACATGAGTGAGCTTCTCTTTAAGGGATTGAAATGCTTTTTCCTGAGCTGATTCCAACTTGTCCTTCTTCATTGCTTCAGTGAGTGGTGCAGCTATGGTGCTTAAATCCTTCACAAATGCCTATAGAATCCGGCAAGACCATGGAAGTTTCTCACTTCTCCTACTTTCTTTGGACTTGACCAGTTTTTAATGGCTTTTACCTTCTCTTCATCGACCTTGCATGAAGCCATCTGCACTTACCACAAAACCTAGGAAAACAAGGTTATCCGTACAAAAAGTGCATTTTTAAGGTTGGCAAAGAGTTGTTCCTTTCTAAGCACATTTAGGACAGATTTTAAATGGTTAATATGTTCTTCTAAGCTCTTTTGTAAACTAAGATGTCATCAATGTAAACTACAACAAAAAATCCTATGGCTCTAATGACCTGATTATTTATCTCATGAAAAGTACTTGATGCGTTTGTTAGCACAAATGGCATAGCTAACCATTCATACAGCTCATGTTTAGTTTTAAAGGTTGTTTTCCACTCATCACCTTATTTCATTCTAATTTGGTGATATCCACTTTTAAGATCAATTTTAGAAAAGATGCTAGAACCATGCAGTTCATCAAGCACATCATCTAATCTAGGAATAGGATGTCGATACTTTACTGTGATATTATTGATTGCTCTAAAATCAACGCACATGCGCCAACTACCATTCTTCTTAGGCACAAACAAGACTGGTACAACACATGGACTCATGCTTTCTCTAATATGTCCTTTCTCCATGAGTTCTTCCACTTGTTTCTGCAACTCCGTCTCTACGGGGTTGGTTCTATATGCTGGCAGGTTGGGAAATAAAGCTCCTGGTATAAAATCAGCTTGGCGCTCAATTCCTTTGATTGGGGGAAGTCCCTTTGGATTTTCATCAGGAAACACATCTTCAAACTCCTACCAGAGAGAGGTCTTTTCACTCGGCAGCACCGGTGCAATGTTAGTTAAGCTCATGAGAGCTTCCTTAAAAACAAACAATAACATTGGCTATTTTGAAAATAGAGCTTTCTTAACCCCACCAGGCTTTGGAAAGAAGTTTGATTGTTTGGCTACTGGTTCCTCCTTGTGTTTTAGACACATTTGATCTTGGTAAATTTCTTGTTGTGTCATGGGAACTAGAGTTGTCTTCCTGCCTTTGAACTCAAATGAATGGCAATTAGTGAATCAATAATGAATTATCTTCCTTTCTGATTGCCATGGACGTCCAAGAAAAATGTTCCCAGCTTCAATTGGTAACACATTACATAGGACTTCATCTTCATACTTGCCCTAGAGGACAATCACTTAACTGTTTACTTTCATCTCTCCACTGTTATTGAGCCACTGAAGCTTCTACGTTTTGGATGGTTTCTTACCTTCAGTTCACGCTTCTTAACAATTGTATTACTTGCTATGTTAGTGCATCTTCCTCCATCAACGATGAGGCTGCAAAATTTTCGTTGAAAAAGACATCTAGTATGGAACAAATTCTCCCTCTGTTCTTGTTCAGGTTCTTTTGCTTGACACTTAGAGATCTTCTAGTTACCAATTGCTCTTCTGTAGCAGACTGCTGCAAATATTCGTTTGAAGAATCAGAGTCAATTCTTTCTTCCTCTGAAACCATTTCTCCGTTGTCCAGCAATATCATTACTTTCCCATTGGAACATTCGATGGCATAATGCCCCATGCCCTTGTATTTGAAACACTTAATATCATGAGTTAAGTAGTTTCAGAATCTTCTTCTTACAATTTCCTTAAGATTAAGGTTCAATCTATGTTGGTCTTGATGAGATCCTCCTTTGATCTACACACTCTTAAGTTGTTTGGATAGGCTTTGCAACCACGAAATCCAGGGAACTAAGGATTCAAAGGATACGGATTAATAGTTCACACAAAAGATTCGAAGGCCTTTAATATTCTAACTATTCTTCCTCTGGATATGACACACCAAAGAAGAGAATATGGATTCTTGTGGATATAAAACATCAGCAAGAGATGATATAGCCTTAAAGAGATGTTTGTTAAAAACGATAGATAAGTGTCTTACAAAGACAATACTAATATATAGTAGTGAAGAGGCACGAATGGTCTAAGATAGTACTGAATTTTCTTGAAAATAAAAATATAAATGAGAAGAAGACTAAAGACTTTGGCTCCAAAGATAACCCTTGGCATTCAGGCACTTCTTTCTTTTCCCTTTAGCATTAATTTCGTCCAAATAAGTCTCACATGTTTTGGGCCTTTTTGGGTCTTGAATATATTTCAAAAGATGAGTTTGGAAATATATTTCAACAAATAGGCAATGGTAAAGTGAAATAGTTGCCTTATTAAAAACCTTGTTAAGAAAATCCATTGGGACAAAACTTGACAAGAGAAAAAGAGTACATCTGAGACACTTTTCCCAGTCATTGAAATTACTTAGCTTGAATTAAAATCAGAGTGATTTGATAAGCATTTCCTGCATACTTTCTGTCTTGATCAGGTTGACTCCAAAATTGATTAAGCAATCCTCCAACAACTTAAGTAAACTTCTTAGTTCTTGATCGTGTCTTGCACCAGCTGGTGTGACAAAAACATCCTCGGCTGCAAGCTCAGGTAAAAGCTCCTCCTCAGCTACCAGATTGGGTATAAGCCCTTCCTCAGCTACAAGCTTTGCTACATGCTCAGGTACAGGTTCATTCTCATGTTCCTAGCTCCTTGTATCATCTAGTATCACATCAGTGCTCAATGGATAACTTTCACTCATCTTCTAAATATATTTTATGCATGCAAAAAGAAGGAGCTACACCTTTGATGTCATTTAATGAATAACCTATAGCCTTTTATACTTTCAACTCACTCAAAAAGCATAGATGTTTTATCAGCATTTAAAGCATCATTTACAATTACGGGATATATAGAATTAGGACCCAAAAATTTATACCTCAACCCACTTGGCTGTGGTTTTAGCTTGAATTTGGATGCCTTGAGCTCACTCCAATCATCATCATCGCTAGCTATAATTGTTTTCACTGCTTCTCCATCCTCAAGAAGCTCCAGCAAGCAACCTGATCCTTTGAGGATGATGTGTGAATCCAGCATATTCTCATATTCCAAAGCTTTCTCCTTCACAATTACACAACTTTCTCCCCCTTTTGTGATTCCAATTTGTTTGGGGGCCTTTCATGTTAATCTCCTCCAAATAACCTTCTTCCAAATCGCCGAATATCTCAGCAGAAAAAACTTTTCCTTCTATGGTTTTTTTCTACATTGCATCCATAATGCTGAACTTTAGAGTTGCATTTCCCATGTTGAGATCGGTGATGCCTCTTTTCACATCAATGATAGCCCTGGCTGTAGCCAAAAATCCCAAGTATTATAGGATTAATTGGCTCTTTATCCATTTCTAGAAAGAAAAAATCAGTGGGAATTATTATATTTCCAACCTTCAAAGGCAAGTCCTCCAAGATTCCAATCGGGTACTTATGAGTACATCAGATCATCTGGCCGGCCAGAAGACCAACATGGCCGACCAGAAGGATTGCCCGATACAGCCGGGCCATTTGGCGCGTCTGCCAGGCCAATCGGTACCGCTGGCCCTATGATCAGCTAGGCTGGGCCGACCAATTTCTCCGGCGGAGAGACCCAAACCTCCGGCCCAACTGTCGGTGACGTGAACAACACCGCTGGCCCAACAGGCAATGCCGCCGACTCACAAATCAATTTGGCCGGCTCCGATCTCAACTCGGCCAGCTCAACGCACAATCCAGCCGGTTCACGCGATTGCACCACCATTTCCACATCTACACAAGGAGACTCGGATCAACTAAGCTACCAGCTTCAAGGCATGAACCTGGATGAAGTCTCTACACCAGTGGTGCCACCAGGAGCCATGAAAAAGAGCAGAACAAGAGCACTCTTCCACAAGTTCAGTTTGTGGGTAGACAAGCTCCTAGAAGATGATCGACAAGGAGCATTGGGCCAAGAGTACAAGGAAGAGTCCAAAGGCTTCTCAACATTGCAAAGGACACCAGAGACTTGGGCTCTCATGGCAAATGAGGTCAAGGCCCAACAATTCGTAACCCTACTCCAAGTTGAATACTAGGAGCTAGGCGCGTGCATGCCACAAGGTCAGCCACCTTCCATTTCTTGGCCGAAAGGAAAGAATGGTAAGTTTTCAATTATATACTTGTCTTTTCTGTTTTGCACGGTAGGAATTAGTAGTTTGACATTTTTTGAGTCAAGAACAATTTAGGTAGTTGTCATTTTTCGGTTATTTCCTTTTTGTAATTTTCCTTGTGCACTTTTGTAACTTTTCCATTTTTATTTTGAGTCGACCCTAGAAGATCAAGGCTGCCAGCATATTAATAAGACTCCTTCAGCATTGTAGTTCGACTACGTTTTGATATTAATAAAGATAGAACTTTGTTTCTACGAGTTTTCTCCTAAAAAATCTTTTGCTTAGAACCCTAGTTGAGACCAGCCCTCCTAACTAATAAGTTGTGATTTGTCACGAGGTTCATCACCCCTCGTGTAGTTCACTTCACCTCTCCATCCAATACACACCAGAAAGCCCCCATACAGAAGCCTAAGGCCAAGTTTCTTGCCTAATCTTCTCCAACCAGTCCGCGAGTGTTACGGCCTTGATTCAAGGCTTGTATCAGCACAAGATCAGTAGAAGAGTACTATGAAGAGTTTGAAAGGCTAAGGAACAGGCTGGAGCTCGTGTGGTTCACTTCACCCTTCCATCAAATACCAACCCAAAAACCCCTATCCAAGAAGTCTAAGGTCGAGTTTCTCACCTAACTTTCTCCAAACTGCCCACGCGCATATAAGCCTTGAATCGAGGCTTGTGTCATAGTACCTATGCAAGCTGGCCATCTTCTGCTAGGAAGGTGATGAGGATATCAGGTCGTATGTCCAGCCAGGAGACCAGACTGGCCGACCAGGAAGCTTGCCCGAGACAGCAGGACCATCTGGCGCGTCTGCCGGACCAGGCAGTACCCTCGGACCCTCGACCTATAGGACCAGACCGGTCAGCATCGCCGGCGGAGAGGCCCAAGCTCCCGGCACACTTGGTGGGGACGTGGATGACACCGCCGGTCCCTCTCGTGATGCCGCCAACTCCGGGATCAACTTGGCCGGTCCTGAAGGCATTCCGGCCAGTACCTTGCACAGTCCAGCCGGTACAGCCGATCCAGCCAAGTACACGAGCATTTCAACTTCTACACAAGGAAACTCGGACCAGATAAGATACCAGCTTCAGGACATGCACCTAGAGGAAGTCTCCACACCAGTAGTGCCACCAGGAGGAATGACAAGGAGCAGATCAAGAGCACTCTTCCACAAGTTCAGCTTATGGGTCGACAAGCTCCTAGAAGAAGATCGACTAAGGACAATGGGCCAGAATTGCAAAGAAGAGTCCAAAGGCTTCTCAACAATGCAAGGGACTTCAGAGACTTGGGCTTTAGTGGCAAGAGAGGTCAGGGCTCAAAGATTCCTAACCCTACTCCAAGTCGAAGACTAGGAGCAAAGCGCGTGCATGCCACAAGGACGGCCACCTTCCATTTCTTGGCCGTGAGGTAAGTTTTCAATACGAATATTTGCCTCTTTCTATTTTGCAGGGTAGGATCTAGAATATTTACATTTTTTGAGTCAAAGACATTTTAGGAATAGGTCCTTTTTCGGTTATGCATTTTTGTACATTTTCCATTTGTGCACTTTTGTAATCTTTCCTTTTCTTTCTTTGAGTCGACCCTAGAAGGTCAAGCTGTCGAGCATATTAATAAGGCTCCTTCCAGCATTGTAGTTCGACAACCTTTTTGATATTAATAAAGATAGAACTTTCTTCCAACAAATTTTCTCTCTAAGAATCTTGTGCGCTTAGAACCTAGTTGAAACCAGCCCTCCTAGCTCTAAGTTTGTGATTTATCACGAGGTTCCTCACCCCTCGTGTGGTTCACTTCACCCCTCCATCGAATACCATTCCAAAAACCCCTATCCAAGAAGACTAAGGTCGAGTTTCTCACCTAACCTTCTCCAAACAGCCCACGCGCATATAAGCCTTGAATCGAGCCTTGTATAATTTTTGGTATTAGAGCTTAAAGCTCCTAAACCAGGTTGTTTCTATCCTTTAACTTTTCTTGCTTCTTGTTCTTGCATTAGTTTAAGTTTCATTCAAGAAAATAAAAAAAAACATCTAAGTTCATACCGAGTGCATCTAGTTCCTACGTGCATCACTAGGTTCTAGAATCATTCTTGCATTACAATTTTCGACTTTCCTTTTTGTTAGAATCATATTTCCATTATTTTTACGTTAAATTAAAAAGAAAAGAAAAAGAAAATAGGAAAAATAGCAAAAAGATTCGAATTGGACAGCTAGCAATAGTTGTCAAGAAAGTTTCCTTTTTGTTCAATTCTCCATATTTTCGAAATTTCCATTTCTCAGATTTTTCCTTTTTGCATTTTTTCGAATCCCCCTTATAAAAGAAAACCCTCCTAATAATTTAGGAGCAGCATAACTTGTCTTATTTCTTTGTAGTATGCAATGGCAGAGGAGAATAGAGAAGCAACCAAAGCCATGATGGCCATGTTCACCACCCTCCAAACGCAACTCGCGTCCATAGGCAAGAGATTGGAGCGCGTGGAGAGGCCTGTGAGATTCCAGGCCATAAGGCACGTGAGAGCTGAGCAAGACCGTGCTGAGGGTCCTGAGCACCGTAGGACACGGCACGAACAGGAGGAGTCCAAGCCAGATGGAGATGAGGACACACAACCTCATAACTATCACCATAGGCCGAGAGGACCTCCACGGCAACCAGAGGCAGAAGATGATGGCTTCGAGCCATATGGTCTTCACCAGAGGCCAAGGATGCCTCCTAGACATCATGAGGATGGAGATGAACACGCCTACAACCGGGTAACTCATCCTGATCTTAAGCTAACTCCTCCAAGTTTTGCAGGAAAAGTAGACCCCGAGGCTTACCTAGATTGGGAGAGAAGGATGGATCATATCTTCGATCATTACAACCAACCAGGGCCTAGGAGAGTCTCAATGGCAGTACCAAAACTCATGGACAATGCCCTCATCTGGTGGGATCGTGAGGTATCTGACCGAAGGAGGAAAAGAATGAGGCCCATAGACTCATGGGTCGAATTGAAAGATGTCATGTGACAAAGGTTTGTTCCACCTTACTTTCATAGGGACTTGCAATGTCGTTTTCGTACTCTTAAGCAGGGTACCAGATCACTAGAGGAGTACTATGAAGAGTTCGAGAAGCTAAGGAACAGGCTGTAGCTCTGTAACAACCCTGACCCGCAGATGGGATACCGTTTGACACCCCTGATCCTCAATAAGGATCATTAGGGGTGAATCCTGGTCGGATTGGGATGGAATATAGGCATGGCCTAGAATATTGGCCAAAGATGACCTATAACAGCCCATAGTAGCTCAAGTTCGGCAACACCTCGAGCTGGGTAAGTGGCTGGGCAGCTCAACTGAGCTGGACGAGTTGACCGACAGCTGGGCGAGTTGGCCAACAGCTGGGCGAGTTGGCCGACAGCTGGGCGAGCTGGCCAGTAGCTTAACTTAGTTGGGTGAACCGAACTAGCTAGAGCTCGACCTGGGGCAGTGAGGTAGTGGGCATGTCCAAAAGACATGTCCAATGGGTGAAAAGGAGTGTCTCTTGGCGAAGAGAGATGCCCATTCACCAAGAGATGTGACCCAATCTCCAATCCAAATGGATGGTGGAGATTGAACGAGAAAAGATGCGAATGAATGGTTGTGTCCGATGGAATGTGACTCTAGATTCCTATATATAGGAAGGGATTTCGTTGTCTAAGGGGGACAGAAAAATCAGAGGGATACACACAGATATCCACACACACATAGAGACACACACACACACACACACTTACACACATGGGGAAATGTCCTATTGATCGGCTGGCCGTGGGAAATTGGCGATCCCTTCCACGGCTGGATAGTCGACTAGGTATGCCCTGTGACCGAACCAAGTATGTCAATCCGAGTGATTGGCTTGCCGTGGGATTGGGTGATCCCTTCCGGACGGATGGTTGGCCGGATGTGTCGTATGACCGGACTGAGAATGTCATTGGCCAGACTTGGGGCGACCCTTACAGATGGAAGTCGGGTGTGTCCTTTGGCTAGATCGGGTATGTCCTTTGGCTAGAATGGGTGTGTCGTTTGGCCAGATCAGATGTGTCCGTTGGCGGGATCAGGTGTGTCCATTGGTCAGAACGAGTGTGTCCTTTGGCCGGACCAGGTGTGTCCTTTGGTCAAGGTTAGAGTGACCTAAATACATCGAAAGTAGATCCGGTCCGAGAAGGACGAATCGGGAATGGGGGAAAGCCCGGTCTCTTTGTGTGCTTGGTCTATGGGGATGGTTGGTTGTATGACTAAGTACCAAAGGGATCGGTTCGACCTAATCAGCCCTTGGGTGGATTCTGTTGATGGTGCACGACACGAATGGGCTAAGGTGCGTAGTGAACTTCTTCTAACTTGGTTTGATAGATGGAATATAGACTCCTAAGTGTATTGCTGCGTAAAGGGAATGAATTGAACCTAGAAAGGTAAGAATAATAAAAATGGTTCCGCTGCATAACAGTAATGCCTATTGCATTCAATCTTAGAAAATGGCTAGGTAAAGTCGTAGATTCTAAAGTTGAACCTCAAATGGGAATAAGAGGAATGTGAGATCCAATGCTCATAGCCCGGCTAGAAGGTGGGCTGAGCCAGAATGCCTTTACCGTAGCCTAAGGATGGTCAGGTAGGGTGTTTCAACTCGGATTCTTTGGGAATCCAAAAGGGGACAACCTTTACGGACTGGAATTCTGGGAAGGGGTGTTTCAAGTGGTATCAGAGCATGCTTGATCCTTGTATGGACCAAGGCTCGGATTAAAAGGACAAGGGTGAAGTCCGGTAAAGTCCAACGAATTAACGGTGATCATAGGTGACTATGATCTGAGGAAATAAAAAGACTATACCATATCAATGTAATAACCTTCGCTGTTCGGGAGTTGAGGTAGAATCGGGATAAGTCACTCGGGAGTTGAGTGTTCTCACCGAAACTTGTACGATTACCAAGAAACTTACCAAAGGCTTTGTTACATTACCATTGATAGGTTGAAGTCAGTTATAAGATCGGGTTTATTGTTAAACCGCGATTAATGGAAATGGTGGCAAATGACTTAGAGAAGTTCAATGCCAAATAGTAAACTGCCCAAAGGATGGTGCAGTATGTTTTAAGGTAAACTAACTGGAAGTTGAGGCAAGAAGGGATATCGTTCTTGGAACCAGGCGAGTTGCCAAGGCATATCTGCTGAGCCAAGATGAACTATCCAAAGAGAGGGCCTTGAAAACGGGAAGAGTTTAACAACTCGATGATGTACCAAAGATCTTGATAAAGGTAGGGAAGTTCATGGCTGAACGGAAGTTGAGGCAGTGTGTACTAGTGCTTAGGAACTGAGAAAGTTTGCTAAAGCAAGTCGATAAAGCCAATATTTACTTACCGAAAGCTTGAACTACTACATATGATCAAGTGTATGGGCACGGGTACAGATTCGGAGTTCGGAAAAATAAACTGAAAAAGCCGTTGGGAAAAGTGTTAGATATAAAGGGAATTATGGTGAGACCAGTTAATACGATTAGGAACGGTGGATGTTCCTAAGGCGTGGTCTTGCACCGAGAGATTACCCTAGAGAGTCAACAGAAAATGAATTGATCTGGTCAGGAAGGGCCCAAGGTCGGGCAGTGTAGATAAACACGTCCTATTTGATTCCGGTGTAAGACGGAATGGTTTTAATTAAGGGAGTGGGATTCAAGGAGAACCCATCTCTGGAATGAGTAAAGTACAAGCGACTGGAGGGCAAATAATGAATTCCCTGGGAATTGTGCGGAACATTCCGGTTATGATTAGTTGCCGGCCGACTTGGTAGTCGTTCAACTCAAGAATTACGAGGTAATCTTGGGTATGGACTGGCTGAGAATGAACAAGGCGACCCTAGAGTGTCATAGGGGCTGAGTTCGGTTTGAAAACAAGGGGGGGGGGGAGATTGGAGTTCCAAGGGATCCAACCCACCTCGAGAAGTTTGATAATCTCAGCAATCCAGGCAGAACGGATGCTAGAGAAGGGGTGCGAGGCCTATGTAGCCACGATAAGCACCGAGGAAAATAAGATGAGTTGAAACTCAGGAAGTGAGTCTTGCAAGACCACAACTGGATGAGTTGAAAACTCGGGAATAAAAGGAAACAAAAAAATCCAAGAATTCTGAAGTGGTTAAGGTAATGGAATAATATTCAACAACCACCGAATTCGAGGACGAATTCCTATTAAGTGGGGGAGATTGTAACAACCCTGACCCGCAGATGGGATACCGTTCGACACCCCTGATCCTCAGTAAGGATCATTAGGGGTGAATCCTAGTCGGATTGGGATGGAATATAGGCATGGCCTAGAATATTGGCCAAAGATGACCTATAACAGCCCATAGTAGCTCAAGTTCGGCAACACCTCGAGCTGGGTAAGTGGCTGGGCAGCTCAACTGAGCTGGACGAGTTGACCGACAGCTGGGCGAGTTGGCCGACAGCTGGGCGAGTTGGCCAACAGCTGGGCGAGTTGGCCGACAGCTGGGCGAGCTGGCCAGTAGCTTAACTTAGTTGGGTGAACCGAACTAGCTAGAGCTCGACCTGGGGCAGTGAGGTAGTGGGCATGTCCAAAAGACATGTCCAATGGGTGAAAAGGGGTGTCTCTTGGCGAAGAGAGATGCCCATTCACCAAGAGATGTGACCCAATCTCCAATCCAAATGGATGGTGGAGATTGAACCAGAAAAGATGCGAATGAATGGTTGTGTCCGATGGAATGTGACTCTATATTCCTATATATAGGAAGGGATTTCGTGGTCTAAGGGGACAGAAAAATCAGAGGGATACACACAGATATCTACACACACATAGACACACACACACACACACACTTACACACATGGGGAAATGTCCTATTGATCGGCTGGCCGTGGGAAATTGGTGATCCCTTCCACGGCTGGATAGTCGACTAGGTATGCCCTGTGACCGAACCAAGTATGTCAATCCGAGTGATTGGCTTGCCGTGGGATCGGGTGATCCCTTCCGGACGGATGGTTGGCCGGATGTGTCGTATGACCGGACTGAGAATGTCATTGGCCATACTTGGGGCGACCCTTACAGCTGGAAGTCGGGTGTGTCCTTTGGCTAGATCGGGTATGTCCTTTGGCTAGAATGGGTGTGTCGTTTGGCCAGATCGGATGTGTCTGTTGGCGGGATCAGGTGTGTCCATTGGCCAGAACGAGTGTGTCCTTTGGCCGGACCAGGTGTGTCCTTTGGTCAAGGTTAGAGTGACCTAAATACATCGAAAGTAGATCCGGTCCGAGAAGGACGAATCGGGAATGGGGGAAAGCCCGGTCTCTTTGTGTGCTTGGTCTGTGGGGATGGTTGGTTGTATGACTAAGTACCAAAGGGATCGGTTTGACCTAATAAGCCCTTGGGTGGATTCTGTTGATGGTGCACGACACGAATGGGCTAAGGTGCGTAGTGAACTTCTTCTAACTTGGTTTGATAGATGGAATATAGACTCCTAAGTGTATTGCTGCGTAAAGGGAATGAATTGAACCTAGAAAGGTTAGAATAATAAAAATGGTTCCGCTGCATAACAATAATGCCTATTGCATTCAATCTTAGAAAACGGCTAGGTAAAGTCGTATATTCTAAAGTTGAACCTCAAATGGGAATAAGAGGAATGTGAGATCCAATGCTCATAGCCCGGCAAGAAGGTGGGCTGAGCCAGAATGCCTTTACCGTAGCCTAAGGATGGTCAGGTAGGGTGTTTCAACTCGGATTCTTTTGGAATCCAAAAGGGGACAACCTTTACGGACTGGAAGTCTGGGAAGGGGTGTTTCAAGCTGAATGATGATGAAGAAGCATTGATGGCACAATTCTTGGATGGACTCCAAGAAAGAATCAGCCGCAAGGTGGAAAGGCAAATCTACAATGACTTTAAAGACTTGTTCCACCTATCTGTCCAGGCTGAGTAGCACATCAAACGTAAGAGCCAAGACATCCGCAACAAGCCTAAAACACCTAGGGCACCAAGCAACATTCCCAAGCCTGTAGACAAAGGCAAGAGCATAGAGATCGAGTCAAGGTTCAAGAGCAAGTCTCCTGAACCCACCCGTGACCAGAGAGAGCCTAGTAAGTCTTCTAACCCTCAAAGATCACGTGACATCACTTGTTTCAAGTGTAGGGGTCGTGGATACATCTCAAGAGAGTGCCCAAACAACCAGGTCATGCTGATTACGGAGGCTGGAGAATATGAGTCCCAAGATGAAGAGGACTATGAACCAGAAGAAGAATATGGTGACATTGAGTACCCTGATGTAGGGGAAGTGCTGGTCACTAGACGCATCCTCAGTGCAATGGTGGATCCTTCAGAGACCATCCAAAGGGAGAGCATCTTCCACAGCCGTTGCACCATCAAGGGCAAGGTATGCAACCTCATCATAGATGGTTGTTCTTGCACTAACGTTGCTAGTGCATATATGGTTGATAAGCTAGGTCTAGAGAAGACAAGGCATCCTCGACCATATAGACTGAGATGGCTCGATGAAAAAGTGGAGCTCAAGATCCATGAGCCAGTCACTGTGCCATTCAGTGTGGACAAGTACCAAGACCAAGTCGTATGCGATGTTGTGCCCATGCAAGCTGGCCATCTTCTGCTAGGAAGGCCATGGCAGTTTGACGAGGAGACCAAGCATGATGGACGAACCAATCTCTACACTTTCGTGCATGACAAGAGAAAGGTCAGCCTAGCTCCTCTTACACCTGCCCAGGTACATGAGCTTCAACAGAAAATGAGTAAGGAAAAGAAGTTCATTAAATCTAATTTTCTTATTCAACCAAGTCATGTCCGGAGAGCTTTAGCCTCGAAAGATCTAATGCTACTAATGGTTTTCAAAGAAGTGTTAAATGTAGAAAGAGAACAGGTAGAGCTACCTCCTGAAGTGGCAACTCTCCTCAACAAGTTCCAGGATGTGTTCCCAGAGGAGATACCAGTAGGCTTGCCTCCTTTACGTGGCATAGAACACCAGATCGACCTAGTACCTGGAGCAGCCCTGCCCAACCAGCCAGCCTACCGGATGAGTCCAGAGGAGTCCAAGGAGCTTGAGAAACAAGTCAAGGAGCTCCTGGAGAAAGGGTATGTTCGAGAGAGACTTAGTCCATGTGCCATACCAGTGCTACTAGTGCGCAAGAAGGATGGGACTTGGCGAATGTGCATGGACTGCCGAGCAATCAACAACATCACAGTCTAGTACCGGCATCCGATACCACGGCTGGATGGCATGCTAGATGAGCTGAGTGGAGCCACGGTCTTCTCCAAGATAGACCTCAAGAGTGGATACCACCAGGTCAGGATGAAGGAAGGTGATGAATGGAAGACTGCTTTCAAGACAAAGCAAGGGCTCTACGAGTGGACAGTCATGCCATTTGGCTTGACTAATGCCCCAAGCACCTTCATGCGCCTTATGAACCAAGTTCTTAGGGTGTACATCAGTAAGTTTGTAGTAGTTTACTTTGATGACATATTGGTTTATAGTAAGTGCCTACGGGAACACCTCACACATCTTGAGATGGTACTTAAAACCCTTCGACAAGAAGAGCTTTATGTCAATCTCAAGAAGTGCATCTTTTGTACTGATAAACTTGTCTTTTTAGGTTTTGTTGTAAGTTCACAGGACCTACAGGTTGATGAAGAGAAGATTCGAGCCATACAAGAATGGCCAACACCAGGCAACATCAGCCAAGTGAGGAGCTTCCACGGACTGGCCAGCTTCCATAGGAGATTCGTGCCCAAATTCAGCAGTATTGCCTCACCATTGACGGCAGTAGTAAAGAAGAACGTGGGATTCAGCTGGGGAGAAGCTCAGGAGAAGGCATTCCAGGCCTTGAAGGAGAGCCTTACACATGCACCAGTGCTAGTCCTGCCCGACTTCAACAAGACATTTGAAGTGGAGTGTGATGCCTCTGGAATAGGCATGGGAGCATTGCTAACCCAAGGAGAGAGACCAGTGGCATACTTCAGTGAGAAGCTAGGTGGTGCCTCACTGAACTACCCTACTTACGACAAGGAGCTTTATGCCCTTTTCCGAGCATTGGAGACTTGGCAGCATTACTTGCTGTCCAAGGAGTTTGTGATCCACACTGATCACGAGACTCTCAAAAACCTCAGAGGGCAAACCAATCTCAAGAGGAGACATGCCAGGTGGATGGAGTTCATAGAGACCTCCCCGTACGTCATCAAGTACAAGAAGGGCAAAGAAAATATGGTAGCCGGAGCACTATCAAGGAGGTTTGCCTTGATATCCATCATGGAGGCAAGGTCCTAGGATTCGAGCACATCAAGGACCTATACAAGGATGATCCTGACTTTGCTGAGAGCTACAAGGAGTGTGGCACAGGGAGTCATGGCAAGTTTTACATCCATGAGGGATTCTTGTTCCAAGAGAGAAGGTTGTGCATACCACAAGGATCATTAAGGGAGCTTATCATCCGAGAAGCTCATGGAGGAGGACTCATGGGCCACTTTGGTGTCGACAAGACTCTAGCAGTGGTCAAGGAGCACTTCTACTGGCCACACATCAAGAGGACCGTAGAAGCTCATTGTGCAAGGTGCATCACTTGCAAGAAGGCAAAGTCCTGAGTGCAACCTCATGGGTTGTATCTCCCACTGCCCATACCGACGCATCCATGGGTGGATATATCAATGGACTTTGTTCTTGGACTGCCCAAGATCAACCACAAAGATGCAATCTTTGTAGTGGTGGACAGATTCTCCAAGATGGCACACTTCATTCCGTGTGCCAATGTCAATGATGCCACGCAAACAGCCGAGCTATTCTTCAGGGAGATAGTACGGCTTCATGGAGTGCCAATGACCATCATATCAGACAGGGACACCAAGTTCCTCAGCCATTTCTGGAGGACCCTTTGGAGGAAGCTAGGCACGAAGCTACTCTTCTCTACCACCTGCCATCCTCAAGCCGATGGCCAAACTGAAGTTGTCAACAGGACACTATCAACTCTTCTCAGGACTACACTAGGGAAGAACCTCAAGAATTGGGTGGAGTGCCTGCCATCCATAGAGTTTGCTTACAACCATGCCGTGCACTCAGCAACCAAGAAGACACCATTTGAAGTAGTATACGGCTTCAACCCTCTCACCTGTTGGAGCAAACACCACTGCCACCAGCAGAGATGACCAACCTCAATGGAGCATCCAAGGCAGAGTTCATAAGGAAGTTACACCAGAAGGTAGCAGAGAACTTGGAGAAAAGGACTGGACAGTACGTGACTCATGCCAACAAGGGAAGAAAGGAGGTGATCTTTCAACCAGGCGATTGGGTGTGGCTACACCTACGGCAGGAGAGGTTCCCCAACCTAAGGAGTTCCAAGCTAGCACCAAGAGGAGATGGACCATTTAGAGTGCTGGAGCTCCCAGGTGAGTTTAATGTGTCGAACACGTTCAACGTAACTGACTTAGCCCCTTTCCATTCAGATGAACCAGTTTTGAGGTCAAAACCTACTGAAGAGGGAGGGGATGATGTGGACATCAGGTCGTATGTCCAGCCAGGAGACCATACTGGCCGACCAGGAAGCTTGCCCGAGACAGCCGGGCCATTTGGCACGTCTGCTGGCCCAAGCGGTACCGCCGGACCCTCGACCAATAGGACCGGACCGATCAGCATTGTCGGCGGAGAGGCCCAAGTTTCCGGCACAATTGGTGGTGACATGGATGACACCGCCGGTCCCCTTGGTGACGCCGCCGACTCAGGGATCAACTTGGCTGGTCCAGAAGGCATTCCGGCCAGTACCTCGCACAGCCCAGCCGGTACAGCCGATCCAGCCGAGTACATGAGCATTTCAACTTCTACACAAGGAAACTCGGACCAGATACGCTACCAGCTTCAGGACATGCACCTAGAGGAAGTCTCCACACCAGTAGTGCCACCAGGAGCAATGACAAGGAGCAGATCAAGAGCACTCTTCCACAAGTTCAGCTTATGGGTCGACAAGCTCCTAGAGGAAGATCGACTAAGGACAATGGGCCAGAAGTGCAAAGAAGAGTCTAAAGGCTTCTCAACAATGCAAGGGACTTTGAAGTACTGTTCCAAGCCTCATGAGAAAAGGATTTATTTTTGGCCAGAATCTCTAAAGATACCATAAGTAAATTGAATAATTTGTGCACTTTTGTAATCTTTCCTTTTCTTTCTTTGAGTCGACCCTAGAAGGTCAAGCTGTTGAGCATATTAATAAGGCTCCTTCTAGCATTGTAGTTCGACAATCTTTTTGATATTAATAAAGATAGAACTTTCTTCCAACAAGTTTTCTCTCTAAGAATCCTGTGCGCTTAGAACCTAGTTGAGACCAGCCCTCCTAGCTCTAAGTTTGTGATTTATCACGAGGTTCATCACCCCTCGTGTGGTTCACTTCACCCCTCCATCGAATAACAATTTAAAAACCCCTATCCAAGAAGACTAAGGTCGAGTTTCTCAACTAACCTTCTCCAAACAGCCCACGCGCATATAAGCCTTGAATCGAGGCTTGTATCAGAAGGCCATGGCAGTTTGAAAAGGAGACAAGGCATGATGGCCGAACCAATCTCTACACATTTGTGCACGACAAGAGAAAGGTCAGCCTAGCTCCTCTCACACCTTCCCAGGTACACGAGCTACAACAACAAATGAGTAAGGAAAAGAAACTCATTAAGTCTAATTTCCTCATTCAACCAAGTTATGTCCGGAGAGCTTTAGTCTCAAAGGATTTGAGTGTTGAGAAAGAACAGGTAGAGCTGCCTCCTGAAGTAGCAGCCCTCCTCAACAGGTTCCAGGATGTATTCCCATACCAGCAGGCTTGCCTCACTTATGCGGCATAGAGCACCAGATCGACCTCGTGCCCGGAGCAGCCTTACCCAATCGACCGGCCCACCGGATGAGTCCAGAGGAATCCAAAGAGCTTGAGAAGCAAGTCAAGGAGCTCCTAGAGAAAAGCTATGTTCGAGAGAGCCTCAGTCCATGTGCCGTACCAGTGCTGCTAGTCCCCAAGAAGGATGGGACTTGGTGAATGTGTGTGGACTGCCGAGCAATCAACAACATCACAGTCAAATACCGGCATCATATACCACGGCTGGACGACAAGCTAGATGAACTGAGTGGAGCCACGATCTTCTCCAAGATAGACCTCAAGAGTGGATACCACCAGGTCAGAATGAAGGAGGGTGATGGGTGGAAGACTGCTTTCAAGACAAAGTGATGCAAGCCTCGATTCAAGGCTTATATGCGTGTGGGCTGTTTGGAGAAGGTTAGGTGAGAAACTTGACCTTAGATTTCTTGGATAGGGGTTTTTGGTTTGGTATTGGATGGAAGGGTGAGGTGAACCACACGAGGGGTGATGAACCTCGTGATAAATCACAAACTTAGAGCTAGGAGGGCTGGTCTCAACTAGATTCTAAGCGCACAAGTCTCTTTTGAGAGGAAAACTTGTAGAAGAAAATTCGCACTTTATTAATATCAAAAAGGTTGTCGAACTACAATGCTGGAAGGAGCCTTATTAATATGCTCGACAGCTTGACCTTCTAGGGTCGACTCAAAGAAAGAAAAGGAAAGATTACAAAAGTGCACAAATGGAAAATGTACAAAAGTGCATAACCGAAAAAGGACCTATTCCTAAAATGTCTTTGACTCAAAAATGTAAACAATCTAGATCCTACCCTGCAAAACAGAAAGAGGCATATATTCAAATTGAAACTTACCTTACTTACCTCACGGCCAAGAAATGGAAGGTGGCCGTCCTTGTGGCATGCACGCGCCTTGCTCCTAGTCTTCGACTTGGAGTAGGGTTAGGAATCTTTGGGCCCTGACCTCTTATGCCACTAAAGCCCAAGTCTCTGAAGTCCCTTGCATTGTTGAGAAGTCTTTGGACTCTTCTTTACACTTCTGGCCCATTGTCCTTAGTCGATCTTCCTCTAGGAGCTTGTCGACCCATAAGCTGAACTTGTGGAAGAGTGCTCTTGATCTGCTCCTTGTCATTGCTCCTGGTGGCACTACTGGTGTAGAGACTTCCTCTAGATGCATGTCCTGAAGCTGGTAGCTTATCTGGTCCGAGTCTTCTTGTGTAGAAGTTGAAATGCTCGTGTACTCGGCTGGATCGGCTGTACCGGCTGGACTGTGCGAGGTACTGGCCGGAATGCCTTCTGGACCGGCCAAGTTGATCCCGGAGTCGGCGGCATCAAGAGGTGTCATCCAAGTCACCACCAATTGTGAGCTTGGCCTCTCCGCCAGCAAAGCTGATGGTTCCTGTTGGTCGATCCCGGCACCGCTTCCAGAGACGTGCCAAAATGGCCTGACTGTCTGCAGCTTCTGGTGAAGTCTGGTCTCTGGTGACATAGACGATGTCATCACAAAGCAAGGCCTCTACGATTGGACAGTCATGCCATTTGGCTTGACCAATGACCCAAGCACCTTCATGCGCCATATGAACCAAGTTTATAGGGCGTACATCAGTAATTTTGTAGTGTTATATTTTGATGATATACTAGTTTTCAGTAAGTGCCTACGGAAAAACCTCACACATCTTGAGATGGTACTTAAAACCCTTCAACAAGAAGAGCTTTATGCCAATCTCAAGAAGTGCACCTTTTGTACTGACAAGCCTGTTTTCTTAGGATTTGTTGTAAGTTAACAGGGCTTACAGGTTGATGAAGAAAACATTCGAGCCATAAAAGAGCGGCCAACACCGAGCAACATCAGCCAAGTTAGGAGCTTCCACGTTCTGGCCAGCTTCTACAGAAGATTCGTGTCCAACTTCAGCAGCATTGCCTCACCACTAACAGCAGTAGTGAAGAAGAACGTGGGGTTTAGCTGGGGAGAAGCTCAAGAGAAGGCATTCCAGGCCTTGAAGGACAGCCTCACGCATTCCAGGCCTTTGGACTCTTCTTTACACTTCTGGCCCATTGTCCCTAGTCGATCTTCCTCTAGGAGCTTGTCGACCCATAAGCTGAACTTGTGGAAGAGTGCTCTTGATCTGCTCCTTGTCATTGCTCCTGGTGGCACTACTGGTGTAGAGACTTCCTCTATATGCATGTCCTAAAGCTGGTAGCTTATCTCGTCGGAGTCTTCTTGTGTAGAAGTTGAAATACTCGTGTACTCGGCTGGATGGGCTGTACCGGCTGGACTGTGCGAGGTACTGGCCGGAATGCCTTCTGGACTGGCCAAGTTGATCCCGGAGTTGGTGGCATCACCAAGGGGACCGGCGGTGTCATCCAAGTCACCACCAATTGTGCCGGAGGCTTGGGCCTCTCCGCCGGCAAAGCTGATCGGTCCGGTCCTGTTGGTCGAGGGTCCGGCGGTACCGCTTGGGCCAGCAGACGTGCCAAATGGCCTGACTGTCTCGGGCAAGCTTCTGGTCGGCCAGTCTGGTCTCCTGGCCGGACATATGAACTGATGTCCCCATCACAAAGCAAGGCCTCTACGATTGGACAGTCATGCCATTTGGCTTGACCAATGACCCAAGCACCTTCATGCGCCATATGAACCAAGTTTATAGGGCGTACATCAGTAATTTTGTAGTGTTATATTTTGATGATATACTAGTTTTCAGTAAGTGCCTACGGAAAAACCTCACACATCTTGAGATGGTACTTAAAACCCTTCAACAAGAAGAGCTTTATGCCAATCTCAAGAAGTGCACCTTTTGTACTGACAAGCCTGTTTTCTTAGGATTTGTTGTAAGTTAACAGGGCTTACTGGTTGATGAAGAAAACATTCGAGCCATACAAGAGCGGCCAACACCGAGCAACATCAGCCAAGTTAGGAGCTTCCACGGTCTGGCCAGCTTCTACAGAAGATTCGTGTCCAATTTCAGCAGCATTGCCTCACCACTAACAGCAGTAGTGAAGAAGAACGTGGGGTTTAGCTGGGGAGAAGCTCAAGAGAAGGCATTCCAGGCCTTGAAGGACAGCCTCACGCATGCACCAGTGCTAGTCCTGCCCGACTTAACAGGACATTTGAAGTGGAGTGTGATGCCTCTGGAATAGGCGTAGGAGCAGTGCTAACCCAAGGAGGAAGGCCAGTCGCATACTTTAGTGAGAAGTTAGGTGGGGCCTCACTGAATTACCCCACCTACGACAAGGAGCTCTATGCCCTAGTCCGAGCCTTGGAGACTTGGCAACATTACTTGTTGTCCAAGGAATTTGTGATCCACACTGATCACGAGATTCTCAAACACCTCAAAGGGCAAACCAATCTCAAGAGGAGACATGCCAGGTGGATGGAGTTTATAGAAACCTTCCCTTACATCACCAAGTACAAGAAGGGCAAGGATAATGTGGTAGCCGATGCACTATCAAGGAGGTTTGCCTTGATATCTACAATAGAAGCAAATGTCTTAGGATTCGAGCACATCAAGGACCTATATAAGGATGATCCTAACTTTGTTGAGAGCTACAAGGAGTGCTGCACAGGGAGTCATGGCAAGTTCTACATCCATGATGGGTTCTTGTTCCGGAAAGAAGGTTGTGCATACCACAAGGATCTGTATGAGAGTTTCTCACCCAAGAAGCTCATGAATGAGGTCTTATGGGCCACTTTGGTGTTGACAAAACACTAGCAGTGGTCAAGGAGCACTTCTACTAGCCACACATCAAGAGGTCAGTAGAAGCCCATTGTGCAAGGTGCATCACTTGCAAGAAGGCGAAGTCCCGAGTGCACCCTCACAGGTTGTAACTCCCTCTGCCCATACCTACTCACCCATGGGTGGACATTTTCATGTCCTTCGTTCTAGGTCTGCCCAAGATCAACCACAAAGATGCCATCTTTGTAGTGGTGGACCGATTCTCCAAGATGGCACATTTCATCCCATGTGCCAATGTTAATGATGCCACGCAAACAACCGAGCTATTCTTCAGGGAGATAGTACGGCTTCATAGAGTACCAAGGACCATCGTGTCAGATAGAGACACCAAATTTCTCAGCCACTTCTGGAGGACCCTCTGGAAGAAGCTAGGCACGAAGCTGCTCTTCTCTACCACCTGCCATCCTCAAACCGATGGCCAAACTGAAGTAGTCAACCGGACATTGTCGACTCTTCTCAGGACCACACTAGGGAAGAACCTCAAGACATGGGTAGAGTGCCTGTCATTCATAGAGTTTGCGTACAACCGAGCAGTGCATTCAGCCACAAAGAAGACCCCTTTTGAAGTGGTCTACGGCTTCAACCCTCAAACACCTTTGGAGCAAACACCACTGCCACCAGCTGAGATGACCAACGTCAATGGAGCATCTAAGGCAGAGTTCATAAAGAAGATATACCAGAAGGTAACAGAGAACTTGGAGAAGAGGACCGGGCAGTACGTGACTCATGCCAACAAGGGGAGGAGAGAGATGATTTTTCAACCAGGCGATTGGGTGTGGCTACACCTACGGCAAGAGAGTTTCCCTAACCTAAGGAGTTCCAAGGTAGCCCCAAGAGGAAGTGGACCATTCAGAGTACTGGAGAGAATCAACAACAACGCTTATCGGATTGAACATGCAGGTGAGTTTAATGTGTCAGACAATGACATTTACCCCTTCCTTGAGATGAGGTTTGAGGTCAAACATACAAGGGAGGGAATGATGAGGACATCAGGTCGACATCCAGCCAGGAGACCAGACTGGCCGACCAGGAAGCTTTCCCGAGACAGCAGGACCATCTGGCGCGCCTGCCGGACCAGACAGTACCGCCGGACCCACGACCTATAGGACCAGACCGGTCAACATCGCCGGCGGAGAGGCCCAAGCTTCCGGCACACTTGGTGGGACGTGAATGACACCGCCGGTCCCCCTGATGACACCGCCGACTCCGGGATCAACTTGGCCGGTCCTGAAGTCATTCCGGCCAGTACCGCACACAATCCAGCCGGTACAGCCAATCCAGCCGAGTACACGCGCACTTCCACTTCTACACAAGAGGACTCGGACCAAATGAGCTACCAGCTCCAGGACATGCACTTAGAGGAAGTCTAAACACCAGTGGTACCTCAAGGAGCAATGACAAGAAGCAGATCAAGGGCACTCTTCCACAAATTCAGCCTATGGGTCGACAAGCTCCTAGAGGAAGATCGACTAAGGACAATGGGCCAAAAGTACAAGGAAGAGTCCAATAGCTTCTCAACAACACAAGGGACATCAGAGACTTGGGCTTTAGTGTCAAGAGAGGTCAGGCCCAAAGATTCTTAACCCTACTCCAAGTCGAAGACTAGGAGCAAGGCGCGTGCATGCCACAAGGACGGCCACCTTCCATTTCTTGGCCGAGGAGGTGAGTTAAGGTAAGTTTACATTCAATATATGCCTCTTTCTGTTTTGCAGGGTAGGATCTAGTTGTTTACATTTTTGAGTCAAGAACATTTTAGGAATAGGTCCTTTTTCGATTATGCACTTTTGTATCTTTTCCTTTTGTGCACTTTTGTAAACTTTCCTTTTCTTATTTGTGTCGACCCTAGAAGGTCAAGCTGTCGCATATTAATAAGGCTCCTTCCAGCATTGTAGTTCGACAACCTTTTGATTATTAATAAAGTAGAACTTTTTCCCACAAGTTTTCTCAAGAGAATCAGCGCTTAGAACCTAGTTGAGACCAGCCCTCCTAGCTCTAAGTTTGTGATTTATCACGAGGTTCATCACCCTCGTGTGGTTCACTTCACCCTTCCATCTTTACCAACCAGAAAACCCCTATCCAGAAGCCTAAGGTTGAGTTTCTCACCTAATCTTCTACAAACAGCCGCAAGATACATCCTTGAATCAAGGCTTGTATCATTTTGGTATCAGAGCTTAAAGCTCCTAAACCAGGTTGTTTCTATCCTTTTGCTTGTTTTGTTTCTAGTTCTTGCATTAGTTTAAGTCGCATTCAAGAAAATCAAAAAAATAACCTCAAACTCAAACCGAGTGCATCTAGCCTCCTACGGTATCACTAGGGTTTAGATTCACTTTTGCATTGCATACACGTTTTCCTTTTGTTTATTCATATTTCCATTAGTTTTAAGTTAATTAAAAAAGAAAAAGAAAAGAAAAGAAAAAGGAAAGAGGAGATATTTCGAATTGGACAGCTAAGCATAAGCATCTAGAAGGTTTCCTTTTTCTTGGTCGAATTTCCTTTCCTTAGGATTTTTCCTTTTTGCATTTTTTTTCAACCCACATATAAAACAAAAACTCTCCTAATAATTTAGGAGCACCTAACTATCTTCTTTCTTTGTAGCACACATGGGAGAAGAGAATAGAGACGCAGCTGAAGCCATGATGGCCA
>CM032162.1:39051410-39127757 GCA_018901935.1 Pugionium cornutum | reverse complement strand
CTTTGGTGTCGACAAGACTCTAGCAGTGGCCAAGGAGCACTTCTACTGGCCATAAATTAAGAGGACAGTAGAAGCTCATTGTGCAAGATGCATCACTTGCAAGAAGGCAAAGTCCGAGTGCAACCTCACGGGTTGTATCTCCCACTGCCCATACCCACACATCCATGGGTGGACATCTCAATGGAATTTGTTCTAGGTCTGCCCAAGATCAACCACAAAGATGCAATCTTTGTAGTGGTGGACAGATTCTCCAAGATGGCACACTTCATTCCATGTGCCAATGTCAATGATGCCACACAAACAGCTGAGCTGTTCTTCAGGGAGATAGTGCGGCTTCATGGAGTGCCAAGGACCATCATATCAGACAGGGACACCAAGTTCCTCAGCCACTTCTGGAGGACCCTTTGGAGAAAGCTAGGCACGAAGCTACTCTTCTCTACCACCTGCCATCCTCAAACCGATGGCCAAACTGAAGTTGTCAACAGAACACTATCAACTCTTCTCAGAACTACACTAGGGAAGAACCTAAAGAATTGGGTGGAGTGCCTGCCATTCATAGAGTTCGCTTACAACCGAGCCGTTCACTCAGCAACCAAGAAGACACCATTTGAAGTGGTATACGGCTTCAACCCTCTCACCCCATTGGAGCAAACACCACTACCACCAGCTGAGATGACCAACCTCAACGGAGCATCCAAGGCAGAGTTCATAAGGAGATTACACCAGAAGGTAGCAGAAAACTTGGAGAAGAGGACCGGACAGTACGTGACTCATGCCAACAAGGGAAGAAAGGAGGTGATCTTTCAGCCAGGCGATTGGGTGTGGTTACACCTACGGCAGGAGAGGTTCCCAAACTTAAGGAGTTCCAAGCTAGCACCAAGAGGAGATGGACCATTCAGAGTGCTCAAGAGGATCAACAACAACGCCTACCGGATCGAGCTTCCAGGTGAGTTTAATGTCTCCAATACGTTCAATGTTACTGACTTGGCCCCTTTCCATGCAGATGAACCAGTTTTGAGGACAAAACCTACTGAAAAGGGAGGGAATGATGAGGACATCAGGTCGTACATCCAGCCAGGAGACCAGACTGGCCGACCAGGAAGCTTGCCCGAGACAGCAGGACCATCTGGCGCGTCTGCCGGACCAGGCAGTACCCTCGGACCCTCGACCTATAGGACCAGACCGGTCAGCATCGCCGGCGGAGAGGCCCAAGCTCCCGGCACACTTGGTGGGGACGTGGATGACACCGCCGGTCCCTCTCGTGATGCCGCCAACTCCGGGATCAACTTGGCCGGTCCTGAAGGCATTCCGGCCAGTACCGAGAAAATCCAGCCGGTACAGCCGATCCAGCCGAGTACACGCGCATTTCCACTTCCACACAAGAGGACTCGGACCAAATGAGCTACCAGCTCCAGGACATGCACTTAGAAGAAGTATCTACACATGTGGTACCTCAAGGAGCAATGACAAGAAGCAGATCAAGGGCACTCTTCCGCAAATTCAGCTTATGGGTCGACAAGCTCCTAGAGGAAGATCAGCTAAGGACAATGGGCTAGAAGAGCAAAGTAAAGTCCAAAGGCTTCTCAACAACACAAGGAACATCAGAGACTTGGGCTTTAGTGGCAAGAGAGGTCAGGGCCCAAAGATTTTTAACCCTACTCCAAGTCGAAGACTAGGAGCAAGGCACGTGAATGCCACAAGGACGGCCACCTTCCATTTCTTGGCCGTGAGGTAAGTTAAGGTAAGTTTCAATTCGAATATATGCCTCTTTCTGTTTTGCAGGGGATCTAGATGCTTTACATTATCTTTGCCCTTCTTGTACTTGATGGCGTGCAGGGATACACTCTGAATCCATCCTGGCATGTTTCCTCTTGAGATTGGTTTGCCCTCTGAGGTTTTTGAGTCTCATGATCAGTGTGGATCACAACTTTTGGACAGCAAGTAATGCTGCCAAGTCTCAATGCTCGGACAAGGGCATAAAGCTCCTTGTCATAAGTGGGAGTAGTTCAGTGAGGCACCACCTAGCTTCTCACTGAAGTATGCCACTGGTCTCCCTCCTTGGGTTAGCACTGCTCCTATGCCTATTCCAGAGGCACCACACTCCACTTCAAACGTCTTGTTGAAGTCGGGCAGGACTAGCACTGGTGCATGTGTAAGGCTGTCCTTCAAGGCCTGGAATGCCTTCTCCTGAGCTTCTCCCCAGCTGAATCCCACATTCTTCTTCACTACTGCCGTCAGTGGTGAGGCAATACTGCTGAAGTTTGGCCCGAATCTCCTATAGAAGCTGGCCAGTCCGTGGAAGCTCCTTACTTTGCTGATGTTGCTTGGTGTTGGCCATTCCTGTATGGCTCGAATCTTCTCTTCATCAACCTGTAGGCCCTGTGAACTTACAACAAAACCTAAAAAGATTGGCATAAAGCTCTTCTTGTCGAAGGGTTTTAAGTACCATCTCAAGATGTGTGAGGTGTTCCCGTAGGCAGTTACTATAAACTAGTATGTCATCAAAGTAAACCACTACATACTTACTGATGTACGCCCTAAGAACTTGGTTCATAAGGCGCATGAAGGTGCTTGGGGCATTAGTCAAGCCAAATGGCATGACTGTCCACTCGTAGAGCCCTTGCTTTGTCTTGAAAGCAGTCTTCCATTCATCACCTTCTTTCATCCTGACCTGGTGGTATCCACTCTTGAGGTCTATCTTGGAGAAGACCGTGGCTCCACTCAGCTCATCTAGCATGTCATCCAGCCGTGGTATTGGATGTCGGTACTTGACTGTGATGTTGTTGATTGCTCGGCAGTCCACGCACATGCGCCAAGTCCCATCCTTCTTGGGCACTAGTAGCACTGGTACGGCACATGGACTGAGGCTCTCTCGAACATATCCCTTCTCCAGGAGCTCCTTGACTTGCTTCTCAAGCTCCTTGGACTCCTCTGGACTCATCCTGTAGGCTGGCCGGTTGGGCAGGGCTGCTCCGGGCACTAGATCAATCTGGTGTTCTATGCCACGTAAAGGAGGCAAGCCTGCTGGTATCTCCTCTGGGAATACATCCTGGAACTTGTTGAGGAGAGTTGCTACTTCAGGAGGTAGCTCTACCTGTTATTTTTCTACATTCAACATTTCCTTGAAAACCATTAGTAACATTAAATCCTTCGAGGCTAAAGCTCTCCGGACATGGCTTGGTTGAATAAGAAAATTAGACTTGATAAGTTTCTTTTCCTTACTCATTTGGAGTTGTAGCTCGTGTACCTGGGCAGGTGTAAGAGGAGCCAAGCTGACCTTTCTTTTGTCATGCACAAAGGTGTAGAGATTGGTTCGGCCATCATGCCTGGTCTCTTTGTCAAACTGCCATGGTCTTCCTAGCAGAAGATGGCCAGCTTGCATGGGCACCACGTCGCACACGACTTGGTCTTGGTACTTGCCCACACAGAATGGCACAGTTACTTGCTCATGGATCTTGAGCTCCACTTTGTCATCCAGCCATCTCAGTCTATATGGTCGAGGATGCCTTGTCTTCTCTAGACCTAGCTTATCAACCATATATGCACTAGCAACGTTAGTGCAAGAACCACCATCTATGATGAGGTTACATACCTTGCACTTGATGGTGCAACGGCTGTGGAAGATGTTCTCCCTTTGGATGGTCTCTGAAGGATCCACCATTGCACTATGGATGCGTGATGCAAGCCTTGATTCAAGGATGTATGCGCGTGGGCTGTTTGGAGAAGTGTAGGTGAGAAACTCGACCTTAGACTTCTTGGATAGGGGTTTTTGGGTTGGTATTCGATGGAAAGGTGAAGTGAACCACACGAGGGGTGATGAACCTCGTGATAAATCACAAACTTAGAGCTAGGAGGGCTGGTCTCAACTAGGTTCTAAGGGCACAAGTCTCTTGAGAGAATAACTTGTTGGGGAAAAAGTTCTATCTTTATTACTATCAAAAAGGTTGTCGAACTACAATGCTGGAAGGAGCCTTATTAATATGCTCGACAGCTTGACCTTCTAGGGTCGACTCAAATAAAGAAAAGGAAAGTTTACAAAAAGTGCACAAAAGGAAAAGATACAAAAGTGTATAACCGAAAAAGGACCTATTCCTAAAATGTTCTTGACTCAAAAATGTAAAGCATCTAGATCCTACCCTGCAAAACAGAAAGAGGCATATATTTGAATTGAAACTTACCTTAATTTACCTCATGGCCAAGAAATGGAAGGTGGCCGTCCTTGTGGCATGTACGCGCCTTGCTTTTAGTCTTCGACTTGGAGTAGGGTTAAAAATCTTTGGGCCCTGACCTCTCTTGCCACTAAAGCCCAAGTCTCTGATGTCCCTTGTGTTGTTGAGAAGCCATTGGACTCATCCTTGCACTTTTGGCCTATTGTCCTTAGTCGATCTTCCTCTAGGAGCTTGTCGACCCATAAGCTGAATTTGTGGAAGAGTGCCCTTGATCTGCTTCTTGTCATTGCTCCTTGAGGTACCACTGGTGTAGAGACTTCCTCTAAGTGCACGTCCTGGAGCTGGTAGTTCATTTGGTCCGAGTCCTCTTGTGTAGAAGTGGAAATGCGTGTGTACTCGGCTGGATCGGCTGTACCGGCTGGACTGTGCGAGGTACTGGCCGGAATGCCTTCAGGACCGGCCAAGTTGATCCCGGAGTTGGCGGCATCACCAGAGGGACCGGCGGTGTCATCCACGTCCCCACCAAGTGTGCCGGAAGCTTGGGCCTCTCCGCCGGCAATGCTGGTTGCTCTGGTCCTATTGGTCGAGGGTCCGGCGGTACTGCTTGGACCGGCAGGCGTGCCAGATGGTCCAGCTGTCTCGGGCAAGCTTCCTGGTCGGCCAGTCTGGTCTCCTGGCTGGATGTACGACCTGATGTCCTCATCATTCCCTCCCTCTTCAGTAGGTTTTGTCCTCAAAACTGGTTCATCTGCATGGAAAGGGGCCAAGTCAGTAACATTGAGCGTATTGGACACATTAAACTCACCTGGAAGCTCGATCCGGTAGGCGTTGTTGTTGATCCTCTCGAGCACTCTGAATGGTCCATCTCCTCTTGGTGCTAGCTTGGAACTCCTTAGGTTTGGGAACCTCTCCTGCCGTGGGGTGTAGCCACACCCAATCGCCTGGTTGAAAGATCACCTCCTTTCTTCCTTGTTGGCATGAGTCACGTACTGTCCGGTCCTCTTCTCCAAGTTTTCTGCTACCTTCTGGTGTAACCTCCTTATGAACTCTGCCTTGGATGCTCCGTTGAGGTTGGTCATCTCAGCTGGTGGTAGTGGTGTTTGCTCCAATGGGGTGAGAGGGTTGAAGCCGTATACCACTTCAAATGGTGTCTTCTTGTTTGCTGAGTGCATGGCTCGGTTGTAAGCGAACTCTATGAATGGCAGGCACTCCACCCAAGTCTTTAGGTTCTTCCCTAGTGTAGTCCTGAGAAGGGTTGATAGTGTCCTGTTGACAACCTCAGTTTGGGCATCGGTTTGAGGATGGCAGGTGGTAGAGAAGAGTAGCTTCGTGCCTAGCTTTCTCCAGAGGGTCCTCCAGAAATGGCTGAGGAACTTGGTGTCCCTGTCTGATACGATGGTCCTTGGCACTCCATGAAGCCGTACTATCTCCCTGAAGAACAGCTCAGCTGTTTGTGTGGCATCATTGACATTGGCACATGGAATGAAGTGTGCCATCTTGGAGAATCTGTCCACCACTACAAAGATTGCATCTTTGTGGTTGATCTTGGGCAGACCTAGAACAAAGTCCATTGAGATGCCCACCCATGGATGTGTGGGTATGGGCAGTGGGAGATACAACCCGTGAGGTTGCACTCGGGACTTTGCCTTCTTGCAAGTGATGCATTTTGCACAATGAGCTTCTACTGTCCTCTTGATGTGTGGCCAGTAGAAGTGCTCATTGACCACTGCTAGAGTCTTGTCGACACCAAAGTGGCCCATGAGTCCTCCTCCATGAGCTTCTCGGATGATAAGCTCCCTTAATGATCCTTGTGGTATGCACAGTCTTCTTTCTCGGAACAAGAATCCCTCATGGATGTAGAACTTGCCATGACTCCCTGTGCCACACTCCTTGTAGCTCTCAGCAAAGTCAGGATCATCCTTGTATAGGTCCTTGATGTGCTCGAATCCTAGGACCTTTGCCTCCATGGTTGATATCAAGGCAAACCTCCTTGATAGTGCATCGGCTACCACATTGTCTTTGCCCTTCTTGTACTTGATGACGTACGGGAAGGTCTCTATGAACTCCATCCACCTGGCATGTCTCCTCTTGAGATTGGTTTGCCCTCTGAGGTGTTTGAGAGTCTCATGATCAGTGTGGATCACAAACTCCTTGGAAAGCAAGTAATGCTTCCAAGTCTCCAATGCTCGGACAAGGGCATAAAGCTCCTTGTCATAAGTGGGGTAGTTCAGTGAGGCACCACCTAGCTTCTCACTGAAGTATGTCACTGGTCTCCCTCCTTTGGTTAGCACTGCTCCTATGCCTATTCCAGAGGCATCACACTCCACTTCAAATGTCTTGTTGAAGTCGGGCAGGACTAGCACTGGTGCATGTGTAAGGCTGTCATTCAAGGCCTTGAATGCCTTCTCCTGAGCTTCTCCCCAGCTGAATCCCATGTTCTTCTTCACTACTGCCGTCAGTGGTGAGGCAATACTGCTGAAGTTGGGCACGAATCTTCTATAGAAGCTGGCCAGTCCGTGGAAGCTCCTTACTTGGCTGATGTTGCCTGGTGGTTGCCATTCTTGTATGGCTCGAATCTTCTCTTCATCAACCTGTAGGCCCTCTGAACTTACAACAAACCCTAAAAAGACAAGCTTATCAGTACAAAAGGTGCACTTCTTGAGATTGGCATAAAGCTCTTCTTGTCGAAGGGTTTTAAGTACCATCTCAAGATGTGTGAGGTGTTCCCGTAGGCACTTACTATAAACCAATATGTCATCAAAGTAAACTACTACAAACTTACTGATGTACACCCTAAGAACTTGGTTCATAAGGCGCATGAAGGTGCTTGGGGCATTAGTCAAGCCAAATGGCATGACTGTCCACTCGTAGAGCCCTTGCTTTGTCTTGAAAGCAGTCTTCCACTCATCACCTTCCTTCATCCTTACCTGGTGGTATCCACTTTTGAGGTCTATCTTGGAGAAGACCGTGGCTCCACTCAGCTCATCTAGCATGTCATCCAGCCGTGGTATTGGATGTCGATACTTGACTGTGATGTTGTTGATTGCTTGGCAGTCCACGCATATGCGCCAAGTCCCATCCTTCTTGGGCACTAGTAGCACTGGTACGGCACATGGACTGAGGCTCTCTCGAACATATCCCTTCTCCAGGAGCTCCTTGACTTGCTTCTCAAGCTCCTTGGACTCCTCTGGACTCATCCTGTAGGCTGGCCGGTTGGGCAGGGCTGCTCCGGGCACTAGATCAATCTGGTGTTCTATGCCACGTAAAGGAGGCAAGCCTGCTGGTATCTCCTCTGGGAATACATCCTGGAACTTGTTGAGGAGAGTTGCTACTTCAGGAGGTAGCTCTACCTGTTATTTTTCTACATTCAACATTTCCTTGAAAACCATTAGTAACATTAAATCCTTCGAGGCTAAAGCTCTCCGGACATGGCTTGGTTGAATAAGAAAATTAGACTTGATAAGTTTCTTTTCCTTACTCATTTGGAGTTGTAGCTCATGTACCTGGGCAGGTGTAAGAGGAGCCAAGCTGACCTTTCTTTTGTCATGCACAAAGGTGTAGAGATTGGTTCGGCCGTCATGCTTGGTCTCTTTGTCAAACTACCATGGTCTTCCTAGCAGAAGATGGCCAGCTTGCATGGGCACCACGTCGCACACGACTTGGTCTTGGTACTTGCCCACACTGAACGGCACAGTGACTTGCTCATGGATCTTGAGCTCCACTTTGTCATCCAGCCATCTCAGTCTATATGGTCGAGGATGCCTTGTCTTCTCTAGACCTAGCTTATCAACCATATATGCACTAGCAACGTTAGTGCAAGAACCACCATCTATGATGAGGTTACATACCTTGCCCTTGATGGTGCAACGGCTGTGGAAGATGTTCTCCCTTTGGATGGTCTCTGAAGGATCCACCATTTCACTGAGAATGCGTCTAGTGACCAGCACTTCCCCCACATCAGGGTACTCAATGTCACCATACTCCTCTTTTGGTTCATAGTCCGCTTCATCTTGGGACTCATATTCTCCAGCCTCCGTAATCAACATGACCCGGTTGTTTGGGCACTCCCTTGAGATGTGTCCACGACCCCTACACTTGAAACAAGTGATGTCTCGTGATCTTTGAGGGTTAGAAGACTTACTAGGCTCTCTCTGGTCACGGGTGGGTTCAGGAGGCTTGTTCTTGAACCTTGACTCGATCTCTATGCTCTTGCCTTTGTCTACGGGCTTGGGCATGTTGTTTGGTGCCCAAGGTGTCTTAGGCTTGCTGCGGATGTCTTGGCTCTTACGTTTGATGTGCTGCTCAGCCTGGACAGATAGGTGGAACAAGTCTTTGAAGTCGTTGTAGATTTGCCTTTCCACCTTGCGGCTGATTCTTTCTTGGAGTCCATCCAAGAATTGTGCCATCAATGCTTCTTCATCATCATTGAGCTCCAATCTGTTCCTTAGCTTCTCGAACTCTTCATAGTACTCCTCTACTGATCTGGTACCCTGCTTAAGAGTACGAAAACGACATTGCAAATCTCTATGGAAGTAAGGTGGAACAAACCTTTGTCGCATGAGGTCTTTCATGTCGACCCATGAGTCTATGGGCCTCATTCTCTTCCTCCTTCTGTCAGATACCTCACGATCCCACCAGATGAGGGCATTGTCCGTGAGTTGTGCTACTGCCATTGAGACTCTCCTAGGTCCTGGTTGGTTGTAGTGATCAAAGATATGATCCATTCTCCTCTCCCAATCTAGGTAAGCCTCGGGGTCTACTTTTCCTGCAAAACTTGGAGGAGTTAGTTTAACATCAGGATGAATTACCTGGTTGTAGGCGTGTTCATCTCCATCCTCATGATGTCTAGGAGGCATTCTTGGTCTCTGGTGAAGACCATATGGCTCAAAGCCATCATCTTCTGCCTCTGGTTGCCGTGGAGGTCCTCTCGGCCCATGGTGATAGTTATGAGGTTGTGTGTCCTCATCTCCATCTGGCTGGGGTTCCTCCTGTTCGCTCTCACGTGAATCTCATAGGCCTCTCCACGCGTTCCAATCTCTCGCCTATGGATGCGAGTTGTGTTTGGAGTGTGGTGAACATGGCCATCATGGCCTCAGCTGCATCTCTTTTTTTCTTCTCTCATTGCGTACTACAAGGAAGAAAACAAGTTATGCTACTCCTAAATTGTTAGGAGGGTTCTCTTTTTATAAGGGATTCGAAAAAATGCAAAAAGAAAAATCCTAAGGAATGGAAAATTCGAATAAAACGAAAAAGGAAACTTTCTTGACAACTATTGCTAGCTGTCCAATTCGAAATCTTTTGGTATTTTTCCTATTTTCTTTTCTTTTCTTTTTCTTTTCTTTTTAATTTAACTTAAAAATAATGGAAATATGAATTAAACAAAAAGGAAAACGTGAATGGCAATGCCAAAGTGAATCTAAACCCTAGTGATACACGTAGAAGGCTAGATGCACTCGGTTTGGAGTTTGATGTTATTTTTCTGATTTTTCTTGAATGTGACTTAAAATAATGCAAGAACTAAAAACAAAACAAGCTAAAGGATAGAAACAACCTGGTTTAGGAGCTTTAAGCTCTGATACCAAAATGATACAAGCCTTGATTCAAGGATGTATGCGTGTGGGCTGTTTGGAGAAGTTTAGGTGAGAAACTCAACCTTAGACTTCTTGGATAGGCGTTTTTGGGTTGGTATTCGATGGAAAGGTGAAGTGAACCACACGAGGGATGATGAACCTCGTGATAAATCAAAAACTTAGAGCTAGGAGGGCTGGTCTCAACTAGATTCTAAGCGCACAAGATTATTGAGAGAAAACTTGTTGGGGGAAAAAGTTCTATCTTTATTAATATCAAAAAGGTTGTCGAACTACAATGCTGTAAGGAGCCTTATTAATATGCTCGACAGCTTGACCTTCTAGGGTCGACTCAAATAAGAAAAGGAAAACTTACAAAAGTGCACAAAAGGAAAAGATACAAAAGTGTATAATCGAAGAAGGACCTATTCCTAAAATGTCTTTGACTCAATAAAAGTAAATATTCTAGATCCTACCCTGCAAAACAGAAAGAGGCATATATTCGAATTGAAACTTACCTTAACTTATCTCATGGCCAAGAAATGGAAGGTGGCCGTCCTTGTGGCATGCACGCCCCTTGCTCCTAGTCATTGACTTGGAGTAGGGTTAAGAATCTTTGGGCCCTGACCTCTCTTGCCACTAAAGCCCAAGTCTCTGATGTCCCTTGTGTTGTTGAGATGCCATTGGACTCTTCCTTGCACTTTTGGCCCATTGTCCTTAGTCGATCTTCCTCTAGGAGCTTGTCGACTCATAAGCTGAATTTGTGGAAGAGTGCCCTTGATCTGCTTCTTGTCATTGCTCCTTGAGGTACCACTGGTGTAGAGACTTCATCTAGGTGCATGTCCTGGACCTGGTAGCTCATTTGGTCCGAGTCTTCTTGTGTAGAAGTGGAAATGCGCGTGTACTCGGCTGGATCGGCTGTACCGGCTGGATTGTGCGAGGTACTGGCCGGAATGCCTTCAGGACCGGCCAAGTTGCTCCCGGAGTTGGTGGCATCACCAGAGGGGCCGGCGGTGTCATCCACGTCGCCACCAAGTTTGCCGGAAGCTTGGGCCTCTCCGCCGGCAATGCTGGTTGCTCTGGTCCTTGTGGTCGAGGGTCCGGCGGTACTGCTTGGGCCAGCAGGCATGCCAGATGGTCCGGCTGTCTCGGGCAAGCTTCCTGGTCGGCCAGTCTGGTCTCCTGGCTGGATGTACGACCTGATGTCCTCATCAAGGTGGAAGGCCAGTGGCATACTTCAGTGAGAAGTTAGGTGGTGCCTCACTGAACTACCCCACTTACGACAAGGAGCTCTATGCCCTAGTCCGAGCCTTGGAGGCTTGGCAGCATTACTTGCTGTCCAAGGAGTTTGTGATCCAAACTGATCACGGGCCATTTGGCGCGTCTGCCGGCCCAAGCGGTACCGTCGGGCCTTCGACCAGCCGGGCCGGACCAACCAACATTTCCGGCGGAGAGGCCCAATCCTCCGGCCCAACTGGCGGCGATGTGGATGACACCGCTGGACCAATTAGTGACGCCGCTGGCTCCAGAATCAACCTGGCCGGCTCCGATGACATTTCTGCCAGTACCTCGCACAATCCAGTCGATCTAGCCGATCCAGTCGATTGCACCACTATTTCGACATCTACACAAAGAGACTCGGACCAGATAAGCTACCAGTTTCAAGACATGCATCTAGAGGAAGTCTCTACACCAGTGGTGCAACCAGGAGCAATGAAAGGGAGGAGATCAAGGGCACTCTTCCACAACTTCAGTTTGTGGGTCGACAAGCTCCTAGAATATGATCGACAAGGGACATTGGGCCAGAAGTGCAAAAAAGAGTCCAAAGGCTTCACTACAATGTAAGGGACTTCAGATACTTGGGCTTTAGTGGCATGAGAGGTCAGGGCCCAAAGATTCCTAACCCTACTCCAAGTCGAAGACTAGGAGCAAGGCGCATGCATGCCACAAGGACGGCCACCTTCCATTTCTTGGCCGTGAGGTAAGAAAGGTAAGTTTTCAAATTAGATATTTGCCTCTTTCTGTTTTGCAGGGTAGGATTTAGATTATTTACATTTTTTGAGTCAAAGACATTTTCGGTTATCCGCTTTTGTAAGTTTTCCATTTGTGCACTTTTGTAAGTTTTCCATTTCTTTTCAGGAGTCGACCCTAGAAGGTCAAGCTGTCGAGCATATTAATAAGGCTCCTTCCAGCATTGTAGTTCGACAACCTTTTTAATAATTAATAAAGATCGATTTTTTTTTGTACAAGTTATTCTCTCAAGAGACTTATACGCTTAGAATCTAGTTGAGACCAGCCCTCCTAGCTCTAAGTTTGTGATTTATCACGAGGTTCATCACCCCTCGTGTGGTTCACTTCATCCTTCCATCCATTACCAAACAGAAAACCCCCTATCCAGAAGCTTAAGGTTGAGTTTCTCACCTAAACATCTCCAAACAGCCCACGCGCGTGCAGCCTTGAATCGAGGCTTGTATCAGCCTAGGAGAGTCTCCATGGCAGTAGCACAACTCACGGTCAATGCCCTCATCTAGTGGGATCGTGAGGTGTCTGACCGAAGGAGGAAAATATTGAGGACCGTAGACTCATGGGTCGACATGAAAGACCTCATGAGACAAAGGTTTGTTCCACCTTATTTTCATAGAGATTTGCAACGACGTTTTCGTACTTTTAAGCAGGGTACCAGATCAGTAGAGGAGTACTATGAAGAGTTTGAGAGACTAAGCAGGCTGGAGCTCATTGACGATGAGGAGGCTTTGATTGCACAATTCTTGGATGGACTGCAAGAAAAGACCAGCCGCAAGGTGGAGAGGCAAATCTACAATGACTTCAAAGATTTGTTCCACCTATCTGTCCAGGCTGAGCAGCACATCAAGCGTAAGAGCCAAGACATCTGCAGCAAGCCTAAGACGCCTTGGGCACCAAGCAACATTCCCAAGCCCGTAGACAAAGGCAAAGGCATAGAGATCAAGTCACGGTTCAAGAGCAAGCCTCCTGAGCCAATCCGTAACCAGAGAGAGCCTAGTAAGTCCTCTAACCCTCAAAGATCATGTGACATCACTTGTTTCAAGTGTAGGGGTCGCGGACACATCTCAAGGGAGTCCCCAAACAACCGGGTCATGCTGATTACGGAAGCTGGAGAGTATGAATCCCAAGATGAAGAAGACTATGAACCAGAAGGAGAATACGGTGACATTGAGTACCCTGATGTGGGGGAAGTGCTGGTCACTAGACGCATTCTCAGTGCCATGGTGGATCCCTCAGAGACCATCCAAAGGGAGAACATCTTTGATGAGGACATCAGGTCGTACATCCGATTGCCCGAGGCAGCAGGACCAGCTGGCGCGCCTGCCGGACCAGACAGTACCGCCGGACCCTCGACCTATAGGACCAGACCGGTCAACATCGCCGACGGAGAGGCCCAAGCTCCCGGCACACTTGGTGGGGACGTGAATGACACCACCGGTCCCTCTGATGACACCGCCGACTCCGGGATCAACTTGGCCGGTCCTGAAGCCATTCCGGCAAGTACCGCACACAACCCATCCGGTACAGGCCATCCAGCCGAGTACACACGCATTTCCACTTCTACACAAGAGGACTCGGACCAAATGAGCTACCAGCTCCAGGACATGCACTTAGAGGATGTCTCAACACCAGTAGTACCTCAAGGAGCAATAACAAGAAGCAGATCAAGGGTGCTCTTCCACAAATTCAGCCTATGGGTCAACAAGCTTCTAGAAGAAGATCGACTAAGGACAATGGGCCTAAAATACAAGGAAGAGTCCAGTAGCTTCTCAACAACACAAGGGACATCAGAGACTTGGGCTTTAGTGGCAAGAGAGGTCAAGGCCCAGAGACTTGTAACCCTACTCCAAGTCGAAGACTAGGAGCAAGGCGCGTGCATGCCACAAGGACGGCCACTTTCCATTTCTTGGCCATGAGGTAAGATAAGGTAAGTTTACATTCGAATATATTTGCCTCTTTCTGTTTTGCAGGGTAGGATCTAGTTGTTTACATTTTTGAGTCAAAGACATTTTAGGAATAGGTCCTTTTTTTCGATTATGCACTTTTGTATCTTGTCCTTTTGTGCACTTTTGTAAACTTTCCATTTTTCTTTATTTGTGTCGACCCTAGAAGGTCAAGCTGTCGAGCATATTAATAAGGCTCCTTCCAGCATGTAGTTCGACAACCTTTTTGATTATTAATAAAGTAGAACTTTTTCCCTACGAGCTTTCTCTCAAGAGAGACTTGTGCGCTTAGAACCTAGTTGAGACCAGCCCTCCTAGCTCTAAGTTTGTGATTTATCACGAGGTTCATCACCCCTCGTGTGGTTCACTTCACCCTTCCACCGTTTACCAACCAGAAAACCCCTATCCAGAAGCCTAAGGTTGAGTTTCTCACCTAATCTTCTACAAACAGCCCACACGCATACATCCTTGAATCAAGGCTTGTATCATTTTGGTATCAGAGCTTAAAGCTCCTAAACCAGGTTGTTTCAATCCTTTTGCTTGTCTTATTTCTAGTTCTTGCATTAGTTTAAGTCGTATTCAATAAAAATCAAAAAAACAACATCAAACTCCAAACCGAGTGCATCTAGCCTCCTACGTGTATCACTAGGGTTTAGGTTCACTTTTGCATTATCATTCACGTTTTCCTTTTTGTTTAAGTGATATTTCCTTTATTTTTAAGTTTAATTAAAAAGAAAAGAAAAAGAAAATAGAAAAGATACTAAAAGAATTCGAATTGGACAGCTAGCACAAGTTGTCTAGGAAGTTTCCTTTTTTCGAATTTCCTTTCTTTAGAATTTTTCCTTTTGCATTTTTTCAAACCACATATAAAAAGAAAACTCTCCTAATAATTTAGGAGCACCCTAATTGTCTTCTTTCTTTGTAGCACACATGGGAGAAGAGAATAGAGACGCAGCTGAAGCCATGATGGCCATGTTCACCACACTCCAAACACAACTCGCATCCATAGGTGAGAGGTTGGAGCGTGTGGAAAGACCGGTGAGATTCCAGGCTATAAGGCACGTGAGAGCTGAGCAAGACCGTCCTGAGGGTCCTGAGCACCTTAGGACACGGCACGAACAGGAGGAACCCCAGCCAGATGGAGATGAGGACATGCAACCTCATAACTATCACCATAGGCCGAGAGGACCTCCACGGCAACCAGAGGCAGAAGATGATGGCTTTGAGCCATATGGTCTTCACCAGAGACCAAGAATGCCTCCTAGACGTCATGAGAATGGAGATGAACACACCTATAACTGGGTAATTCATCCTGATGTTAAACTAACTCCTCCAACATTTGCAGGAAAAGTAGACCCCGAGGCTTACCTAGATTGGGAGAAGCGAATGGATCATATCTTTGATCACTACAACCAACCAGGACCTAGGAGAGTCTCAATGGCAGTAGCACAACTCACGGACAATGCCCTCATCTGGTGGGATCGTGAGGTATCTGACAGAAGGAGGAAGAGAATGAGACCCGTAGACTCATGGGTCGACATGAAAGACCTCATGCGACAAAGGTATGTTCCACCTTACTTTCATAGGGATTTGCAACGACGTTTTCGTACTCTTAAGCAGGGTACCAGATCAGTAGAGGAGTACTATGAAGAGTTCGAGAGGTTAAGGAACAGATTGGAGCTCAATGATGATGAAGAAGCATTGATGGCGCAATTCTTGGATGGACTCCAAGAAAAGATCAGCTGCAAGGTGGAAAGGCAAATCTACAACGACTTCAAGGACTTGTTCCACCTATCTGTGCAAGCTGAACAGCACATCAAAAGTAAGAGCCAAGACATCCGCAGCAAGCCTAAGACACCTTGGGCACCAAGCAACATGCCTAAGACAGTGGACAAAGGCAAAAGCGTAGAGATCGAGTCAAGGTTCAAGAGCAAGCCTCCTGAACCCACCCGTGACCAGAGAGAGCCTGGTAAGTCTTCTAACCCTCAAAGATCACGTGACATAACTTGTTTCAAGTGTAGGGGACGTGGACACATCTCAAGGGAGTGCCCAAACAACCGAGTCATGCTGATTACGGAGGCAGGAGAATATGAGTCCCAAGATGAAGAGGACAATGAACCAGAAGGAGAGTACGGTGACATTGAGTACCCTGATGTGGGGGAAGTGCTGGTCACTAGACGCATTCTCAGTGAAATGGTGGATCCTTCAGAGACCATCCAAAGGGAGAACATCTTCCACAGCCGTTGCACCATCAAGTGCAAGGTATGTAACCTCATCATAGATGGTGGTTCTTGCACTAACGTTGCTAGTGCATATATGGTTGATAAGCTAGGTCTAGAGAAGACAAGGCATCCTCGACCATATAGACTGAGATGGCTGGATGACAAAGTGGAGCTCAAGATCCATGAGCAAGTCACTGTGCCGTTCAGTGTGGGCAAGTACCAAGACCAAGTCGTGTGCGACGTGGTGCCCATGCAAGCTGGCCATCTTCTGCTAGGAAGACCATGGCAGTTTGACAAAGAGACCAGGCATGATGGCAGAACCAATCTCTACACCTTCGTGCATGACAAGAGAAAGGTCAGCCTAGCTCCTCTTACACCTGCCCAAGTACATGAGCTACAACTCCAGATGAGTAAGGAAAAGAAACTTGTCAAGTCTAACTTTCTTATTCAACCTAGTCATGTCCGGAGAGCTTTAGCCTCGAAGGACTTAATATTACTAATGGTTTTCAAGGAAGTGTTGAGTATAGAACAGGGACAGGTAGAGCTACCTCATGAAGTAGCAACACTCCTCAACAAATTTCAGGATGTATTTCCAGAGGAGATACCAGCAGGCTTGCCTCCTTTACGTGGCATAGAACATCAGATTGATCTAGTGCCCGGAGCAGCCCTGCCCAACCGGCCAGCCTACCGGATGAGTCCAGAGGAGTCCAAGGAGCTTGAGAAGCAAGTCAAGGAGCTCCTGGAGAAAGGATATGTTCGAGAGAGCCTCAGTCCATGTGCCGTACCAGTGCTACTAGTGCCCAAGAAGGATGGGACTTGGCGCATGTGCGTGGACTGCCGAGCAATCAACAACATCACAGTCAAGTACGCCGTCCAATACCACGACTGGATGACATGCTAGATGAGCTGAGTGGAGCCACGGTCTTCTCCAAGATAGACCTCAAAAGTGGATACCACCAGGTAAGGATGAAGGAAGGCGATGAATGGAAGACTGCCTTCAAGACAAAGCAAGGGCTCTACGAGTGGACAGTCATGCCATTTGGCTTGACTAATGCCCCAAGCACCTTCATGCGCCTTATGAACCAAGTTCTTAGGGCGTACATCAGTAAGTTCGTTGTAGTTTATTTTGATGATATACTTGTTTACAGTAAGTGCCTACGGGAACACCTCACACATCTTGAGATGGTCCTTAAAACCCTTCGACAAGAAGAGCTTTATGCCAATCTCAAGAAGTGCACCTTTTGTACTGATAAGCTTGTCTTTTTAGGTTTTGTTGTGAGTTCACAGGGCCTACAGGTTGATGAGGAGAAGATTCGAGCCATACAAGAATGGCCAACACCAGGAAACATCAGCCAAGTGAGGAGCTTCCACGGACTGGCCAGCTTCTATAGGAGATTCGTGCCCAACTTCAGCAGTATTGCCTCACCACTGACGGCAGTAGTGAAGAAGAACGTGGGATTCAGCTGGGGAGAAGCTCAGGAGAAGGCATTCAAGGCCTTGAAGGACAGCCTTACACACGCACCAGTGCTAGTCCTTTCCGACTTCAACAAAACATTTGAAGTGGAGTGTGATGCCTCTGGAATAGGCATAGGAGCAGTGCTGACCCAAGGAGGGAGACCAGTGGCATACTTCAGTGAGAAGCTAGGTGGTGCCTCACTGAACTACCCCACTTATGACAAGGAACTCTATGCCCTTGTCCGAGCCTTGGAGACTTGGCAGCATTACTTGCTGTCCAAGGAGTTTGTGATCCACACTGATCACGAGACTCTCAAACACCTCAGAGGGCAAACCAATCTCAAGAGGAGACATGCCAGGTGGATGGAGTTCATAGAGACCTTTCCGTACATCATCAAGTACAAGAAGGGCAAAGATAATGTGGTAGCCGATGCACTATCAAGGAGGTTTGCCTTGATATCAACCATGGAGGCAAAGGTCCTAGGATTCGAGCACATCAAGGATCTATACAAGGATGATCCTGACCTTGCTGAGAGCTACAAGGAGTGTAGCACAGGGAGTCATGGCAAATTCTACATCCATGAGGGATTTTTGTTCCGAGAAAGAAGGCTGTGCATACCACAAGGGTCACTAAGGGAGCTTATCATCCGAGAAGCTCATGGAGGAGGACTCATGGGCCACTTTGGTGTCGACAAGACCCTAGCAGTGGTCAAGGAGCACTTCTACTGGCCACACATCAAAAGGACAGTAGAAGCACATTGTGCAAGGTGCATCACTTGCAAGAAGGCAAAGTCCCGAGTGCAACCTCACGGGTTGTATCTCCCACTGCCCATACCAACACATCCATGGGTGGACATCTCGATGGACTTTGTTCTAGGTCTGCCCAAGATCAACCACAAAGATGCAATCTTTGTAGTGGTGAACAGATTCTCCAAGATGGCACATTTCATCCCATGTGCCAATGTCAATGATGCCACGCAAACAGCTGAGCTGTTCTTCAGGGAGATAGTACGGCTTCATGGAGTGCCAAGGACCATCGTATCAGACAGAGACACCAAATTCCTCAGCCATTTCTGGAGGACCCTTTGGAGAAAGCTAGGCACGAAGCTACTCTTCTCAACCACTTGCCATCCTCAAACCGATGGCCAAACTGAAGTTGTCAACAGAACACTATCAACCCTTCTCAGAACTACACTAGGGAAGAACCTAAAGACTTGGGTGGAGTGCCTGCCATTCATTGAGTTCGCCTACAACCGAGCCGTGCACTCAGCAACCAAGAAGACACCATTTGAAGTGGTATACGGCTTCAACCCTCTCACCCCATTGGAGCAAACACCACTGCCACCAGCTGAGATGACCAACCTCAACGGAGCATCCAAAGCAGAGTTCATAAGGAGGTTACACCAGAAGGTAGCAGAGAACTTGGAGAAGAGGACTGGACAGTACGTGACTCATGCCAACAAAGGGAGAAAGGAGGTGATCTTTCAACCAGGCGACTGGGTGTGGCTACACCTACGGCAGGAGAGGTTCCCAAACCTAAGGAGTTCCAAGCTAGCACCAAGAGGAGATGGACCATTCAGAGTGCTCGAGAGGATCAACAACAACGCCTACCGGATCGAGCTTCCAGGTGAGTTTAATGTGTCCAATACGTTTAATGTCACTGACTTGGCCCCTTTCCATGCAGATGATCCAGTTTTGAGGACAAAACCTACTGAAGAGGGAGGGAATGATGAGGACATCAGGTCGTACATCCGATTGCCCGAGGCAGCAGGACCAGCTGGCGCGCCTGCCGGACCAGACAGTACCGCCGGACCCTCGACCTATAGGACCAGACCGGTCAACATCGCCGGCGGAGAGGCCCAAGCTCCCGGCACACTTGGTGGGGACGTGAATGACACCGCCGGTCCCTCTGATGACACCGCCGACTCCGGGATCAACTTGGCCGGTCCTGAAGCCATTCCGGCCAGTACCGCACACAACCCATCCGGTACAGGCCATCCAGCCGAGTACACACGCATTTCCACTTCTACACAAGAGGACTCGGACCAAATGAGCTACCAGCTCCAGCACATGCACTTAGAGGATGTCTCAACACCAGTAGTACCTCAAGGAGCAATAACAAGAAGCAGATCAAGGGTGCTCTTCCACAAATTCAGCCTATGGGTCAACAAGCTTCTAGAAGAAGATCGACTAAGGACAATGGGCCTAAAATACAAGGAAGAGTCCAGTAGCTTCTCAACAACACAAGGGACATCAGAGACTTGGGCTTTAGTGGCAAGAGAGGTCAAGGCCCAGAGACTTGTAACCCTACTCCAAGTCGAAGACTAGGAGCAAGGCGCGTGCATGCCACAAGGACGGCCACTTTCCATTTCTTGGCCATGAGGTAAGATAAGGTAAGTTTACATTCGAATATATTTGCCTCTTTCTGTTTTGCAGGGTAGGATCTAGTTGTTTACATTTTGAGTCAAAGACATTTTAGGAATAGGTCCTTTTTTCGATTATGCACTTTTGTATCTTTTCCTTTTGTGCACTTTTGTAAACTTTCCATTTTTCTTTATTTGTGTCGACCCTAGAAGGTCAAGCTGTCGAGCATATTAATAAGGCTCCTTCCAGCATGTAGTTCGACAACCTTTTTGATTATTAATAAAGTAGAACTTTTTCCCTACGAGCTTTCTCTCAAGAGAGACTTGTGCGCTTAGAACCTAGTTGAGACCAGCCCTCCTAGCTCTAAGTTTGTGATTTATCACGAGGTTCATCACCCCTCGTGTGGTTCACTTCACCCTTCCACCGTTTACCAACCAGAAAACCCCTATCCAGAAGCCTAAGGTTGAGTTTCTCACCTAATCTTCTACAGACAGCCCACGCGCATACATCCTTGAATCAAGGCTTGTATCAATCTTCCACAGTTGTTGCACCATCAAGGGAAAGGTATGTAACCTCATCATAGATGGTGGTTCTTGCACTAACGTTGCTAGTGCGTACATGGTTGATAAGCTATGTCTAGAGAAGACAAGGCACCCTCGACCGTATAGACTGAGATGGCTCGATGACAAAGTGGAGCTCAAGATCCACAAGCAAGTTACGGTGCCATTCAGTGTGGGCAAGTACCAAGACCAAGTAGTGTGCGACGTGGTGCCAATGCAAGCTGGCCATCTTCTGCTAGGAAGGCCATGGCAGTTTGACAAGGAGATCAGGCATGATGGCCGAACCAATCTCTACACTTTTGTGCGTGACAAGAGAAAGGTCAGCCTAGCTCCTCTCACACCTGCCCAGGTACATGAGCTTCAACAACAAATGAGTTAGGAAAAGAAGCTCATTAAATCTAATTTTCTTATTCAACCAAGTCATGTCCGGAGAGCTTTAGCCTCGAAGGATTCAATGTTGCTAATGATCTTTAAAGAGGTTTTGAGTATAGAGAAAGAGCAGGTAGAGCTACCTACTGAAGTAGCAGCTCTCCTCAATAAATTCCAGGATGTATTTCCTGAGGAGATACCAGCAGGCTTGCCTCCCCTATGCGGCATAGAGCACCAGATCGACCTCATGTCCGGAGCAGCCCTGTCAAACCGGCCAGCCTACCGGATGAGCACAGAGGAGTCTAAGGAGCTTGAGAAGCAAGTCAAGGAACTCCTGGAGAAAGGCTATGTTCGAGAGAGCCTCAGTCCATGTGCCATATCAGTGCTACTAGTGCCCAAGAAGGATGGGACTTGGCGAATGTGCATGGACTGCCAAGCAATCAACAACATCACAGTCAAGTACCGGCATCCGATACCACGGCTGGATGACATGCTAGATGAGCTGAGTGGAGCCACGGTCTTCTCCAAGATAGACCTCAAGAGTGGATACCACCAGGTTAGGATGAAGGAAGGGGATGAGTCGAAGACAGCTTTCAAGACAAAGCAAGGGCTCTACGAGTGGACAGTCATGCCATTCGGCTTGACCAATGCCCCAAGCAACTTCATGCGCCTTGTGAACCTGGTTCTTAGGGCATACATCAGTAAGTTCGTTGTAGTTTATTTCGATGACATTTTAGTTTATAGTAAGTGCTTAAGGGATCACCTCACACATCTTGAGGTTGTGCTTAAAACCCTTCGACAAGAAGAGCTTTCTGCCAATCGACAGAAGTGCTTCTTTTGTACTGATAAACTTGTCTTCTTAGGTTTTGTTGTAAGTTCACAGGGATTACAGGGGTATGAAGAGAAGATTCGAGCCATACAGGGATGGCCAACACCAAGCAACATCAGCCAAGTGAGGAGTTTCCACGGTCTGGCCAGCTTCTACAGGAGATTCGTGCCAAACTTCAGCAGTATTGCCTCACCATTGACGGCAGTAGTAAAGAAGAATGTGAGATTCAGCTAGGGAGAAGCTCAGGAGAAGGCATTCCAGGCCTTGAAGGACAGCCTTATGCATGCACCAGTACTAGACTTCAACAAGACGTTTGAAGTGGAGTGTGATGCCTCTGGAATAGGCATATGAGCAGTGCTAACTCAAGGAGGGAGGCCAGTGGCATACTTCAGTGAGAAGCTAGGTGGTGCCTCACTGAACTACCCCACTTACGACAAGGAGCTTTATGCCCTAGTCCGAGCCTTGGAGACTTGTCAGCATTACTTGATGTCCAAGGAGTTTTTGATCCACACTGATCACGAGACTCTCAAACACCTCAGAGGGCAAACCAATATCAAGAGGAGACATGCCAGGTGGATGGAGTTCATAGAGACCTTCCCGTACGTCATCAAGTACAAGAAGGGCAAGGACAATGTGGTAGCTGATGCACTATCAAGGAGGTTTGCCTTGATATCCAACATGGAGGCAAAGGTCGTAGGATTTGAGCACATCAAGGACCTATATAAGGATGATCCTGACCTTGTTGAGAGCTACAAGGAGTGTGCCACAGGAAGTTTGGCAAGTTCTACCTCCATGAGGGGTTCTTGTTCCGAGAGAGAAGGCTGTGCATACCACAAGGATCGTTACGGGAGCTTATCATCTGAGAAGCTCATGGAGGAGGACTCATGGGCCACTTTGGTGTCGACAAGACTCTAGCAGTAGTCTAGATACTGGCCACACGTCAAAAGGTCAGTAGAAGCCCATTGTGCAAGGTGCATCACTTGCAAAAAGGCGAAGTCCCGAGTGCACTCTCACGGGTTGTATCTCCCACTGCCCATACCTACACATCCATGGGTGGACATCTCAATGGACTTCGTTCTAGGTCTGCCGAAGATCAATCACAAAGATGCAATCTTTGTAGTGGTGGACAGATTCTCCAAGATGGCACATTTCATTCCGTGTGCCAATGTTAATGATGCCACGCAAACAGCCGAGCTGTTCTTCAGGGAGATAGTACGGCTTCATGGAGTGCCAAGGACCATCGTGTCAGACAGGGACACCAAGTTCCTCAGTCATTTTGGAGGACCCTTTGGAGGAAGCTAGGCATGAAGCTGCTCTTCTCTACCACCTACCATCCTTAAACCGATGGCCAAACTGAAGTAGTCAACCGGATATTGTCAACTCTTCTCAGGACTACACTAGGGAAGAACCTCAAGACTTGGGTGGAGTGCCTGCCATTCATAGAGTTCGCATACAACCGAGCCGTACACTCAGCAACCAAGAAGACTCCTTTTGAAGTAGTATACGGCTTCAACCCTCTCACACCATTGGAGCAAACACCACTGCCACCAGCAGAGATGACCAACTTCAACGGAGCATCCAAGGTGGAGTTCAACGGAGCATCCAAGGTAGTAGAGAACTTGGAGAAGAGGACCAGGCAGTACGTGACTCATGCCAACAAGGGAAGAAAGGAGGTGATTTTTCAACCAGGCCATTGGGTGTGGCTACACCTACGTCAGGAGAGGTTCCCCAACTTAAGGAGTTCCAAGCTAGCACCAAGAGGAGATGGACCATTCAGAGTGCTGGAGAGGATCAACAACAACGCCTAATGGATCGAGTTTTTAGGTGAGTTTAATGTGTCTAACACGTTCAACGTAACTGACTTAGCCCCTTTCCATGCAGATGAACCAGTTTTGAGGTCAAAACCTACTGAAGAAGGAGGGGATGATGGGGACATCATGCCGTATGGCCGGCCAGGAGACCAGACTGGCCGACCAGGGAGCTTGCCCGAGACAGCCAGGCCATTTGGCACGTCTTCCGGCCCAAGCGGTACCACCGGGCTTCGACTAACCAGGCTGGACCGACCAACATTGCCGGCGGAGAGGCCCAAACCTCCGGCCCAACTGGTGGCAACGTGGATGACACCGCTGGTCCAATTGGAGACGCCGCCGGTTCCGGAATCAACTTGGCCGGCTCAGATGACATTTCGGTCAGTACCTCGCACAGTCCAACCGGTACAGCCGATCCAGCCGAGTGCACCACCATTTCAACATCTACAGAAGGAGACTCGGACCAGATATGCTACCAGCTTCAAGACATGCATCTAGAGGAAGTCTCTACACCAGTGGTGCCACCAAGAGCAATGACAAGGAGCAGATCAACGGTACTCTTCCACAAATTCAGCTTGTGGGTCGACAACCTCCTAGAAGATGATCGACAAGGGACATTGGGCCAGAAGTGCAAAGAAGAGTCCAAAGGCTTCTCAACAATGCAAGGGAATTCAGAGACTTGGGCTTTAGTGGCAAGAGAGGTGATACAAGCCTTGATTCAAGGATGTATGCGCGTGGACTGTTTGTAGAAGATTAGGTGAGAAACTCAACCTTAGGCTTCTGGATGGGGGTTTTCTGGTTGGTAAAAGATGGAAGGGTGAAGTGAACCACACGAGGGGTGATGAAACTCGTGATAAATCACAAACTTAGAGCTAGGAGGGCTGGTATCAACTACGTTCTAAGCGCACAAGTCTCTTGAGAAAATAACTTGTTGAAAGAAAATTCGATCTTTATTAATATCAAAAAGGTTGTCGAACTACAATGCTGGAAGGAGCCTTATTAATATGCTCGACAGCTTGACCTTCTAGGGTCGACTCAAACAAAGAAAAGGAAAGTTTACAAAAGTGCACAAAAGGAAAAGATACAAAAGTGTATAACCGAAAAAGGACCTATTCCTAAAATGTTCTTGACTCAAAAATGTAAAGCATCTAGATCCTACCCTGCAAAACAGAAAGAGGCATATATTCGAATTGAAACTTACCTTAACTTACCTCACGGCCGAGAAATGGAAGGTGGCCGTCCTTGTGGCATGCACACGCCTTGCTCCTAGTCTTCGACTTGGAGTAGGGTTAAAAATCTTTGGGCCCTGACCTCTCTTGCCACTAAAGCCCAAGTCTCTGATGTTCCTTGTGATGTTGATAAGCCTTTGGACTCTACTTTGCTCTTCTGGCCCATTGTCCTTAGTTGATCTTCCTCTAGGAGCTTGTCGACCCATAAGCTGAATTTGTGGAAGAATGCCCTTGATCTGCTTCTTGTCATTGCTCCTTGAGGTACCACTGGTGTAGATACTTCTTCTAGGTGCATGTCCTGGAGCTGGTAGCTCATTTGGTCCGAGTCCTCTTGTGTGGAAGTGGAAATGCGCGTGTACTCGGCTGGATCGGCTGTACCGGCTGGATTGTGCGCGGTACTGGCCGGGATGCCTTCAGGACCGGCCAAGTTGATCCCGGAGTTGGTGGCATCACTAGAGGGACCGGCGGTGTCATCCACGTCCCCACCAAGTGTGCCGGAAGCTTGGGCCTCTCCGCCGGCGATGCTGACCGGTCTGGTCCTATAGGTCGAGGGTCCGGCGGTACTGCCTGGTCCGGCAGACGTGCCAGATGGTCCTGCTGTCTTGGGCAAGCTTCCTGGTCGGCCAGTCTTGTCTCCTGGCTGGATGTACGACCTGATGTCCTCATCAAGAGGTCAGAGCCCAAAGATTCCTAACCCTACTCCAAGTCGAAGACTAGGAGCAAGGCGCATGCATGCCACAAGGACGGCCACCTTCCATTTCTTGGCCGAAAGGTAAGAAAGGTAAGTTTACAAATTAAATACTTGTCTCTTTCTGTTTTGCATGGTAGGATTTAGATTATTTACATTTTTGAGTCAAAGACATTTTAGGAATAAGTCCTTTTCGGTTATGCACATTTGTAAATTTTTGATTTGTGCATTTTTGTAAGTTTTCCATTTATTTTCTTGAGTCGACCCTAGAAGGTCAAGCTGTCGAGCATATTAATAAGGCTCCTTCCAGCATTGTAGTTCGACAAACTTTTTGATAATTAATAAAGATCGAATTTTCTTTCTACAAGTTATTCTCTCAAGAGACTTGTACGCTTAGAATCAAGCTGAGACTAGCCCTCCTAGCTCTAAGTTTGTGATTTATCACGAGGTTCATCACCCCTCGTGTGGTTCACTTCATCCTTCCACCCATTACCAAACAGAAAACCCCCTATCCAGAAGCTTGAGGATGAGTTTCTTACTTAAACTTCTCCAAACAGCCCACACGCGCAGCCTTAAATCGAGGCTTGTATCAAGGGGCTGATTCACAATGGGAAGGCATAGCATGACCTACGGCGGAAAGCCACAGGGGTGCCTCAGATCGACTAGATCTTTGGGAACAAGGGATGTCGGTAAATGAGGACCAAAGATCTCTCGACCGGATGTTCTAGCCATGGAAAATAGAAAAGAGAAAAGAGGAAAACAGAAAGATGAACTAAGGATTTGTAATCCGAAAGAGAGAGCGACTGAAATAGTTCATCGAGAAATCACAGAAATTGGGGTAAAATGATGAAATCAAAAAATCGATTGAAACCAAGTTGACTATGACAAAGCAGTAGCAAAACAAAGAGAAATCTTCAAAAAAAATAGATAAGGAAGAAGAGGAGTGGTGGAAAAGATTGTTGCCCAACAATGGAGGTTAAAGAGAAGACAACGGAAGAAAATACCTTGAGGATGCGCCTACGGTTAAAGTGAGGAGAGAGACTAACTCATGCTCCTCTATTTAAAGTGCCTGGAGATGAGAAAATATTGCTTTGGATATCTTTAAATCATGGCCGTATATTAAAAAAATGGCATCATTATCAATCTTGGGATATGGATTCAAATCTCAGCAAATCTCGTAAACACAATGGTCGCCCACCCAGCTCACACAATTCATTGAATGGGCAGAGGGGCAATGTTGTAGCTGAGTTTGCGCATCAAACACGGCTCATGACAACATCAAACGTAATAGGGCCCAAGAGTCCATCGAGCTGAAAATCTGAGCTCAACGAGAATGAAGTAACCACAAGACATGGAGATAATATTGAAGAAGTCAAGAAATGGAGAGATATGCGGAGATAATAAGACTGATTGAGCCGAGTATCTTGGAAGATGTTGAATTCATTATATTAAATAGGTTAGATGTAATATTTTTCATTCATTCAGCTTGACACATATTAGTTGTACCATCAATTTTATTCAATAACAATTTTATTCTATAAAAAAGGTCTCTAAATCTGATTTACAATTGGTTAACAAGAGTTAAATTCTAGAAGTTCTTCCTTCTAAAAACAAATCTTGAATGTGGATTTTATCGCCCACAGTGAGTCACCAAGATGCAAAATACATCTTATAGAGTATCGATTATTCTCTACAAAATAGGAAATATAAAACATAATCAGTGAGTAAAAAAGGCATCGATAGTAAACATTAATAGTAGAAAATTAATTAATATATTTTACTGGTAGGCCAACCAAATTTAAACAATTTTATTAAATGTAAAAATTCAAATACTAAATTAGATTAATTAGTTTAAATATAGAGACTAATTAAATTAGATTTGCATTTTATGAATCTAATTATAATAAGGAAAATTTAACTCAGTAATATCTAATAATTGAAGTATTGGTGATCTAGCCATGAGATTTGAAAAACTCAGCATGACTGTAACAGTTACGCGTGAAAATTGCTGTGAATTTCTAGTGTACATGTGTGACTATTGCTTAAGAAATACGAAATATTTCATCGAATTTGCGATAAGTAAATTTTTTTTAAAATTTTTTATTTCATAAAATTTCAAATTTAATAATAATGATTTATTTATTATTAAATTCAAAACAATCGTACAATTGGGATCCTATAGTAACCCCGGTGGTACATAAGTAATTTGATTTCGTCTATTTAAGAAAAAATGAAAGAGATTGTGAGCACAGTTCATACAACCGGCAAACATCGCAGGTGCATTTCTCCGTATCTATACAAAATAATAACATACTACTGGTGAACAGAAACGTAAAACGAGAAAAATAGCATATCTTTTAATAATCGCAACTCCGCTCGGGATGACCGTAGTCCGCACAAGCATTTGTCGGGCCAAAAATCTTACATCCAGATCAAACAGAAAATGGTAAGTAATTTAAAATATTTAAATTTAAATATACATTTTATTGCTATATTTATTTCAAAATATGTTTAGGAAAATAATTTGGTACGATCTATCTCAATTGGTGAGGTCTTTATAAAGACTCACACTCGGTCGGATGGTTCGTACATGAATTTGAAAGCTAAAAAAATTTGTGAAGAATATGAACGCAATATCCAATAAAACATGGTGATCGTGGAGGTCGATGGAACAGAAATGTCCGATGGTACTTCCTACCAAATTGAGCTGACACTAGAAGAGAATAATGAGATCTTCATTAAGGTAATAAATTTTTTTTTGTAAATTTTTTTTATGTACATTAAGTTGTATATATTTATTCTAATTGTTTTTTGTAGTTTTCTATTTTTATTCTAATTTTTTTTGTAATCTTCCGTTTCGGATGACCAAGGCCGTCTTTACGGACTCGGTGGCCTGAATCGCGTACACGGATCGGATAGGTGTAGTGGCTTACAATCCACTATCGCCAACTACGTTGCGCTTCAAGAGCAACTGTTAGCCGTGCAGCGCCGAATCGAAGAACAAAACGCAATCAACATGCGTAATGAAGAACGAAACGCGCAAATTGAATAACAAAACACGCAAATTCTGGAAGTGAATCGGAGGATGTTGGAAGTGCAAAACCAAAATCAAAAGACGATTAACAACTTGGAGATGCTCGTCGTCTATTTCCAAAGACGGATCCCGCATTCGTCTCTTTTATGCGGGATAACGATGGCCCAGGAAAACCGTCGACCGCTCCACCAATATTTTCACAATCGGATTTTCAATTTTCACCGCTGGACAATTAGATTTCTTTTTTTTTGTAAATTGAATTTTATTAAATAAAATTTATATTTTGAATTTTTAATTTCTTTATATTTTATAAAATAATTAATTAATAGAATTTACTTATTATTTAATTATTATAATATTTATAATTTCAAAATAATTTATTTAAACAAAATATTTTAAATCTAATATTAAAAATTATATTCATTAAAAATTAATTAATAATATTAATTATAATTAGTTTTTTAAAATAATACTTAAATAAAATATTTTGAAATTAAAATTAAAAAATATTATTTTAAAAAATAATAATAATTTTTTAATTTTATTTTCAAAATATCTTAATTAATTATTATTTTTTTAAAATCTAATTCGGTTGTAATCGCAAATCATTCACAAATGAGTCTCACTTTTTTGTGATCAATTTGCGACTACATCTATTTTTTGAAAAATTTATATTGAGTCGCAAATAATTGCGATTGATTTCCCACTACACGTAAATTTTCCGAGAAATTCATCCTTACTCGCCAAATCAGTCGCAAATCATTCGCAATTATTGCAAATCAGTCGCAAACTCTTGTAACTGATTTGCGATCACATCTTGCATAGTGGTCGCAAATCAATCATAAACTTTTGTTGCTAATTTGCGACTATGGCTTTTGCAACCACATATGTAGTTGCAAAGTAGTGGCAAAATTTGTTATTGAAAGTCAGTCGTAAAGTAGTCGCAAATACAATCACCAATATTTGGTCGTAAATCAGTCGCAAATTATACCACTATTACCATGATCGCAAATCAGTCGCTAAAGTGCAACTGATTTGCGACTAACTAATTTTACGACGAAGATTTTTGCGACTACCTTTTATGATCGCAAAGTCCTTGTTTTCTTGTACTGTTAAGTCTGCCACATTATTTAACTACACTATAGTTATGCCTTAATATAGCAATATGTTAGCCACAAAATTGAAATAAGTCCATCATAATTAATCAATATGTCTGCCATATTCAACATCTTATTTTTCCATAAATAGCAAAAAATATCTCGTAAAGTTTAAATATGTCTGTCACAACTTCATAACTAAAGGTTTGCCACACGATGATAAAAGTCTGCCAAAACTTATTTTTCTCATATAACTAAGTCTACCAGCATATTTATTCAAGGACATACTGGGGCATTGCTATTCCCCTCATCTTCAACTTCGGCGTTTGAGTTTGATTTTTCCTTCGGAAGAGCAGTTTGAATAAAACCTCTGAGATCTTTAACCTCACTCTCAAGAGTAGCAATATTTGTACCTAACCTATTCTTAAGAGAGTTAACACTCTCAAATATTTTTTCACCAATGTTCTTCTCCATGGTGTCAAATTTTTCATAAAGTTTTTCGACTAAAAGTATTACAGCAGAAACTCCAACATCGACATCGAAAGATTTCCCCTTTGCCTGCCCCTCATCTCTTTCTTCTGAACAAACCTATAATTTTTTATGTAAATATAGTCAGCAACATATTGAATCGAAGTTCTCAAAATGATTGAAAAAATAAACTAACCGGTGTGGTTCTTTTCTTCTCCTTTGCATTTTTGGTTTTGTCCTCCAAAACCAAATCATCAGCCTTGTCGTTGTTACGATGTCTCCGCTTCTTCTGCATCTTCTGCTTCTTCTGCAAATATATTAATCTAAATCTACCACAACGACTATTTATTCTCATGAACTTAATAGTTAAGTCAGTCACTAATTGATCATAAGTTAGTTGTATATATGGGATCTCCTCAAACTAAATCTGCCCACAATAAAATAAGTAATTCTGTAAAAAAATAAAATGTACCTCTCCATACGTCTCTACTTCCTTGTGGATCACAGCCTCGTAGCTTGTTCTTGGTCTTGATCCGCCCCACTCGAGCAAGGGTACCTCAGCGCCTTCTATCTTGTTGCCAAAACGCTCTCCAAATGCCGCTACTGACTCATAAATCTAAATAATCAGCACATGAACACAACCATGAACAGTGTAAGAGTTGTTGCCATATGTGACAACCTTGATAGAGTCTACCAACTCTATGAACCCGATACGACCCCATGGGTAACTTTCAAAAGCTTTGACATCAATAACCCCGCTTCGCATCTTCAAGCGGAATTCTAGAATTATGGTGCAAACCATATATACCAACAGAAAGAACAAACAACCACCCCAAACATTCTTCTCTATTCAAAACTCCAAGTTCTACATCTTCGCAATGCTAAAACTAATTCATCGTAAGTCGGGCCATCCCCTTCCCCGACGTCTATTAACTTCCAGAATTCCCTATACTCAACGTTTAGTTCTTCTTTCGGGACAAGATCACTGTTTAAGCTAGTGATCTCTGCAAACTCATGTAAGGAAAACCTTATAGGCTGGCCACCAACCAACGACCATATCTCATGGTATTTCTTTACTGTCAACTGACGCATTAGAAAATAATGAACAGTGTTACCAGACCAGACATAGTTACTGTCAACCAGCTTGACAATAACTCCAACGGCTGACTCCCTCAATGCATTCCACACATCGGTTCCTATTGTGTTCCTAACCGAAGCAAGATTACCCAAATATTGAGTTGTGATTCATGCTTTTTTAATAGGGGCTTTTCCTTATTCGTAGAGTCTTCGTAGATACTTTTTTGACATTTCGTCAGTCATCTTCGAAATTCTGAAAAGCAATAAAATTCATATTGTTTGTTAAGTACATATATCTGCCAAATATGAAGGTTATATAAGTATGCCACATATGAAGGATTATATAAGTCTGTCGCTATGTAACTATAAGTCAGTCATATCTAAATATCTTGTGAATTTAAGTCTACGACAAAGACAATATGACCATAAATCTGCTATTCGTTCAATGACTATAAGTCAGTCGCTAATGTGTGTTCGATCTAAATCAGCCATACCTATTTTAACAAAGTATGCTGCTATTTAACCATGAGTCCGCCAAATTTATATCTAAACATAATATATGTCTGCTACCAATAACTATAAGTCAGCCATATGTGTAAGATTTCCTCAAAAAAAATTTGCCACGAACACCAATACAATTTATAAGTTTGTCACAATAAAATCATACATCTGCCATTGTAAATCATAAATCTGTGTAAACTACCTGCTAAATCTGTCATACTTTTTCAAAAAATTTATACGATATTTCAGTAAAAACGTACTAAAAATCCGACAAAAACACAAACAACGAGTGTGGAAAGGATTTTGCACACGATTTCGAACACAATTTTGCAAGACGATTTCGTGGGTTACGATGGAAGACAAAAAGGCATGCGAAATCAGAAAACGAATCAAAACCGCGAAAACGGAATATGAAAAGGCACTAAACCCTAAGACTATTGCGCAATAACTATAAATCAGTCATAAATATGTGTTCTCCTCGACCTAAATCTGCCATAAATATTTAATCAGTACGCTACTATTTAACTATGAGTCAGCGAAATTATCATAATTATCTATAAACAGAATATATGTCTGGTACCAAATTAATATAAGCCAGTCATATATGTAAGATTTTTTCGACCTAAATCTACCATGAAAAACAATAGAATTAATAAGCCTAGCACTATATTAACTTAAATCTTCAAAAATAAAATCATAGATCTGCCACAGTAAATCATAAATCTACGAAAACTACCGGATAAATCTATCATACATTTCCCAAAATTTTATACGATATTTCAGTAAAAACGTACTAAAAATCTGGAAAAACACAAACAACGACTGTGCTTTCCGATTTCGCACACAATTTCGCATACAACTTCGTACACGATTTTGCAACACGATTTCGCAGGTTACGGTGGAAGACGAAAAGGCATGCAAAATTGGAAAACGAAACAAAACCACGAAAACAGAAAACTTAAAGACCATAAACGAAAACATTACCTTGAGTGAGTCACGGCGAGTCACGGGGAGTCACGTGACATAACAGCGAGTAAAGCCGATGAGGAGGCGACAACGAAGAAGAGAAAAGAGAAAAAACCAAGAAGATTAGAAGCAGAAAGAAAAACCCGAGATGAAAGGAGAGAAACTTATCCCGATATGCAAGAGGAAACACGGCACAATGGCGAGAGAAAGACGGTGAGAGGGCGAGAGAACGACAAGAAAATCGACGGTGAGAGAGAGAAGAGAGAGTTGGGAATTGTCATAATGGGGAAAATATTGAAAACTGTCGATTCAGTTTCCATATATTTTCCCTCCAAATTTTATTTAATTAATTTTAAATTATTTCAAATTTTAATTAATTTTTATATTTTTTAATTAAAAGGGTAAAAACGACTTTTTCACAAAATATAGTATAATCTAGTAAAACAAATTTTTTGCATGGTAAACTAATAATTACGGGTATAATTTAGGGTATTTGAAGTAATTTTTCTTATTAATATAAATGGCAAACTATGCAATATTGTTCTTAGATTGAGACATGTGTTACGGATAACAAATAGTTTTTGCGTAATTGTTGATAACTAGACTGGAATATGCATGTGTTACCTGTATGATTCACGTTATCTGCTATTGTTTTGGTTAACGTTTGTATAAGTATAGTATCGGATGTGTTACTTAACATTCCAACTTATTGTTCACAAATTTGTCACAAGGTGAGGCATTGTGCATACATTGTGCATCTCCGATAAAATGTGAAAACGATATTTATGAGAAGACAACTTATATACTTGGTTTCTAGAGCTTGAAGAGCATATTGATTACATGATTTTTACATGCACTTCAGTGAGATAAAGATGATCGACATAAGATGTGTGGAGTATCTTTTGGACAGAGAACTTGAACAATTTTGACTCGGGCCCATTACGATGGCGCCCGTTACAGTATAATGACTAGCAACATTTTTGAGTCTTTGAATGTTGTAATGATTCAGTCCTGAGAGTTTCTGATTATCCTGCTCCTTGAATACATACGAACAACCGTCATGAGTTGGTTTGCCAAGTGACAGAAATCGAGTAACGCCTTCACCAGCACACTTACCCCCAAGGCCTAGGAGATTGTGATCAGAAGCTTTGAAAGATCCACGAGCTTTGAAGTATCACATGTAAAAGATTATTGGTTTGACAAAAAGGATGGAGGATCCAGCCTAATAAATCTTATGTATAAGATATGTAGCTGTTGTGAGTTTCCAAAATTATCGATTCCATGTGCTCATGTAGTCATTGCTGCTGTCCAGAAAAATTTGAGAGGGGATTCGCTAGTCGCAAAAGAGTTTGCGTAGATGTACTGGAAGGTGGCCTATGCAAAAAGTGTTTATTCGTCTCTGGTCAAGTAACATTTGCTCCTAAATCTGATGCTCTTAGCTTTTTCAAATTATTCCACCCATGATATGGGTCCGGCAGGGCGACCAAAATGGCCGACCAGAAGGTTTGTCCGAGACAGCCGGACCATTTGGCGTGCCTGCCGGGCCAAACGGTACTGTCGGCCCTTTGATCAGCCAGGCTGGGCTGACCAACTTTTTCGGCAGAGAGGCCCAAACCTCCGGCCCAACTGACGGCGAGGTGAATGACACCGCTGGCCCAACCGGTGATGCCGCCGGCTCACAAATCAATCTGGTCGGCTCCGATCTCAACTCGGCTAGCTCCATACACAATCCAGCCGACTCACGCGATTGCACCACCATTTCCACCTCTACACAAGAAGATTCGGATCAACTCAACTACCAGCTTCAAGGCATGAATCTGGATGAAGTCTCTACACCATTGGTACCACCAGGAGCCATGACAAAGAGCAGAACAAGGGCATTTTTCCACAAGTTCAGCTTGTGGGTAGACAAACTCCTAAAAGATCAACGACAAGGAGCATTAGGCCAAGAGTACAAGGAAGAATTCAAGGGCTTCTCCATATTGCAAAGGACTCCAAAGACTTGGGCTCTCGTGGCAAAAGAGGTAAAGGCCCAAAATTTCGTAACCCTACTCTAAGTTGAAGACTAGGAGCTAGGCGCGTGCATGCCACAAGGTTGGCCACCTTCCATTTTTTGGCCGAAAGGTAAGAAAAATAAGTTTTCAATTATATACTTGTCTTTTCTGTTTTGCCGGGTAGGAATAGTAATTTTTCCATTTATTGAGTCAAGAACAATTTACATAGTTGTCCTTTTTAGGTTATTTCTTTTTTTATAATTTTTTATGCACTTTTATTTTTTATTTTTATTTTTGATCGACCGTAAAAGGTCAAGGCTGCCGAGCATATTAATAAATCTCTTTCAGCACTGTATTTCGACAACTTTTTGACTATTAATAAAGAGAGCACTTTTTCCCTATGAATTTTTCTCCTAAAACTCTATCGCTTATAACCCTAGTTGAGACCAATCCTTCTAGATTCTAAGTTGTGATTTATCACGAGGTTCATCACCCTTCGTGTGGTTCACTTCACCCCACCACCCAATACGCATCAAAAAATCCCATTCAAGAATCCTAAGGCCAAGTTTCTCGCCTAATCTTCTCCAACCGGTCCAAGTGTGTTATGGTTTTGATTCAAGGCTTGTATTATTTTGGTATCAGAGTTTAAGCTCCTAAAACCAGGTTGTTTCTATCCTTTGCTTTAGTCTCTATTTCCAGTTCGTGCATTAGTTTAAGTTTCATTCAAAAAAATCAAAAAAATAACACCTGAAAATCAAACCGAATGCATCTAGCTCCTAAGTGCATCACTAAAATCTAGATTCATCTTTTTTCTTGCAACTTCATTTTTTCTTTTTGATAAATCATATTTTCCATGATTAATTAAGTTAAATCAAAAACAAAACAAAAAAACAAAAAAATCAAGAAAATCGACCAAAAAAGAAATCTAGGAGATTTGCATTAATTGATAAGATTTGCAACATTAATTGTTAGAATCTTTCCTTTTTCTAATTTTTCTTTTTCTATTTGCATCTTCTTCTATTATTAAAGAAAACCCTTCTAAAGAATTCTTAGGAGCAAACTAACCTTGTTTTTCTTATTGTAGCACACGATGGCTGAAGGAAATCAAGATGCAACCGAGGCCATGATGGCCATGTTCACCATCCTCCAAACACAACTCGCATCAATCGGCGAGAGACTGGAGCATGTGGAGAGGCCGATGAGATTCCAGGCCAAAAGGCACGTGAGGGCTGACCAAGACCCTACTGAAGGTCCTGATCACCCTAGGACACGGCTAGAACAGGAGGAGCCCCAACCGGATGGAGATGAGGAACAACAGCCTCACGGCTATCACCCTAGGCCGAGAGGACCTCCACGGCAACCAAAAGCAGAGGGCGATGGCTACGAGCCCTATGGTCATCACCAGAGACCAATGATGCCCAATAGACATCATGAGGATGGAGATGACTACGTCTACAATTGAGTAAACAGTCACGATGTCAAGCTAACACCTTCTAGTTTTGCAGGAAAAGTAGACCCCGAGGCCTATCTAGATTGAGAGAGGAGGATGGATCATATCTTCAACCATTACAACCAACCAGGCCCTAGAAGAGTCTCCGTGGCAGTAGCACAACTCACGGATAATGCCCTCATCTGGTGGGATTGTGAGGCTTCTGACCGTAGGAGAAGGAGATTGAGACCCGTAGATTCTTGGGTCGACATAAAGGATCTCATGAGACAAAGGTTTGTCCCACCTTATTTCCATAGAGATTTGCAACGCCATTTTCGTACTCTTAAGCAGGGCACAAGATCAGTAGAGGAGTACTACAAGGAGTATGAGAGACTAAGGAATAGGCTGGAGCTCAATGACGATGAAGAAGCATTGATGGCTCAGTTCTTGGATGGATTGCAAGAAAGGATCAGCTGCAAAGTGGAGAGACAAATCTACAATGATTTCAAAGACTTGTTCCACCTCTCTGTCCAGGTTGAACAGCACATCAAGCCTAAGATCCAAGACATACGCAACAAACCTATGACGCCTTGGGCACCAAGAAATAGCACCAATCCCGTAGACAAAGGCAAAAACATAGAAATCGAATCACGGTTCAAGAGCAAGCCTCCTGAGCAAATCCGTTACTAAAGAGAGCCTAGTAATTCTTCTAACCCTTAGAGATCACGTGAAATCACTTGTTTTAAGTGCAGGGGTCACGCTCACATCTCAAGTGAGTGCCCAAACAACCGGGTCATGCTGATCACGGAAGCTGGAGAATATGAGGAAGACTTTGAACCATAAGTACTGGTCACTAGACGCATCCTCAGTGCAATGGTAGACCCCTCCAAGACCATTCAAAGGGAGAACATCTTCCACAGCCGGTGCACCATCAAGGGCAAGGTATGTAATCTCATCATAGATGGTGGTTCTTGCACTAACGTGGTCAGTGCCTATATGGTTGATAAGCTAGGTCTAGGGAAGAAAAGCACCCCCGACCATGTCGATTGAGATGGCTAGATGACAAGGTGGAGCTCAGGATCCATGAGCAAGTAACCGTGCATTCAGTGTGGGCAGATACCAGGACCAAGTAGTTTGTGACGCGGTGCCCATGCAAGCTGGTCATCTTCTGCTAGGAAGGCCATGGCAGTTCGACAACGAGACAAGGCATGATGACCAGACCAATCTATACACCTTTGTGCACGATAAGAGAAAGGTCAGCCTAACTCCTCTCACACCTGCCCAGGTACACGAGCTACAACAACAAATGAGTAAGGAAAAGAAACTCATTAAATCTAATTTTCTCATTCAACCGAGTCATGTCCGGAGAGCTTTAGCCTCAAGGGACTTAATGTTACTAATGGTTTTCAAAGAATTTTTGAGTGTAGAAAAAGAACAGGTGGAGCTACCTCCTGAAGTAGCAGCCCTCCTCAACAAGTTCCAGGATGTATTCCTTGAGGAGATACCAACATGCTTGCCTCTCTTACCCGCCATTGAGCATAAGATCTACCTCGTGCCTGGAGCAGCCTTGCCCAATCGACCAGCCTACCGTATGAGTCTAGAGGAGTCCAGAGAGCTTGAGAAGCAGATTAAGGAGCTCCTAGAGAAAGACTATGTTCGAGAGAGCCTCAGTCCATGTGACGTACCAGTGTTGCTAGTCCCCAAGAAGGATGGGCCTTGGCAAATGTGTGTAGACTGCCGAGCAATCAACAACATCACAGTCAAGTACCGGCATCCTATACCACGGCTGGATAACATGCTAGATGAGCTAAGTTGAGCCACAGTCTTCTTCAAGATAGACCTCAAGAGTGGATACCACCAGGTCAGGATGAAGGAAGGTGATGAGTGGAAGACTGCTTTTAAGACAAAGCAAGGGCTTTATGAGTGGACAGTCATGCAATTTGGCTTGACTAATGCCCCAAGCACCTTCATGCGCCTTATGAACCAAATTCTTAGGACGTACATCAGTAAGTTTGTAGTAGTCTATTTTGATGACATACTTGTTTACAATAAATGCCTATGGGAACACCTTACACATCTTGAGATGGTGCTTAAAACCCTTTGACAAGAAGAGCTTTATGCCAATTTCAAGAAGTGCACCTTTTGTACTGACAAGCTTGTTTTCTTAGGCTTTTTTGTAAGTTCACAAAACTTACAGGTTGATGAAGAAAATATCTGAGCCATACAAAAATGGCCAACATCGGGCAACATCAGCCAAGTGAGAAGCTTCCATGCCTTGGCCAGCTTCTACCAAAGATTCGTGCCCAACTTCAGCAGCATTGCCTCACCATTGACGGTAGTAGTGAAGAAGAATGTGGGGTTTAGCTGGGGAGAAGCTCAAGAGAAGACATTCCAGACCTTGAAGGACAGCCTCACGCATGCACCAGTGCTAGTCCTGCCCGACTTCAACAAGATGCTTGAAGTAGAGTGTAATGCCTCTGAATAGACATAGGAGCAGTGCTAACCCAAGGAGGAAGGCTAGTGGCATACTTCAGTGAGATGTTAGGTGGGGTCTCACTGAATTACCCCACCTACGACAAGGAGCTCTATCCCCTATTCCGAGCTTTGGAGACTTGGCAATATTACTTGTTGTCCAATGAGTTTGTGATCCACACTGATCACAAGACTCTCAAACACCTTAGAGGGCAAACCAACCTCAAGAGAAGACATACTAGGTGGATGGAGTTTATAGAAACCTTCCCTTACGTCATCAAATACAAGAAGGTCAAAGATTATGTGGTACCCGATGCACTATCAAGGAGGTTTTCTTTGATATCTAAAATGGAAGTAAAAATCTTAGGATTTGAGCACATCAAAGGCCTGTAAAAGGATGATCCAGACTTTGCTGAGAGCTACAAGGAGTGTGGCACAGGGAGTCATGGCAAGTTCTACATCCATGATGGGTTATTGTTCCGGGAAAGAAGGTTGTGCATACCACAAGGATCTCTACGAGAGCTTATCACCGAGAAGCTTATGGAGGAGGTCTTATGGGCCACTTTGGTGTTGACAAGAGCCTAGCAGTGGTTAAGGAGCACTTCTATTGGCCACACATCAAGAGGTTAGTAGAAGTCCATTGTGCATGGTATATCACTTGCAAAAAGGCGAAGTCCCGAGTGTACCCTCACGGGTTGTATCTCCCTCTGCCCATACCTACATATCCATGGGTGGACATTTCCATGGACTTCGTCCTAGGTCTGCCCTAGATCAACCACAAAGATGCTATCTTTGTAGTGGTGGACCGATTTTCCAAGATGGCACATTTCATCCCATATGCCAATGTTAATGTTGCCACGCAAACAGTCGAACTGTTCTTCAGGGAGATAGTATGACTTCATGGAGTACCAAGGACCATCGTGTAAGACAGAGACACCAAATTTCTCAGCCACTTCTAGAGGACCCCCTGGAGAAAGCTAGACACAAAGCTGCTCTTCTTTACCACATGCCATCCTCAAACCGATGGCCAAATTGAAGTAGTCAACCGGACATTGTCGACTCTTCTCAGGACCGCACTAGGGAAGAACCTCAAGACATGGGTGGAGTGCTTGCCATTTATAGAGTTTGCTTACAACCGAGCAGTGCATTCAGCCACAAAGAATACCCCTTTTAAAGTGGTCTACGGCTTCAACCCTCAAACGCCTTTAAAGCAAACACCACTGGCACCAGCAGAAATGACAAACCACAATGGAGCATCTAAGGCAGAATTCATCAGGAAGATACACCAGAAGATAGCAGAGAACCTGGAGAGGAGGACCAGGCAGTACGTGACTCAGGCCAACAAAGGGAGAAGAGAAATGATCTTTCAACTAGGCGATTGGATGTGGCTACACCTACGACAAGAGAGGTTCCCCAACCTTAGGAGTTCCAAACTGACCCCAAGAGGAGATGGACCATTCAGAGTGCTGGAGAGGATCAACAACAACGCCTACCGGATTGAACTTCCAGTTGAGTTTAATGTGTCTTAACACATTCAATGTGACTGATTTATCTCCTTTCCTTGCAGATGAGCCAGCTTTGAGGTCAAAACCATCTGAAGGGGGAGGGGATGATGATGACATCAGATCGTATCGCCGGCCAGAAAACTAAAATGGCCGACCAGAAGGCTTGCCCGAGACAGCCGGGCCATTTGGCGCGTCTGCCGGGTCAAGCGGTACCGCCGGCCCTATGATCAGCCGGGCCGGGCCGACCAACATTTCCGGCAGAGAGGCCCAAACCTCCGGCCCAACTGGCGGCGACGTGAATGACACCGCTGGCCCAACTGGTGATACCGCCGGCTCACAAATCAATCAGCCGGCTCCTATCTCAACTCAGCCAGCTCCACGCACAATCTAGCTAGCTCACGCGATTACACCACCATTTCCACCTCTACACAAGGATACTCAGATCAACTCAGCTACCAGCTTCAAGGCATCAACCTGGATGAAGTCTTTACACCAGTGGTGCCACCAGGAGACATGATAAGGAGCAGAACAAGGGCATTCTTCCACAAGTTCAGCTTGTGGGTAGACAAGCTCCTAGAAGACCAACGACAAGGAGCATTGGGCCAAGAATACAAGGAAGAATCCAAGGTCTTCTCAACATTGCAAAGGGCTCCAGAGACTTGTGCTCTCGTGGCAAAAGAGATCAAGGCCCAACATTTCGTAATCCTACTCCAAGTTGAAGACTAGGAGCTAGGCGCGTGCATGCCACAAGTTCGGCCACCTTCCATTTCTTGGCCGAAAGGTAAGAAAGATAAATTTTCAATTATATACTTGACTTTTCTGTTTTGTAGGGTAGGAATAGTAAGTTTTCCATTTATTGAGACAAGAACAATTTAGGTAGTTGTTCTTTTTCGGTTATTTCCTTTTTGTAATTTTCTTTATGCACTTTTGTATCTTTTCCATTTTTATTTTGAGTCGACTAGAAGGTCAAGGCTGTCGAGCATATTAATAAGGCTCCTTCGGCATTGTATTTCGACCACTTTTTGATTATTAATAAAGAGAGCACTTTTTCCCTATGAATTTTTCTCCTAAAACTCTTTCGTTTAGAATCCTAGTTGAGACCAGCCATCCTAACTTTTAAGTTGTGATTTATCACGAGATTCATCATCCCTCTTGTGGTTCAGTTCACCCCACCATCCAATACTCATCAGAAAATCCCATTCAATAAGCCTAAGTCCGAGTTTCTTGGCTAATCTTCTCCAACCGGTCTAAGTGTGTTATGGTCTTGATTCAAGGCTTGTATCACATTTGCTCCTAAATCTGATGCTTTTATCTTTTCCAAATTATTCCACCCGTGACAGGGGTCCGGCAGGGCGACCTCGCAAGCATCGACTCTTCTCTTGTGGTAAAACTAGAGTAACATGCCCTTCTCTAAACTCTTTTATTATAGTTACTGTTATTTTTAACGTGCTAAAGTTAATGGTAGGCTATATGCAGTATATTTATATGTTAATTTTATGATGTTATTCTCCAATGGCATTCGTTTAGAGTTGTGTAAGGATATAATTGACTGTCACTACAAGAAAACATCAAATTCCCGACGAACAATTTCATCGGCAATCCATCAGGAATAGCACTTTCTGAAAAAAAATGTACGTCCGGACTATTTCGTCGGAAATCAATTTCCATCGGAAACGGATTGGAAATTACCAACGGTTTGGCGATAAAGGTTACTATAGGAAACTTCCGACGAATAGACGATGGATACATACTGTCGGCAAATATCGACGGATATTCGATGGATTTGTTCTGTCGGAAATTCCCGACGTATTTGCGATGGATTTAGTCAATTGGGCCATCGACGTTTTCCGATGACCATTAAAATGTGAACCGATGGTGTATCCCGACAGTTTGCACCCGTCGGGAGTTAACCAACATATATCCGACGGAACCGTCCGTCGGTAATTTCTGATGACGGCATCCGTCGAAAATAACCAAATGATTGAAAAAATAGAATATATTTTTTTTTTTAGTTTTCATTAAATTTTTTCAAAATATATTTATTAAAACGATTAAAATAATTAATATTTATATTAAATTTAATTAATATTTTTAAATATTAACAAATATTAATACAAATAAATAAAAATAATATTTCTAATTATAAATATAATAATTATTTAATAATTTTAAATCTACAAATTACATCGGATGGGCAGCAGGAGAAGGAGGAGAAAAAAAAGTCATCGGAAAACTTGGTTCTCATCATTCAATATTTTAAAGATTTTTTTCTCTATCGCCATAGCCGCCATTTGTTCTTTTACCTGTTCATTCTCCTCGTTTCTAGGCGCAGATATTGCACCACCTGTATCTGCAACTCTCCCGAATCCTGGATGACGAGCATTAGAAAATGGTACTTCCTGTAAAAACAAAAAAATATTATTAAAAAGTATTATAATATTAAATATAAAAATAAATAAAAAGAAAAATTAAACTTACATCAAAAATGAGACGGTTAATCTCAGAACGAGGCAATTCGCAGAGCGAAGATGAAAAACTAATTTGAGACTGCTGAGTTAAAATATCACCTTTTTTTTTCTTTTTCACTTTTTCGATGATCTCACTAACGAGAACATCTTGGTTGTGACCAGTCTTTTTGTTTGTGTGGATGGCCTCGAAAAGTTGCAAATAATCTGGAGACACTCCAAATTCTTGTGACTAAAGCTAAAAAAATTCTAAATTAATAATTTAAAAATTTTCAAATAATAATAAGTAAAATTAATATAATAATTAATTTACCAATTGATCGATTCGTCTAAAAAAAACTAGTCGATCTAGCATTGTGAATGTAAATACCTTTGCCTCTTCGGTCGCTCTTCCAGTTTCCCGAATTAGTCCTCGAGATGACCTCAGCGCTGGAAGATTTCCAATAATGAATAAAGTCATTCCAAACTGACTCATTCAAACCTTTTGGTTTATCTTTTTCCTTTTTCCATTTTTGTTTCCACTCGTTCATGTGACGGAAAAATTGTATTGCATCTCTTTTTGAAAAGTTTCTTCCACCAATTTTGTGTTCATGGGATCCCATGTAAATTCTTGTTGAGAAATTTACTTATATATTAGTAAAAAATATTATTAAAAACTATTTAAAATAATTATATATTTAAAAATAAATTAACGTACCGTAAACGTCCTGAACCAAATCTAACGTTCTTCGTACTGAATATCTCTAAATTTGGTATATGGTTTGTTCAAAAGAAAATAAAGCATCTTTAATATAGATTTGCTTATTATGTTATTTGAAATACCAAACCTACGAATTTTTATTAGAATAGCGTTAAAATAATTATTTTAAATATGATATAGAAAATTAAATTTACTATGTCGAATTTTCTTGATGTTTCGGATCGAGAAAAGTAAAAAGTTCACGACCAGATTGCTGAACCAATTCTTCAATTGTCATTGGTCGGAAAGAATCATTTGCAGATTCCGTAACTTGAGTTGGTATACAACTCGAGTAGAAGACTCACCACGTCTTTGGTACTCTTGATACGACCTGAAAACATTATGATTGTGATATTTTATCAATCTATCTACATTTACTATTTGCCATTTTCTCTTTAAAACGTTAAATTATTTAAAATAATAATCAATTATTTTTATTTTAATGAAAATTGATTAGAATCATTAAATCGAGTAAAAAATAACCCCGTGATTATGAAATCACGAAAATTTAAGAAAACTAAAAAAAATTGATATATCAACCCATCACAAATCCATAAAATTTTAAAGAAAAAAGGAAAATGTGATTTTGAATAGCAAAATGAAATGATGTTTTCATTTTAAAATTTAATAATTTAATAATTACTTCTCAAGTTTTTAAATACATATATATATATATACACATATATGTATTATAAAAATTATTTATAAATTTAAACCATATTTTAATTGAAACACAAATTATTTAATAATATTATAAATACTATTATAAATAGATTACATCAAATATCCATCAAATAATAAAACCTCTATTCGAATTATTGATTTTTATTATCTAGATATGGATCCATCTATCATCAACATTCGAATTTTTTGGATCGGTTGGAATGGGATTGTATCTTTGATTCTGGAAAATTTGTCGAGTTCTAATCACATAGGGTTTACCAGAAATAAAATCATTTCCAACGGAAGTGTTCTCCAATGGATTTCTCAAGTTTGTAAGAAAATAACATTATTTAATTAGAAAAGTATTTTTAAGTAGTGGAGAGTTTCTTAAGAAAACAAGGTGAGTCTCTCCACTATTCCAGTAATTTATCTAACTAAACAATAATATATTGTTTAGTGTATATACTCATATTATTGATGCTCTAAAATTTGATAGGATATTATTACAATGATTAAAGTAACCAAAACAATCACTTGACTTTTTTCTTCCTTATTGAATAAAACTGGGGAATGAAATAAACGAAATCAACCAGTCATACATAATGTGATAAATACAATGCATGTTCGTTGGGAGTTTTTTTGTGGAGAAGTTTCCTTTTATCATTCAACATAAGTTAAAAGTTCTTAAGAAAATGGCTGATGTTTTAAATAAAAATGACATCGCAAATCCATCTAAAGTTTCCTTAGATATTCCTTAGACAATAAAAACTCATCGCAAATATTGTTGAACCAAATATCGCAAATCTAGTGGAAATTAGGATTAGTTCTTCAAGAAGTTTATGAACATGGACTATTCCTAATTGAACATGATTAAATCAAATGCTGTCACAAAATTATTGCAGAAAGAAAACATACGTGATTATGATTCTTAATAGATAGATACTCATACTAAATGTATCACGGCTATCAAAACTCGTAAGCCGCATTCTCTAGAAACAAAGGTAAAAAGCAAACCAATAGCGACGACAATATTTAATCTAGAAATGAAAACTTACATGAATAGCGACGACAGCAGCGGGAGGTGAAGAAGAAAGGAGGTTTCCGGCGGGAGGTGAAGAGGAAATGAGGTTTCCGGCGACGACAACAGCGGGAGGCGAAGAGGTAGAGAAGGAGAGACACGCGAGAGAGAAAGAGGAGAAGAAACGGTCGTAGGTTATATTAAATATTTCCGATGGAAATTTCCGTCGAGAATCCGTCGGAAATTTAATAAATATTTTCGCGAAAGCTCGCGTTGGAAATAACGTTTCCCGCGTAAAATTTTATGTCGTCGAAAATCCGTCGGCTTTCCGACGGACTGCTTAAAACCCGTGCATGTTCGACAAATAGTCTGTCCACGTTGCAATTGATGATTTTCTGACAGTTTTCCGACGGCTTTCCAACGGAGTTACCAAAGCCGTTGGAAATCCGTCAGTTACGTAAATCAATATTTTGAAAAAATATTTATATATTATTAAAGTATAAAAATATTTATATGTATACTACTTGTTTCTTAAATGATGCGTTAAGACGATGATTTATTTTGAATTCAATATAATTCGGATCCATATATATGTAGGAAATGTAATGTTTCTATTATTTTATTATTCTTAATATATGAATTTCGTAAAGGATTCACTACACAAAGTCTTTCAAAATATTAAAAAAAATGATATACCTATTTTGGATACAAGCGATTATTTATAGAGTTGAACAATTTAAATCAAATTTCGATACCATACTAAATTATGTTAGCTTTCAATTCAAAATCAATTAATAATAATAACATATGAAAAATGAAATCGCTTTTTTGGGGTCAATAGATGCTTTTGGGGTCAGTTTATGTCTCCTCGAGTAAAATGTGCATTGTGTTCATTAAAATCGGTGGACTACTTCAAATTTGAGCAGACAAATTTATTAATGGTGCACAACACAAATTTAATTTAATCTGAATCTGATGAACAATCCGAATTAGCTGAATTTAGAGAAGATAATTTATATATAATTAAAGTATGGAAAAAAATAAAACATTATTATCATAAATTTAATCTGAATATGATGAACATTCCGAATTAGCTGAATTTTGGTCGTCAAACTCGCTAATCTCTTCTTCTAAATCTTGAAAAACGTTGTAATCTCTGTTCGTGGTTTCATCAACAACAAGGTTAACTTCAAGAGAAGTGTCTATGGAATCTAAGTTACCAATTGTGCTTTGTTGCATAGGATATTGTTCGGTAATACCACATTCCTCTAGGATGTATTGAGGTCATTGTAATCCAAGGATCTTGTTTGTTCCTCACACGATGATATCGAATGTAACAAACCTGTTCCGCTTGTGATGCAAGTATAAAAGGATCATACTTTCGATGTCGCTTACGAGAGTGGACAGATGTAACACCGAATTCGTCTTCACGTTGACCCATGACAGGGTCATACCAGTCACAATAGAACACAATACACCTCAAATCAATCATTCCTGGATAGTGAAATTCTAATATTTCACGAAGAACACCGTTGTATACAATTTTTCCCGATTGAGATGATACACCATAATTACAAGTTATTTGTTAGTTTCCTTCGCGATGACTCTTAAAAGCATATCCACGAGTGCAGTACATTGGATAAGATTTTGCAGTAAATGTAGGACCACTCACCAACTCAACTAACCACGTGGGAAACGTTATCCCCCAAGAAGGACATGTAGTAACCTACAAAATAATTGAATGTAGTCAATTATAAAAATATATATATATATATATATATATATATATATATAAATAGGAAACTATTATTGAAAATTACATAATTGTGGTAACACTAACATAAAAAATGCAACCATCTTATAAATTCGCTTTTTTAAGTTCAACCAACTCATTCTCTGTGTAATCTGAATAATGAACACATATTTATTACATGTATATCCTGTTAATTATGAACAAAATAATTAACAATAAATTATAATAACAATTAAAAATAGAAATTAATTGAATATACCTTTCATATTCCAAAATATCATCGCAATTTGTCAAAATATACAAATGCAAGTGATTGTATTCCTCCTCTGATAGGCATTGTGTCTTCCCTTTTCCACTTAAATGTACAATTTGTGCAAATATTTCTGACACATACACTAGATAGCTTGATTTTTCTCCTCCATCATCATGTCATACAGGTTGTCTATTTTTTGTTTGGACTTACGATGGAAAATAGTAGCTGGTGAAGTTAGATGTTTCTTCATTAATACTTTGTGTGATGATTGAACCTTCAACCCTAGCAAGATTTTTAACTTTTTTCTTTAGGTGGAACATATATCTCTCAAAAGGATACATCTATCGGTACTGAACAGGTCCTCCAAGCGCTGCTTATCTAGGGAGGTGAATAGGAAGATGGTGGTGGAAATATTTTCTCCAAGTTACAAATGAGAACCTGTATTTTTTTCTCAAAATTTTGAATATCGTCTGCAGTAAGTGATCTTGTACATAAATCTCGGAAAAAACACCAATCCCTACATAAATTTTTTTTTAATATCATATAATATATGAAAGTATTATTATTTATATATAAAATAATGTAAATGTATCTGCAATTGCTCCGTGGATGTTTTTAGGCAGAAGATCGCTAAGGGCAAATGGGAATAGTCTTTCCATGACAACATGATAATCATGAATTTTTCATCCTTGAAAATTTGCCTTCATTAGTATCGACACAATTACAAAGATTAGATGCATATCCATATGGAAATTTGACACTATGCTTAATCGAGTCAAAGAATTCGTCTTTTGCATGCGCATCCAACCGGAATGCGGGAGACAATGATTTTCCATTTGACATTACATGTAGTTCCTTCCGGGAACAAATATCCGGCAAATCCAATCTAACTTTCAAATTATCTTTTGTTTTTCCTTGCACATTTAGAATGGTATTCATTATATTGTCGAAAAAATTCTTCTCAACATCTAGATTATGGCGCAACAAATGATCCTTTCAATATGGTAAATCCCAAAAAATGTTCTTCTTGTGCCAATTATGGTATTCGCCATAACCATCAACAGGGTAATGTCCGTTACCTCCACATGAAGCCGTTCTCTCAGCACCAAAATCTCTAAGTTGAGTCATCATATAATTCCTGTCAAGAATAAGAGGTGGACCATCAAAATTTTTTTTGTTTTTCCTAACAATATCGTGCTCCGACGATATGGATGATCTTGTGATAGAAATCGACGATGACAATCGAACCAACTAGTCTTTCGTCCGTGTTTCAGTTGAAACGCATCAGTATTATCTTGACAATATGGACATGTTAATCTTCCATGCGTCGACCATCCAGATAGCATACCATATGCTGGAAAATCACGTATGGTCCACATAAGTACTGCTCGCATCAAGAAGTTCTGTTGGTTGGAAACATCGAATGCTTCGACACCATTTTCCCACAATATTTTTAACTCATGAATTAGTGGCTGCAAGAAAATATCAAGTGATCGCTTAGGATGCTCTGGACCGGGGATGAGAATTGTTAGAAACAAAAACTCTCGTTTCATGCACAACGAAGGAAGCAAATTATAAGGTATCACGATAACTGGCCACAACGAGTATTGCCTCCCATGCTTCCCAAAAGGGTTGAATCCATCTGTGATAACCCTAGGTATACATTTCTACGCTCATATGCAAAACTAGGATAAACCTGTTGAAAATGTTTCCATGCTTCTGCATCCGAGGGATGTACAATTTCTCCATTCGAATTATGTTCTGCATGCCATCTCATATGTCTTTCTGTGTGTTCAGATTGATATAACCTCTTTAACCTCTCTATTAATGGCAAATACCACATCCGTTTATGCGGAATAGGTACTTTGCCACTTGTCTCTTGAAATCGAGGTTTGTGACAAAATCGGCACTTCATGCGGTTTTCATAATTTCTCCAATAGATCATGTTGTTGTCAATACATACATCGATCATCTGATATGGCAATCCAAGACCAGCTACAAGTTTTTGCACCTCGTAATATGAAGCAGGTGCAATATTATCTTCAGGTAATATATCTCTAACAAAATCAGCTATCGCATTCACACAATCTTCAGCCAAGTTGAAATCCGTCTTTATCGTCATCAACCTGCTTGCAGCAGATAAAGGCGATAATTCATCTCTACATCCTTTATACAAAAGCTGCTTGGATGCATCTAACATATCAAAAAATTTCCGGGCTTCCAAATTAGGTTCCTCTATTCTGCTACTATCTTCAATGTACGATGCTCTTTGTTCATGAAATGCATCATTCACCATCTGAACAGTACCTCTGTTTATATCAACTTGTAATGAAGGTTCCTCTATCCTAACATTAGTACTATCTAACCTTTTTGAAGTACTGACATAATATTACATCGTTGCATCAGTTTCTCCATATGAATACCAAATTTTGTAATCCGACATAAATCTAGTCTTATACAAATGATTACGTACTTCTCTAACAGAGATTAATCTATGATTTTGACATTTAATACACGGACAATACATTTTACCGTATTCTGATGTCATGCTATTGTTTGATGCAAATGTCATGAACTCTTCAACACCTTGCACAAATTCATCAGTCAATTCCCCCATTGTTGAATCATACCGTGGTTTATCCATCCACGATCGAAAATAATCATAAGAACCCGAAGAAGACATTTTCTTAAGATTTTTTGTTCTGATGAAATTGTGAAGGAGCATAGCGTATTTATATTGAAAATTAGAAGATTATCACGAATTTTTAACAAATTATCACAAATTTTTAACAAATTATCACGAAATTTTTAACAGATTATTATGAATTTTTAACAGATAATCATAATTTTTTAATAGATTATTCTTAAGAATATTCCCATTTCCGATGGATTGCTGATGGTTTCCGACCACGTCCGGATAATCACAAATTTTTAATAGATTATTCTTAAGAATATTCCCGTTTCTGATGGATTTTCAACGGTTTCCGACCACGATCGGATATTTCTGATGACCAACCGATGATACTCATCGTCAGCCCATCGATATGTGCCCGACGGATTCCGAAAGGATAGTAAAAACAACTTTCCATCGGGAAATCGTCGAAAAAAACCCGACGGTTTGTATTTTGTCGATAATTTGTGACGGTTTTAAGAGGATATCCCAATGCCAATGTTTCCGTCAGAAGATGGACAGAAAGCCATCAGGTTTTACCATCGATTTCCCGATGGTAGTGCAAGCGTCGGGAATTACCAACGGAACACCGACGAAATAAGTTCCCTCGGTAGTCCGTCGGAAAACCATCGCATAGGCATTGGAAAATGCCAACGATTTTATTTCCGTTGGAAATACCTTCGAAAATATTAATGTTTTTTTGTAGTGTGTGGTGTAGCTACTTTGGAGGATTTAGTCACAACCGCACAACCCATAAGATGTCAATATAGACACGTGGATCTATTACGCAAGGGGAAATGTGTTAACGGTACAAAAGCTTTTGGGATTGATGAACGCAAATGAGGGGCAATGTTTTGCCTTGTCCATATTGTATTAAAGTAATGTGTCTCCCCCAATGTTATTCATGAGTAAGACTTATATAACAATTGTGTTTAAGCTGAATAAAATTAGCCTTTCTACATGACAGTTGTGATGATATGACATGGAAGCTTGAGGCTGAGGTGTCAAGGGGATCAGGTGATATGACAAGAGGATTTCAAAAGAATATTAGGATAATATTTAAAGGATATCTTTAGGAAGGATATACTTCGACAATAAGATTTTCCTTCTTATGTGAGATTACACAAAGATTCTAGGGTTTCCAGGCCAAGAAAATTCCATGTAGTATAAAAATCTGTAAGAGGGTTAAGGGTTGGCTTAACACTCTTAAAAGCCGAATGGGAGAATTGTAACTTTGAAGCTAGAAACAAGAAGCTGAGAAGGTGAGTGTTGTTAATTCCTCTTGTGTATCATGGTAAGGTGATTAGGATCAAGGGAATTAGGCTTAGGCTATATTTTGGTTTGGTGACAACCTAAAAGGAGGTTTAGGTGTATGTGTAACTTTCAATAAGTATAATCCTTGTAAAAGATTAACTTATATAAAATATAGTATACAAGCTTTTGACTTGTCACGTTCCAAGTCAGAATTCTATTGTATTGCTTTCTCCACACTTATAATTGGTATTAGAGCAGGCATCTATCAAAGATCGTATTTATCCTACTATAGGTGAGATCATGACAAAAGTATGGAGAATTCACAACAGTTTGTGACATTTTCCAAACCGATGATGCTGGTGTTGGATGCGGAAAATTATGGTTACTGGAAGGTTCAAATGACACAAATGATTCAAAGCATAGATCTTGATGCATGGGAAGTAGTTTAAGATGGATTGTCTCCACCGATGATCAAAAATCAAGAAGGTGATTTTGTACCAAATCCGAGAAAGAATTGGACTGCAGAAGAAAAGGCAAAAGCAAAACATAATTCCAAGGCTCTGTCTACAATCTTCTATTCATTGCCAATGAATCAATTGAAGAGGGTAAAAGGGTGCACGACAGCAAAGGAAGCTTGGGACATACTTCAAGTGTCATTTGAAAGAACCAACAGTGTGAAAAAAACAAGGATTGACCTTTTGGCATCTCAATTTGAGTCAATAACAATGGGTGAAGATGAGATTGTTGAACAATTCAGCAGCACGTTGAGTTCTATCGCACATGAAGCCATGGTTCTTGGGGAAAAATACAAAGACAAGAAGCTAGTTAAGAAGTTCCTAGGAGTTTTCTAGGAAAATTTCAATCACACAAGTATGCAATAGATGTGATGCATCCACTATGGTTATTTTGTATCCCCCTTTTTCTTTTCGTAAAATTTTGTTTATTATCCCTCCTATAAACTCTGATGAAATAAAATTTGAACAAGTCGTTGGGATGATGCAAGCGTATGGGATGGAATTGACAATCAGATTTGCTTTCAGCCCATCAACAAAGTACATATCGTTCAGCTCAAGCTTGTCTTCTCCCACTGTTTCACCTTTTCCTTTGATCTTGACTTTTGCTTCATCACCAAAAGTGACTTTTCCACCTAGGATTGACATCAGCCAGCTGTGTGATGATGGATTGGCAGTTACCTTTACCAAAGGTGATTGTCAAGCAATTGGTAAAAGTGGATCAGTTGAGTTGAAAGGATTTTGATCAGGTAACAACTGTTACAAGGGGAAATCAACTAAGAAGTGTCTAAGCACAGTCCAGGAGAATGTCACACATCTCTGGCATCAAAAGTTAGGTCACTTGAATCTCAGAAATTTGATCAAATTGGCAAACCATGAAGTGGTTCGGGGGCTTTCGAAACGGAGTTCCTATTTAGACATGGTATGTGGTTCATGCAACAAAGGGAAGCAAGTGAAGGTTCACCACAAAGCTGTTCCAAATGTCAAGGCTCAAAATGCTCTGGAAATCTTTCATATAGACTTTGTGGGACCGATTCAAGTAGAGAGTCTAGGTGGCAAGAAGTACATCTTAGTGATTGTAGATGACTTCATTCAATTTACATGGGTCAGATTTTGAAGGAAAAATCAGAGAACTTGGATTACTTTAATGTTCTCGCATTGAAGGTCAAGCGTGAGAAATGGGAAATCAAAACCATAAGAAGTGATCATGGAGGTGAATTTCAAAATGAACGATTTGAAGAATTCTGTATGGATCAAGGTATTGTTCATCATTTCGCAGCAACACGAACACCACAACAGAATGGTTTAGCTGTAAGAAAAAAAAGAACGTTACAGGAAATGGCTAGAGCATGCTGTATGGAAATCAAGTGGCAAAACGTTTTTGGGTTGAAGCAATCAATATTGCATGTTACATCATCAACCGGGTGTATGTTAGAAAAGGGACGAATAAGACTCCATATGAAATATGGAAGGGAAAGACACCAAACATCAGTTACTTCCATGTATTTGGTTGTACATGATACATTCTGAATAACAAGGATCAGTTGGATAAGTTTGATTCTCGAAGTGATGATGGTATGTTTCTTGGCTACTCAAAAACCAGTTCAGCTTACAGAGTGTACAACAAGAGAACGAAAATGGTTCAAGAAAATATGAATGTCGTATTTGATTATGGTGTTTATCAACGGTTGGCAGTTCAACCCATAAAGCTGGAACCAGAAGCTTCACAAGTGACTGATGCACCTACATTGGCAACTACATGATCATGTGGTGATGAACAAGAGACTGTTTAGCCTAGGACTGAGGAATAGGAAGATGATCAACAGGTACATGTGAATAGGAATCGCTCTAAACAGGATGTTATAGGAGGGATTCAGGGGGTACAGTTACTCGTGGTAAGCAAATTGACTTCAAAGAGATGGTACGATTTGCATGTTTTGTGTCCATGGTTGAGCCGAAGTCATACAAAGAACCACTTCGTGATGAGTATTGGATTGAGGCTATGCAATGGGAACTAGAGAAATTTGAAAGGAGTGATGTTTGGGATTTGACTCCAAGGCCAGAAAATGTAAATGTTGTTGGAACCAAGTGGATCTTTAAGAATAAGATAGATAAAAATGGAAATGTTGTGAGGAACAAGGCAAGGTTGATAGCTCAAGGGTACTCGCAGGTGGAAGGTGTAGACTTTGATGAAATGTTTGCACCAATAGTCCAGCTTGAATCAATCAGTTTTCTATTAGCTATGACATGTGAATTAAATTTCAACCTGTATTAGATGGATGTCAAAAGACTTGTATTAGATGAATGTCAAAAGTGTTTTTCTGAATGGAATTCTACAAGTAGAAGTCTATGTTGAACAACCAAAAGGGTTTGAAAATGTTGAGCATCCTATTCATGTCTTTAAGCTTAAAAGGGCACTTTATAACTTGAAACAAGAACCACGAGCCTGGTATGAACGGTTGACCACATTTCTGATTAAGCAAGGGTATAAACGTGGCAGTGTGGACAAGACTCTGTTTGTACTAAGGGATGGACAACATCTGATGATTGTGCAAATATATGTGGATGACATAGTATTTGGTTCCACAAGTCAGAAGCTTGTAGAAAGGTTCGTAAATAGTATGAAGCATGAGTTTGAGATGAGCATTTGTGGAGAGTTGTCTTACTTCTTGGGTTTACAAGTCAAGCAGTCTGATGTGGGAATATTCATAAGCTAGAGTACTTATGCAAATAACTTGGTCACAAGCTTTGGTTTGCAACTCGGCTAGGTGGCAAAACCCCCTATGGGCACAAATGAAAAGCTATCAAAGGATGAGCAAGGTAAGGATGTTTATGAGAAGATGTATAGGGGAATGATCGGCAAGTCTGCTGTATCTTACTACAAGCAAACCAGACATCTGCTTGGCGGTAGGATTTTGTGCTAGATATCAAGCAAAGCCAAAGATGTCACACTTATTGGCCGTCAAAAGGATCATCAAGTATGTTAAAAGAACATCGAGCTTTGGTTTCTACTATACCAAGAAAACCAACAAAAATCTGGTTGGTTATTGCGATGCTGATTGGATTGGTTCCTTGGATGATCGAAGGAGCACTAGTAGTGGTTGGTTCTTTATATATGGGCAACAATCTGATCTCATTGCACAGTATGAATCAAAACAGTGTGTCGTTGTCAACAACAGAGGGTGAATACATAGCTCTTGGAAGTTGTTGCACCCAATTGATATGGATGAAACAGATGGCTGCTGACTATGGTAAAGTTTCTGACTCTTTACTTATCAGTTGTGTTAATCAAAGTGCTATAAACATTGCTAAGAATCCTATTCAACATTCTCGTACTCAACTTACTGACATTAGACATCATTTTATACGAGAATTAATTGAGGGAAAACTGATTAAAATAGAACATGCGGGTAGTGATTTTCAATTGGGAGATGTATTCACTAAACCTTTGGATTTTAACCGATTTGTTAATTTAAGAAAGGCTCTTGGTATTTGTGAGATCTAACTTGTTTGATGAGCTGTTTATGATCAGACATAGGAAAGTGGACATAAACAATTACAAAACCCTGAAAAAACTATTTTGTTATCATAAGTATCATGTTTATGTAGTGTTCTGTTGAAAAACGTTGCATGCCATGCGGTCTTGAGCTGACAAAGAATAATGGGAATGTTACCCTACTTGTAAAGAGTACAAGGTTCTGAGGAGAATAAGGAGTTTTGGAAGTTGAGAAGTCAAGTAATGCTTCTGATACATGCCAATCGCAAGTATGTGGCATGTAAGAAAGGAAGAAAAGAAAAGAAAAATGGAGTAAAATATATATGCAGAAGAAAAAAATAATTCTCCAAAAGAAATTCCAGACGCCTTCACATATATGGTACATGAACAAAGATTTGTGTCAAGCTCAAGATAAAGGCATGGCTATGTGAAATTCTAGACTTAGAATCCAAGATTGTTATTTTAATATATAAAGAGTGATGTGATTGATTCTGGTGCTTGTGTCCTGATCAGTGTAATGAGTTGAACGGATCTCAAAGGTATGACTTTTACATATAAAGATTACACACATTTTTTATGGATTTTTGGGTCACTTATTGATGTCTTTTGTACTGATGTCTGATGTAATATACACAGAAATCTGTTATGTTAACAAATTGCTGGTTACTAAACATTTTGCTATTAATACGCTGATGGTTTGTTAAGTGTGTTAGGGTTAAGTTCTTAGACAGGCCCAAACCCAACAGCATGAAAGGCTCACTAAAAGCTAGTGGAGTAGTGGGAAGAAACTCAAGGATTTGCTCTCAATTACAAAGTGCAATGAAATCGTAAAAGTAGGGCAAATCTTTTGAAAAATTGACAAAGAGAGGAAAAATCAAGGAGAGAAAACTGCAAGGATGAAGTCGATATTTTCAGGTATTCAACGCCTAGTTCAGTCGCAAGGAGAACAATCCTCAGAGAGTCCATCAACAACTAGATCAGACATGCACGAATCTGAAAAGCTAGTGGACCCTAACTCGGCCATGGTGGTGTATGAAGAAGCTGAAGGAAAGTTGGGAATAGGAAAACCTATCATACAGGAGCTTGAACCACAATCAGAAACTCCTGCCAGATAGTGTTGGAACCAGGTGTGGAAACAACTCCAGATGCAACCCCACGGTGATAAACTTGTCAGACGTTCCAGATCAGTCGGCTAAACCTTTCACCAATGTAGGAGAAGTCTCGTCATGGCTGAGGAAGAGAAAGCAGGAGCCTGCACAAGTACTGGCAAAGAAAGCAAAGAAACAAGCCCGAAACCTGCTCGGACTGGAAAGAATTTTGACTCTTAGAGATTCAACTCGTTCGAGGCAAAATCGAGGTATGACATAATCTCTAGTCATGGTGTTCGCTTTATTAGAGAGAAGAATGCTGCATTTGGAGAAGTTGATGAAGTGAAACAGCTTATAGAAAGAGCAGGGCTTTTGAAAACATAACACACATTCAACCTTTTGTACTAATTATCTTGGAATTCTATGCTAATCTTCCTAGTGTTAAGGTTGAATATGATTCTGTTTAGGTACTTGTTCGTGATGTGTATGAATTTTCACCACAACGAATCAATGTGCTATTTGGACTAGATGATGTAGATGATAGGCCATCTAGGATGCGAATAGCTGAGGTAACAGATGATGATCTTGCTGAGTTCATGACTGCTGGAAAGGTCAATAAATGGTCAATGATAAACTTAAACAATTACTCGGATTTGAACTCTATTTTGTACAAGATTTGTTCCCGAAATTGGTTTCCCAGCAAGAATTTCACATACCCTCAACCCACAAAGGCTAGAATCGTGTACAAGATTGTGAACAATATTCCACTTAACTTTGGAAAGTTGGTGCTTGATCATATTATGCATCTAGCCCTATCGCCTGAATCAAAGTTCTTCTTGCCCTACCCCAGCCTCATATACCAGCTGTTGATGGCTCAAAACCAAGTTAAGCTGAGTATATTAGAGAGTGCTCCTAAGACGAGGCCAAAGAAGAAAGGGGTCAAAAAGGAAACGAAACAAACTGCTGCCTCATCATCTCGTGCTGAACCAAGTGGTTATCGAAAGGCGATAATGAAATCAATCAAGATCCTACAAGATGCTTTAGAAGCAGGTAAGTGATCTGATCTTTTCTATATTAATTGTCAGCTAATTTTTTTAACTTAGTTGTGCACTTAAACAGTGGGAGAAGAAGAAGATGTCACAGGTTCTGATGAGGGCGGGGGAGCATGATTTATGGAGGATATGGTTTTTGTTGTGTTAGTTTGAAAGTAATTGTCAGGTTGTGGTTTCATTTTGTTTGTATTTTTGTGGTATGAGAAACTTGGTACTTTGGTGTGTCATCAGCTCATTGTGTTTGAATTTTCTTCCGCTGAATAATATGCTGTAGACAGGATTTTGTTTCTAATGTGGCCTTGGCCATTGTTTAGAGATATCTTGTCTCTGGATATTTGTGTTTCTCTGAGCTTTTGTAGATGACAGAAGACCAAGGTGCTTAAGTATCAAACTAAGTTAAAAAGGGGGAGACTGGAGAAGCAGACGTATGTTGTTGTGCGAACATGAGTCTGTTCATATGGTGACATGGCAGCAGGGAGTTGATGTGGCACGATATGGGAAAGATTTTGCAATATCACAATATCTAGGGTTGACATGGAACCTGGAGTTTGAGGTGTCAAGGGGATAAGGTGATATGGCAAGAGCATCTCAAGAGAATGTTTGGAGAATATTTAAAGGAGATCTTTAGGAAGGATATATTTGGACAGCAAGAAATTCCTTCATGTGTGGGATTACACGAAGATTCTATGATTGCCAGGCCAAGATAATTTCGTGTAGTATAAAAGGGTTTAAGAGGGTTAAGAGTTGGCTTAACACTCTTAAGAGACGATTGCGAGAATTGTAACTTCGAAACTCGAAACAGAAAACTGAGAAGGTGAGTGTTGTTAATTCCTCTTGTGTATCACCGTAGGGTGATTAGGATCAAGGGAATTAGGCTTAGGCTATATTTTTTTTGGTGACAACCTAAAGGGAGGTTTAGGTGTGTATAAATTCCAATAAGTGTAATCTTTGTAAAAGATTAACTTATATAGAATATAGTATACAAGTGTTGACTTGACACGTCCCAGGTCAAAATTTTGTTGTGTTACTTTCTCCACATTTACACCTAAGACATAGAACACTTTATACAACTCAAGGAGTCTTATTAAAATGCTCGGTATTCTTGACATTCTACGGTCGACACAACTCAAAAGGAAAAGGTACCAAAATACAAAAAAAAAGGAAAACACAACAGAAATAGAAAAACCGTAAAAGAAAACTACTTAATGTCAATGACGCAAAGAAAAGAAAAAAAATACTAATTTCCTATCTTGCAAAGGAGAAAAAGCAAGACACGGTATATGTATTTAAAACTTACCAACTTACCTTTCGGCCAAAAAATAGAAAGTGGCCACCTCCATGGTTGTCACGCGCAAAGCCTTATGTGTGTGATTGAAGTATGGTTATGTATCTTTGGGCCTTTACCTCCTTTGCAACGAGAGCCCATGCTTCAGGAGATATTTGATAAAGTGGTAGGCAGTTGGCTTGTTTGCTAAAATTCTGATCCGTGGCCGAGTTACTTTGGCCCGCTTGATCTAGAAGGTCTTCCACGAACATGCTGAATTTTTGGTAAAATGTGCGAGTCCTGCTTCTGGTCATTTCTCTTTGTGGAAGAGGCTGAAATATCTTCTAAGTCCATGCCTTGAAGCTGGCTGGTCAGTTGGGCAAGTCTTCAAGCGTGTTGCTTGCACTGGCCATCTTGCCGCTTGATCCAGCCATGTCGCCCATGTCGCCCATGTCGCCACTCAGGACAGCCATGTCTCTACTCAGAATGGCCATGTCGCCAATTGTACCGGCTGTGTCGTGCAGGTTTTCTGGTCGGCCATCTTCTTGGTCAGGTCCTTCTGCCCGGCCATTTGATATGGTGCCCTCATCATCCCCTACCTATTCAGTGGGTTTTGTCTTCAAAACTGGATCATTTGTAAGAAAGGGAGCTAAATCAGTTATGTTGAAAGGGTTAGACACATTACACTCACCTTGGAGCTCAAACTGGTAAGCATTGTTTTTTATTATTTCCAGGATCCTAAATGGCTCATCTTCTCTTGGGGCTAGCTTGGAGCTCCCTAAATGGGAAATTGCTCCTGCCTTAGGTGTAGTCACCCCCAATCATCTGGTTGTAAGATCATCTCTTGTCGCCCTTTGTTGGTATGAGTCACGTACTGCTCGGTACTCTTCTCTAGGTTCTCTGTGACCTTTTGTTGCAACCTCTTTACAAACTCTGCCTCAAACTCTCCATTCAGGTTGTTCATCTCAACTGGTGGCAATGGGGTTTGCTCCCAAGGCGTTTGAGAGTTAAAGTCGTAGACAACTTCAAAAGGTGTATTCTCTGTGGTCGAGTGCATGGCCCTATGAATGGCAGGCACTCCAACCATGTCTTGAGGTTCTTGTCAAGTGGATCATAAACTCATTGGACAACAAGTAGTGATGCCATGTTTCCAAGGGCCGAACGAAGGCATAGAACTCCTTGTCGTAGGTGGGATAGTTTAGTGAGACCCCACCTAGATTCTCATTGAAATAAGCCACTGGACAACCTCGGACCAGTACAAGGAGGTTGGGATCGCGGCCGTGATGCTCCAGGACCGGTACAAGGAGCTTGGCGAGAAACTCGGCTGTAAGCTTCTTAGGATAGTTTCTGATGTGTCTTTAGAGGTTGTGGGGGCGATGTGAATCACACGAGGTATCAGAGGCCTTGGGACAAATCAAAACTCCTGATCTAGGAGTACGGGTCTCGACTAGGTTAAGAGTTAGACACGAGGAGCTTTTGCGCAAAGTCTCTTGAGAAAGAAAATTCAGATCTTTATTGGTTATGTGGAAAAAGTTATATAACTACAATGCTAAAAGAGCCTTATCAATATGCTCGGCAGCATTGACCTTCAAGGTCGACACAACTCAAAAGGAAAACGTATAAAAATACAAAAAGGAAAACACAACAAAAATGGAAAACCGTAAAGGAATATTCATGACTCAATGAAAATGAAAAATACTAAGTTCCTACCCTACTAAAGAGAAAAGACAAAACAAGATATATGAATTTAAAACTTACCTACTTACCTTTTGCCAAGAAGTACAAAGTGGCCGCCTTTGTGGTCGTTACACGCCAAGTCTTATGTGTGTGCTTGAAGTAGGGTTATGTATCTTTGGGTCTTGACCTCCTTTGTGAAGAGATCCCTTGCTTCTTGAGATGTTTGATGACGTAGTAGGCAATTTTCTTGCTTGCTGAACTTCTTTCCCGTGGCCAAGTTCCTTTGGCCCGCTTGATCTAGAATCTCTTCCACGAACATGCTGAATTTGTGGTAGAATGCGCGAGTCCTACTTCTAGTCTTGCTCCTTATGGCACCATTGAGGCTGAAATCTTTTCTAAGTCCATGCCTTGCAGCTGGATGGTCAGTTGGCCGACTGTTCAAGCATGTTGCTCGCGCTGGCCAACTCGCTGCTTGATTGGGCCATGTCGCCCATATCGCCACTTGGACCGGCCATGTCGCCAATCCTGTTGGCTGTGTCGTGCAGGTCTTCTGGTCAGCCATTTTCTTGGTCAGGTCCTTCTGGCGTGCCATTTGATCTGGTGCCCTCATCAATATCCCTAATACATTTGGTTTAACCCAAGACAAACTGGTACTTTAACTAGGTTAAACTCATCGTGGCTTGGAATGAGTCCCGATCGGCCGTACATGATCGATAAAATGGCAGCTTACCGGATGGGCAGCGAGTTTGCAGGATTCGCGGCCAGTGGGATTGATACAAGCCTCGATTCAAGGCTTATATGCGCGTGGGCTGTTTGGAGAAGGTTAGGTGAGAAACTCGACCTTAGACTTCTTGGATAGGGGTTTTTGGGTTGGTATTTGATGGAAGGGTGAAGTGAACCACACGAGGGGTGATGAACCTCATGATAAATCACAAACTTAGAGCTAGGAGGGCTGGTCTCAACTAGGTTCTAAGCGCACAAGTCTCTTTTGAGAGAATTGTAGGAAGAAAGTTCTACTTTATTATTATCAAAAAGGTTGTAGAAGTACAATGCTGGAAGGAGCCTTATTAATATGCTCGACAGCTTGATCTTATAGGGTTGACTCAAAGAAAGAAAAGGAAAGTTTACAAAAGTGCACAAATGGAAAATATACAAAAGTACATAACCGAAAAAGGACCTATTCCTAAAATGTCTCTGACTCAAAAATGTAAACAATCTAGATCCTACCCTGCAAAACAGAAAGAAGCATATATTCGAATTGAAAACTTACCTTTCTTACCTCACGGCCAAGAAATGAAAGGTGGCCGTCCTTGTGTCATGCACGCGCCTTGCTCCTAGTCTTCGACTTGAAGTAGGGTTAGGAATCTTTGGGCCCTGACCTCTCTTACCACTAAAGCCCAAGTCTCTGATGTCCCTTGCATTGTTGAGAAGCCTTTGGACTCTTCTTTCCACTTCTGGCCCATTGTCCTTAGTCGATCTTCCTCTAGAAGCTTGTCGACACATAAGCTGAACTTGTGGAAGAGTGCTCTTGATCTGCTCCTTGTCGTTGCTCTTGGTGGCACTACTGGTGTAGAGACTTCCTCTAGATGCATGTCCTGAAGCTGGTAGCTTATCTGGTCCGAGTCTCCTTGTGTAGAAGTTGAAATGCTCGTGTACTCGCCTGGATCGGCTGTACCGGCTGGACAGTGCGATGTACTGGCCGGAATGCCTTCTAGACCGGCCAAGTTGATCCCGGAGTTGGCGGCGTCACCAAGGGGACCGGCGGTGTCATCCACATCGCCACCAATTGTGCCGGAGGCTTGGGCCTCTCCACCGGCAATGCTGATCGGTCCGGTCCTGGTTGTCGAGGGTCAGGCGGTACCGCTTGGGCCGGCAGACGTGCCAAATGGCCCGGCTGTCTCGGGAAAGCTTCCTGGTCGGCCAGTCTGGTCTCCTGGCCGGACATACGACCTGATGTCCTCATCATCCCCTCCCTCTTTAGTAGGTTTTGAGCTCAAAACTAGTTCATCTGCATGGAAATGGGCTAAGTCAGTTACGTTGAACGTGTTGGACACATTAAACTCACCTGGGAGCTCGATCCGGTAGGCGTTGTTGTTGATCCTCTCCAGCACTCTGAATGGTCCATCTCCTCTTGGTGCTAGCTTGGAACTCCTTAGGTTGGGGAACCTCCTGTTCGTGCCGTGTCCTAAGGTGCTCAGGATCCTCAGCACGGCCTTGCTCAGCTCTCACGTACCTTATAGCCTGGAATCTCACTGGCCTCTCCACGTACTCCAACCTCTCGCCGATTGATGCGAGTTGCGTTTGGAGTGTGGTGAACATGGCCATCATGGCCTCGGCTGCATCTCTATTCTCTTCTCCCATTGCGTACTACAAGAAAGAAATCAAGTTACCCTGCTCCTAGAATTGATTAGGAGGGTTTCTTATATAGAGAATTCAAAAAATATGCAAAAAGGAAAAAACTGGGAAATGGAAAATTCGAAAATATGGAGATTTGAGAAAAATGGAAACTTTCTTGACAACTATTGCTAGCTGTCCAATTCGAATTCTTTTAGTATTTTTCCTATTTTCTTATTCATTTCTTTTTAATTTAACATAAAAATAATGGAAATATGATTTAAACAAAAGGAAAACATGAATGGTAATGCAAAAGTGAATCTAAACCCTAGTGATACACGTAGAAGCTAGATGCACTCGGTTTGGAGTTTGATGTTATTTTTTTGATTTTTCTTGAATGAAACTTAAACTAATGCAAGAACTAGAAACAAAACAAGCTAAAGGATAGAAACAACCTGGTTTAGGAGCTTTAAGCTCTGATACCAAAATGATACAAGCCTCGATTCAAGGCTTATATGCGCGTGGGCTGTTTGGAGAAAGTTAGGTGAGAAACTCGACCTTAGACTTCTTGGATAGGGGTTTTTGGGTTGGTATTTGATGGAAGGGTGAAGTGAACCACACGAAGGGTGATGAACCTCGTGATAAATCACAAACTTAGAGCTAGGAAGGCTGGTCTCAACTAGGTTCTAAGCGCACAAGTCTCTTTTGAGAGAAAACTTGTTGGAAGAAAGTTCTACTTTATTAATATCAAAAAGGTTGTTGAACTACAATGATGGAAGGAGCCTTATTAATATGCTCGACAGCTTGACCTTCTAGGGTCGGCTCAAAGAAAGAAGAGGAAAGATTACAAAAGTGCACAAATGGAAAATGTACAAAAGTGCATAACCGAAAAAGGACCTATTCCGAAAATGTCTTTGACTCAAAAAAACGTAAATATTCTAGATCCTACCCTGCAAAACAGAAAGAGGCAAATATTCGAATTGAAAACTTACCTTACTTACCTCACGGCCAAGAAATGGAAGGTGGCCGTCCTTGTGGCATGCACGCGCCTTGCTCCTAGTCTTCGACTTGGAGTAGGATTAGGAATCTTTGGGCCCTGACCTCTCTTGCCACTAAAGCCCAAGTCTCTGACGTCCCTTGCATTGTTGAGAAGCCTTTGGACTCTTCTTTGCACTTCTGGCCCATTGTCCTTAGTCGATCTTCCTCTAGGAGCTTGTCGACCCATAAGCTGAACTTGTGGAAGAGTGCTCTTGAGATCTGCTCCTTGTCATTGCTCCTGGTGGTACTACTGGTGTAGAGACTTCCTCTAGATGCATGTCCTGAAGCTGGTAGCTTATCTGGTCCGAGTTTCCTTGTGTAGAAGTTGAAATGCTCGTGTACTCGGCTGGATCGGCTGGATCGGCTGTACCAGCTGGACTGTGCGAGGTACTGGCCGGAATGCCTTTTGGACCGGCCAAGTTGATCCCGGAGTCGGCGGCGTCACCAAGGGGGCCGGCGGTATCATCCACGTCGCCACCAATTGTGCCGGAAGCTTGGGCCTCTCCGCCGGCAATGCTGATCAGTCCGGTCCTATTGGTCGAGGGTCCGGCGGTACTGCTTGGGCCGGCAGACGTGCCAAATGGCCCGGCTGTCTCGGGCAAGCTTCCTGGTCGGCCAGTCTGGTCTCCTGGCCGGACATACGACCTGATGTCCTCATCAGTGGGATTGTATCAAGTAGAGAGGTACAAGTTCTTCAAACGAGGTAAATTTTTCGGTGGTGCAAAATCATTCGTGAATACAGCCGCTTTACATCGGTTGGAAAAATCTTTGGACGAGCAAACAGTAGATTATTGGGGTAACCAATCGTTTATTCGTTAACAAATATAATACCGGCTATGTATATAGTTTCATGAAATGATTGTTCTGTGTTTAGATTTACTGTCGGGAGGAGTTTTAAATGCAAGCCAAAAGGTTTTGGAAGAGTTATACACACCATATCAGATGGTTGTGATAACCAAGATCCATAATCTTTTAAGTGGAAAAGTCTCAGGGAATGATATCATACATCCGGTAGCGGATAACCAATCATCCTCTAGTTCATCAAGTGAATTTTGCAACATGGATGATATCCCAGCAGGGGATAATGATAAAATCATTCGTTTGGATGAAGATGATAGTAATACATCAGAGGGTATGTGAAACAAGCCTTGATTCAAGGATGTATGCGCGTGGGCTGTTTGGAGAAGTGTAGGTGAGAAACTCGACCTTAGACATCTTGGATAGGGGTTTTTGGGTTGGTATTCGATGGAAAGGTAAAGTGAACCACACGAGGGGTGATGAACCTCGTGCTAAATCACAAACTTAGAGCTAGGAGGGCTGGTCTCAACTAGGTTCTAAGGGCACAAGTCTCTTGAGAGAATAACTTGTTGGGGAAAAAGTTCTATCTTTATTAATATCAAAAAGGTTGTCGAACTACAATGCTGGAAGGAGCCTTATTAATATGCTCGACAGCTTGACCTTCTAGGGTCGACCCAAATAAGAAAAGGAAAACTTACAAAAGTGCACAAAGGAAAAGATACAAAAGTGTATAATCAAAAAGGACCTATTCCTAAAATTTCTTTGACTCAATAAAGTAAATATTCTAGATCCTACCCTGCAAAACAGAAAGAGGCATATATTCGAATTCAAACTTACCTTATCTTACCTCATGGCCAAGAAATGGAAGGTGGCCGTCCTTGTGGCATGCACGAGCCTTGCTCCTAGTCTTGGACTTGGAGTAGGGTTAAAAATCTTTGGGCTCTGACCTCTCTTGCCACGAAAGCCCAAGTCTCTGATGTCCCTTGTGTTGTTGAGAAGCCATTGGAATCTTCCTTGCACTTTTGGCCCATTGTCGTTAGTCGATCTTCCTCTAGGAGCTTGTCGACCCATAAGCTGAATTTGTGGAAGAGTGCCCTTCATCTGCTTCTTGTCATTGCTCCTTGAGGTACCACTGGTGTAGATACTTCCTCTAGGTGCATGTCCTGGAGCTGGTAGCTCATTTGGTCCGAGTTCTCTTGTGTAGAAGTGGAAATGCGCGTGTACTCGGCTGGATCGGCTGTACCGGCAGGATTGTGCGAGGTACTGGCCGGAATGCCTTCAGGACTGGCCAAGTTGATCCCGGAGTTGGCGGAATCACCAGAGGGATCGGCGGTGTCATCCACGTCACCACCAAGTGTGCCGGAAGCTTGGGCCTCTCCGCCGGCAATGCTGGTTGATCTGGTCCTTGTGGTCGAGGGTCCGGCGGTACTACTTGGGCCGGCAGACGTGCCAGATGGTCCGGCTGTCTCGGGAAAGATTCCTGGTCGGCCAGTCTGGTCTCCTGGCTGGATGTACGACCTGATGTCCTCATCATCTCCTCCCTCTTCAGTAGGTTTTGTCTTCAAAACTGGTTCATCTGCATGGAAAGGGGCTAAGTCAGTAACATTGAACGTATTGGACACATTAAACTCACCTGGGAGCTCGATCCGGTAGGCGTTGTTGTTGATCCTCTCCAGCACTCTGAATGGTCCATCTCCTCTTGGTGCTAGCTTGGAACTCCTTAGGTTTGGGAACCTCTCCTGCCGTAGGTGTAGCCACACCCAATCGCCTGGTTGAAAGATCACCTCCTTTCTTCCCTTGTTGGCATGAGTCATGTACTGTCCGGTCCTCTTCTCCAAGTTTTCTGCTACCTTCTGGTGTAATCTCCTTATGAACTCTGCCTTGGATGCTCCGTTGAGGTTGGTCATCTCAGCTGGTGGTAGTGGTGTTTGCTCCAATGGGGTGAGAGGGTTGAAGCCGTATACTACTTCAAATGGTGTCTTCTTGGTTGCTGAGTGCACGGCTTGGTTGTAAGCAAACTCTATGAATGGCAGGCACTCCACCCAAGTCTTTAGGTTCTTCCCTAGTGTAGTTCTGAGAAGAGTTGATAGTGTCCTGTTGACAACTTCAGTTTGGCCATCGGTTTGAGGATGGCAGGTGGTAGAGAAGAGTAGCTTCGTGCTAGCTTTCTCCAAAGGGTCCTCCAGAAGTGGCTGAGGAACTTGGTGTCCCTATCTGATACGATGGTCCTTGGTACTCCATGAAGCCGTACTATCTCCCTGAAGAACAGCTCAGCTGTTTGTGGGCATCATTGACATTGGCACATGGAATGAAGTGTGCCATCTTGGAGAATCTATCCACCACTACAAAGATTGCATCTTTGTGGTTGATCTTGGGCAGATCTAGAACAAAGTCCATTGAGATGTCCACCCATGGATGTGTAGGTATGGGCAGTGGGAGATACAACCCGTGAGGTTGCACTCGGGAATTTGCCTTCTTGCAAGTGATGCATCTTGCACAATGAGCTTCTACTGTCCTCTAGATGTGTGGCGAGTAGAAGTGCTCCTTGACCACTGCTAGAGTCTTGTCGACACCAAAGTGGCCCATGAGTCCTCCTCCATGAGCTTCTCGGATGATAAGCTCCCTTAATGATCCTTGTGGTATGCACAGCCTTCTTTCTCGGAACAAGAATCCCTCATAGATGTAGAACTTGCCATGACTCCCTGTGCCACACTCCTTGTAGCTCTCAGCAAAGTCAGGATCATCCTTGTATAGGTCCTTGATGTGCTCGAACCCTAGGACCTTTGCCTCCATGGTGGATATCAAGGAAAACCTCCTTGATAGTGCATCGGCTACCACATTATCTTTGCCCTTCTTGTACTTGATGACGGACGGGAAGGTCTCTATGAACTCCATCCACCTGGCATGTCTCCTCTTGAGATTGGTTTGCCCTCTGAGGTGTTTGAGAGTCTCATGATCAGTGTGGATCACAAACTCCTTGGACAGCAAGTAATGCTGCCAAGTCTCCAATGCTCGGACAAGGGCATAAAGTTCCTTGTCATAAGTGGGGTAGTTCAGTGAGGCACCACCTAGCTTCTCACTGAAGTATGCCACTTGTCTCCCTCCTTGGGTTAGCACTGCTCCTATGCCTATTCCAGAGGCATCACACTCCACTTCAAATGTCTTGTTGAAGTCGGGCAGGACTAGCACTGGTGCAAGTGTAAGGCTGTCCTTCAAGGCCTGGAATGCCTTCTCCTGAGCTTCTCCCCAGCTATCCCACGTTCTTCTTCACTACTGCCGTCAATGGTGAGGCAATACTGCTGAAGTTGGGCACGAATCTCCCATAGAATCTGGCCAGTCCGTGGAAGCTCCTTACTTGACTGATGTTGCCTGGTGTTGGCCATTCTTGTATGGCTCGAATCTTCTCTTCATCAACCTGTAGGCCCTGTAAACTTACAACAAAACCTAAAAAGACAAGTTTATCAGTACAAAAGATGCACTTCTTGAGATTGGCATAAAGCTCTTCTTGTCGAAGGGTTTTAAGTACCATCTCAAGATGTGTGAGGTGTTCCCGTAGGCACTTACTATAAACTAGTATGTCATCAAAGTAAACCACTACAAACTTACTGATGTACGCCCTAAGAACTTGGTTCATAAGGCACATGAAGGTTCTTGGGGCATTAGTCAAGCCAAATGGCATGACTGTCCACTTGTAGAGCCCTTGCTTTGTCTTGAAAGCAGTCTTCCATTCATCACCTTCTTTCATCCTGACCTGGTGCTATCCACTCTTGAGGTCTATCTTGGAGAAGACCGTGGCTCCACTCAGCTCATCTAGCATGTCATCCAGCCGTGGTATTGGATGCCGGTACTTGACAATGATGTTGTTGATTGCTCGGCAGTCCACGCACATTCACCAAGTCCCATCTTTCTTGGGCACTAGTAGCACTGGTACAGCACATGGTCTGAGGCTCTCTCGAACATATCCTTTCTCCAGGAGCTCCTTGACTTGCTTCTCAAGCTCCTTGGACTCCTCCGGACTCATCCGGTAGGCTGGCCGGTTGGGCAGGGCTGGTCCGGGCACTAGATCAATCTGGTGTTCTATGCCACGTAAAGGAGGCAAGCCTGCTGGTATCTCCTCTGGAAATACATCCTGGAACTTGTTGAGGAGAGTTGCTACTTCAGGAGGTAGCTCTACCTGTTTTTTTCTACATTAAACACTTCTTTGAAAACCATTAGTAACATTAAATCCTGCGAGGCTAAAGCTCTCCGGACATGGCTTGGTTGAATAAGAAAATTAGACTTGATAAGTTTCTTTTCCTTACTCATTTGGATTTGTAGCTCGTGTACCTGGGCAGGTGTAAGAGGAGCCAAGCTGACCTTTCTTTTGTCATGCACAAAAGTGTAGAGATTGGTTCGGGCATCATGCCTGGTCTCTTTGTCAAACGGCCATGGTCTTCCTAGCAGAAGATGGCCAGCTTGCATGGGCACCACGTCGCACACGACTTGGTCTTAGTACTTGCCCACACTGAATGGCACAGTGACTTGCTCATGGATCTTGAGCTCCACTTTGTCATCCAGCCATCTCAGTCTATATGGTCGAGGATGCCTTGTCTTCTCTAGACCTAGCTTATCAACCATATATGCACTAGCAACGTTAGTGCAAGAACCACCATCTATGATGAGGTTACATACCTTGCCCTTGATGGTGCAACGGCTGTGGAAGATGTTCTCCCTTTGGATGGTCTCTGAAGGATCCACCATTGCACTGAGGATGCGTCTAGTGACCAGCAGTTCCCCCACATAAGGGTACTCAATGTCACCATACTCCTCTTCTGGTTCATAGTCCTCTTCATCTTGGGACTCATATTCTCCAGCCTCCGTAATCAACATGACCCGGTTGTTTGGGCACTCCCTTGAGATGTGTCCACGACCCCTAAACTTGAAACAAGTGATGTCACATGATCTTTGAGGGTTAGAAGACTTACCAGGCACTCTCTGGTCACGGGCGGGTTCAGGAGGCTTGCTCTTGAATCTTGACTCGATCTCTATGCTCTTGCCTTTGTCTACGGGCTTGGGCATGTTGCTTGGTGCCCAAGGTGTCTTAGGCTTGCTGCGGATGTCTTGGCTCTTACGTTTGATTTGCTGCTCAGATTGGACAGATAGGTGGAACAAGTCTTTGAAGTCATTGTAGATTTGCCTTTCCACCTTGCGGCTGATTCTTTCTTGGAGTCCATCCAAGAATTGTGCCATCAATGCTTCTTCATCATCATTGAGCTCCAATCTGTTCCTTAACTTCTCGAACTCTTCATAGTACTCCTCTACTGATCTAGTACCCAGCTCAAGAGTACGAAAACGACATTGCAAGTCTCTATGAAAGTAAGGTGGAACAAACCTTTGCCGCATGAGGTCTTTCATGTCGACCCATGAGTCTATGGGCCTCATTCTCTTCCTCCTTCTGTCAGATACCTCACGATCCCACCAGATGAGGGCATTGTCCGTGAGTTGTGCTACTGCCATTGAGACTCTCCTAGGTCCTGGTTGGTTGTAATGATCAAAGATATGATCCATTCTTCTTTCCCAATCTAGGTAAGCCTCGGGGTCTACTTTTCCTGTAAAACTAGGAGGAGTTAGCTTAACATCAGGATGGGTTACCCGGTTGTAGGTGTGTTCATCCCCATCCTCATGATGTCTAGGAGGCATCCTTGGTCTCTGGTGAAGACCATATGGCTCGAAGCCATCATCTTCTGCCTCTGGTTGCCGTGGAGGTCCTCTCGGCCTATGGTGATAGTTATGAGGTTGTGTGTCCTCATCTCCATCTGGCTGGGGTTCCTCCTGCTCGTGCCATGTCCTAAGGTGCTGAGGACCCTCAGGACGGTCTTGCTCAGCTCTCACGTGCCTTATGGCCTGGAATCTCACCGGTCTTTCCACGCGCTCCAACCTCTTGCCTTTTGATGCGAGTTGTGTTTGGAGAGTGGTGAACATGGCCATCATGGCTTCGGTTGCTTCTCTATTTTCTTCTGCCATTGCGTGCTCCAAAGAAAGAAGACAAGTTAGGATGCTCCTAAATTATTAGGAGGATTTTCTTTTTATAAGGATTCGAAAATTTGCAAAAAGGAAAAAAATCTGAGAATTGGAAATTCAAAAATATGAAGATTTGAAAAAAAGGAAACTTACTTGACAACTTGTGCTAGCTGTCCAATTCGAATTCCTTTGGTATTTTTCCTATTTTCTTTTTCTTTTCTTTTTAATATAACTTAAAAATAAAGGAAATATTATTTAAACAAAAAGGAAAACGTGAATGGTAATGCAAAAGTGAATCTAAACCCTAGTGATACACGTAGAAGGCTAGATGCACTCGGTTTGGAGTTTGATGTTATTTTTTTGATTTTTCTTGAATGCAACTTAAACTAATGCAAGAACTAAAAACAAAACAAGCTAAACGATAGAAACAACCTGGTTTAGGAGCTTTAAGCTCTGATACCAAAATGATACAAGCCTCGATTCAAGGCTTATATGCGCGTGGGCTGTTTGGAGAAGGTTAGGTGAGAAACTCGACCTTAGACTTCTTGGATAGGGTTTTTTGGGTTGGTATTCGATCGAAAAGTGAGGTGAACCACACGAGGGGTGATGAACCTTGTGATAAATCACAAACTTAGAGCTAGGAGGGCTGGTCTCAACTAGATTCTAAGAGCATAAGATTCTTGAGAAAAAACTTGTTGGAAGAAAAGTTCTACTTTATTAATATCAAAAAGGTTGTCGAACTACAATGCTGGAAGGAGCCTTATTAATATGCTCAACAGCTTGACCTTCTAGGGTCGACCCAAATAAGAAAAGGAAAACTTACAAAAGTGCACAAAAGGAAAAGATACAAAAGTGTATAATCAAAAAAAGGACCTATTCCTAAAATGTCTTTCACTCAATAAAAGTAAATATTCTAGATCCTACCCTGCAAAGCAGAAAGAGGCATATATTCGAATTGAAACTTACCTTAACTTACCTCATGGCCAAGAAATGGAAGGTGGCCGTCCTTGTGGCATGCACGTGCCTTGCTCCTAGTCTTCGACTTGGAGTAGGGTTAAGAATCTTTGGGCCCTGACCTCTCTTGCCATTAAAGCCCAAGTCTTTGATGTCCCTTGTGTTGTTGAGAAGCCATTGGACTCTTCCTTGCACTTTTGGCCCATTCTCCTTAGTCGATCTTCCTCTAGGAGCTTGTCGACCCATAAGCTGAATTTGTGGAAGAGTGCCCTTCATCTGCTTCTTGTCATTGCTCCTTGAGGTACCACTGGTGTAGATACTTCCTCTAGGTGCATTTCCTGGAGCTGGTAGCTCATTTGGTCCGAGTCCTCTTGTGTAGATGTGGAAATGCGCGTGTACTTGGCTGGATTTATTGACATAGGAAAATCAAATAAGACCTATCTTGACCTACAAGGCAAGTGTGAGCACGAAAATTCAGTTTGAATAACAAGGGAAATGGAAAAGGATGGGTTATTATTAACCACATGGTTGAAATGGTTAAATAGCTACCTTGGGAGAAGAATCAAGGTGGAAAAGTCATGCCCATGCTGCACACAGTCTTGGCAACCACACCAAACAGTCATGCCCATGCTGCACACAGTCTTGGCAACCACACCAAACAGTCATGCCCATGCTGTCTCCTCTCTTCTCATTGGTTGTTGACAGGCTCCTCCTCTATTCAAACTCATCCACAAGTTTGAATTCGTTTTCTTTTGTGTTCACATTGTAAATCCTTTATAAAAGGGCTGTAAAGACTCAATGTATAATATACTCTTAGGAGATTCTTCTCCATAAGTCTAAGTCATTTCTCATACTTCTCTTCGAGTTTTCAGATTCAATTCTTCACATTTCTCCTCTATAATCTCAATATTCTTACATGGTATCAGAGCATAAGATCATTCTCTTATCTTTTCTACTCAAATATCTCAGTTTCTAATCTAAAATTCTGTCAAAAATCTCTCAGTCTTTAGACTAAAAACTCACGGTTTCATTCAACCATAAAAGCTGCTTCCTTTGAGCTCTTCAAAGCCTAACAATGGAGGATACAGTTCAAATTAGTTCCAGCCTGAAACCTACGGTGATAGCAGTAGTTCTCAAAGGCTTGAACTACACATTATGGTCAAGAACCATCAAGACAGCCATTTGTGGCAAAGGACTTTGGAATCACATCTTGGAGGATAATACTCCATCTATAGATGATCCAAAGGAGAAGAAGGATGAGGCAACAAGAAAAGAAGAAGCTAGGTGGTTCCAAGAAGATCAATCAGTCCTTGGATTCCTCCAAAATTCATTGGACCCATCCATTCTTGAAGCTTATTCACATTGTGAAACTGCCAAGTCTCTTTGGGACACTCTCAAGAGGGTGTATGGGGATGTTTCAAACCTCAGCCGTGTGTATGAGGTTAAGAAGGCTCTCAATGATCTACACCAAGAGGATATGGAGTTCACAAAATTCCTGGGCAAGTTCCAGTCAACATGGTCCGAGCTTGACATGTTGAGACCAAGTTCTATGGATCCAAAGGTGCTTAATGAAAGGAAGGAACAAGACAAGATATTTGGGCTCCTTCTCAACCTAAATCCAGCCTTTAAGGATGTGATTAAGTCCATCCTGAGAGAGCCAAAACTCCCTGATTTCGAAGAGGTGTGCTCACGGATTCAAAGGGAGCAAGGCAACATTGGTTTGTTTGGTGGTAAAGGAGAACTAGTCATGGCCAACAAAAGCGTGTTTAAGCAAGAGGATAGGAAGAGTGTGATGTGTGAGCATTGTAAGAGGAATGGCCACATCAAGGACAAGTGCTGGATACTTCATCCTCATCTCAAGCCAAACCGGTTCAAGGATTCAAAGGCTAACATCTCTCAAATGGTTGCGACTGAACCGGCAAGTTCATCCAACCAAGGAGGGGAGCTAGCTATGAATGTATCCATGGAGTATGTTAAGAAGAGTGACTTTGAGGATCTCATCAAGGCCTATGCCTCAAAACTCTCCGGTATCACACTCTACTCCCATAAATTGCTTGATAAACCGGATCATAAGTTGGTAGTGGATTCGGGTGCTTCTCACCATATGATTAGCAATGCTAGGTTGTTAAAGAACATTGAACCATGTCTAGGACAAGTAACTATAGCTGATGGTAAGGGTATTCCAATTGAAGGAACCGGAAAATTAAGACTATTTGACAAAGAAACTAATGCATTCTTTGTACCTAAATTTAAGTCTAATCTAGTTTCTGTCAAAAGGCTACTAAAGACCTCAATTGCAATGTTACATTTGGGCCTAACAATGTTTACTTTCAGGATATTAAGAGTGGTAAGATACTTGGAGGTGGTGTAACTCAAGATGAGCTCTATGTTCTTGAAAACCCTCCAAGCAATTTGGATTCCTTAGCTTTCAAATCCTGTGTTTTTGCTAATAAAGATGTCTTATGGCATGCTAGATTAGGACATCCTCATGCTCGTGCTTTAAGCTTAATAATTCCTAATGTCGCTTATGATCACTCAGTTTGTGAGGCTTGTATCCTTGGCAAACATTGTCGTGTTGTTTTCCCTAAATTGTCTACAATTTATGAGCATTGCTTTGATTTAGTACATTCCGATGTTTGGACCTCACCTTACATGTCTAGAGATAGGAATAAATACTTTGTGACCTTTATAGATGAGAAATCAAAATATACATGGGTTACATTACTTCCATCTAAAGATAGGGTTTATGAGGCATTTATAAACTTTCATAATTATGTTACTAATCAATTCAATGCCAAGATCAAAGTGTTAAGATCAGATAATGGAGGGAAATACACAAGTCAAAGATTCAAAGCTCATCTAAACAAACATGGAATACTACATCAAACTAGCTGTCCACACACACCACAACAAAATGGAGTTGCTGAAAGGAAGAACCGACACTTAATGGAAGTAGTAAGATCCATGATGTTTCATACCAATGTTCCTAAAAGTTTTTGGGGAGATGCAGTCTTGGTTGCTTGCTACCTCATCAATCGGATTCCAACCAAAGTCTTGCAAGATATATCCCCATTTGAGGTACTCAATAAAACTAAACCTTCCATTGATCATTTACGTGTATTTGGGTGTGTGTGCTTTGTGTATGTTCCAGGTGATCTAAGAACAAGTTGGAGGCAAAGAGCATCAAGTGTATGTTCCTTTGATATTCGACAACACAAAAGGGTTATAAGTGCTATGATCCGAGCAACAACAGGACATATGTGTCTAGAGATGTCAAGTTCATAGAAGAACAAAGCTATTATGATCAGAAAGATTGGAAAGGATTGAAAGATCTCTCAAGGTCACCTTCTGATTTGGCTACGAGTTTGAGGTTTCTCTTGAATCATTTGGGAAATGATCTGCCAAAGGATTCAAGACACGAAGAAACAAGAACCTTAAGTAGTTCACAAGATACCCAAGAGAATGAACAAGGGGTGGTAACTCAAGAACCAACTCCAATCCAAGAAGAAGCTATGGCCCAAAATCAAGAACAAGACGACTTGAAAGTGGGTATAGAGGAACCTATTCACCAAATGGAAGAGGAAACGGTTGAGAGGAGGCTGCACCACCTGTTCAGCATTTAAGGAGGAGTACTAGACTTAGGAACACTAGGGTATTCTACAACAACCAGGCCGTGGCTCATCCCATACAAGCTGTTTGTTCCCTTGACCTCTTGCCATCTAGTCATCAAGCATTCCTTGGAAAGATTGAACACAGTCAGATTCCAAGGACTTATGAAGAAGCTGAGAGCAAGAAAGAATGGTTAGATGCAGTAAGAGATGAGAAGGGAGCTATGGAAAGGAATCATACATGGGATATACAAGAACTTCCCAAAGGCAAGAAGGCTGTGAGTTCCAAGTGGGTGTTCACCATCAAGTATAAGAGCAATGGGGACATTGAAAGGTACAAGGCACGTCTGGTTGCAAGAGGTTTCACTCAGACATATGGAGAGGACTACTGATACATTTGCACTGGTGGCTAAGCTACACACTGTAAGGGTTGTTCTTTCACTAGCTACGAATCTGACTTGGGACTTATGGCAAATGGATGTCAAGAACGCATTCCTATAAGGAGAACTTGAAGAAGAAGTGTATATGACTCCACCACCAGGCCTTGAAGATCTTTGCAAAGAGGGACAGGTTCTAAGACTTAGGAAGGCAATATATGGGTTGAAGCAGTCACCAAGGGCCTGGTATCACAACTTAAGCTCCACACTTACTGATAATGGGTTTAGGAAATCCCATTCAGATCATACTTTGTTCACTCGTCAAAACTCCAAAGGAATCGTGGCGGTCTTGGTTTATGTGGATGACCTTATCATCACAGGAGATGATAAGGAAGGAATTCAGTCCACAAAGGCCTTCTTAAACAGATCATTTGACATCAAGGATCTTGGAGAGTTGAAGTACTTCTTGGGTATTGAAGTGTGTCGGTCTCAAGAAGGGCTCTTTCTATCCCAAAGAAAGTATGCTCTTGATCTGTTGACAGACACGGGAAAGCTTGGGGCTAAACCGGCCAAAACTCTTCTTGAATATGGCTACAAGGTCAACGGAAAGGGGAGAAAGCTGATGAGTTATTTAAGGATGTTTCTCAGTGTAGGAGACTAGTTGGGAAGCTGATCTACCTCACCCTCACACGACCAGACTTGTGTTTTGCTGTGAATCAAGTGAGTCAACATATGCAAAAGCCTACTGTATATCATTGGAGCATGGTAGAAAGGTTCCTTAGATACATCAAAGGATCTCCTGGTCAAGGTATATGGATGGGCAAGAATGGGAACACTGAGATTGTCGGGTATTGTGATGCGGATTGGGCTGGTGATAGGGTGGATAGGAAATCAACCACTGGGTATTGCACCTTCGTTGGTGGGAACTTAGTCACTTGGAAGACTAAGAAGCAAAAGGTGGTATCATGTTCTAGTGCTGAAGCAAAATATAGGGCTATGAGGAAGCTGACAAATGAAGTAACTTGGCTCAAAGCACTCTTGAAAGATTTCGGTATTGCACAACCAAGGCCAATTACCTTCCATTGTGATAATCAGGCAGCCATTCACATAGCTTCAAACTCAGTGTTTCACAAGAGGACCAAGCACATAGAGATCGACTGCCATAAGGTTAGGGAGAAAGTTCAAGATGGAACCATTCTGCCATGTTATACAAGGAGTGAAGACCAACTAGCTGACATCTTCACAAAGGCAGTAAGTCTCAAAGTTTGCAAGAACATCTTTAGCAAACTTGGGCTTGTTGATTTATCACACCCATGATCAAAGGTCTCCTAATCCAAGAGCAGCACACTCTTTTTCCCTTATTAAGGTTTTGTCCCAAATGGTTTTCCTTAATAAGGTTTTTAATGAGGTGTTGTCTTGGGTTCCCAAGCTTAAGACTTTAGGGTGATTCCAAAGTCTTTAGCTTGAGGGGGAGTATTGACATAGGAAAATCAAATAAGACCTATCTTGACCTACAAGGCAAGTGTGAGCACGAAAATTCAGTTTGAATAACAAGGGAAATG
>CM032162.1:38915982-39051400 GCA_018901935.1 Pugionium cornutum | reverse complement strand
GGGAACCTCTCCTGCCGTAGGTGTAGCCACACCCAATCGCCTGGTTGAAAGATCACCTCCTTTCTTCCCTTGTTGGCATGAGTCATGTACTGTCCGGTCCTCTTCTCCAAGTTTTCTGCTACCTTCTGGTGTAATCTCCTTATGAACTCTGCCTTGGATGCTCCGTTGAGGTTGGTCATCTCAGCTGGTGGTAGTGGTGTTTGCTCCAATGGGGTGAGAGGGTTGAAGCCGTATACTACTTCAAATGGTGTCTTCTTGGTTGCTGAGTGCACGGCTTGGTTGTAAGCAAACTCTATGAATGGCAGGCACTCCACCCAAGTCTTTAGGTTCTTCCCTAGTGTAGTTCTGAGAAGAGTTGATAGTGTCCTGTTGACAACTTCAGTTTGGCCATCGGTTTGAGGATGGCAGGTGGTAGAGAAGAGTAGCTTCGTGCTAGCTTTCTCCAAAGGGTCCTCCAGAAGTGGCTGAGGAACTTGGTGTCCCTATCTGATACGATGGTCCTTGGTACTCCATGAAGCCGTACTATCTCCCTGAAGAACAGCTCAGCTGTTTGTGGGCATCATTGACATTGGCACATGGAATGAAGTGTGCCATCTTGGAGAATCTATCCACCACTACAAAGATTGCATCTTTGTGGTTGATCTTGGGCAGATCTAGAACAAAGTCCATTGAGATGTCCACCCATGGATGTGTAGGTATGGGCAGTGGGAGATACAACCCGTGAGGTTGCACTCGGGAATTTGCCTTCTTGCAAGTGATGCATCTTGCACAATGAGCTTCTACTGTCCTCTAGATGTGTGGCGAGTAGAAGTGCTCCTTGACCACTGCTAGAGTCTTGTCGACACCAAAGTGGCCCATGAGTCCTCCTCCATGAGCTTCTCGGATGATAAGCTCCCTTAATGATCCTTGTGGTATGCACAGCCTTCTTTCTCGGAACAAGAATCCCTCATAGATGTAGAACTTGCCATGACTCCCTGTGCCACACTCCTTGTAGCTCTCAGCAAAGTCAGGATCATCCTTGTATAGGTCCTTGATGTGCTCGAACCCTAGGACCTTTGCCTCCATGGTGGATATCAAGGAAAACCTCCTTGATAGTGCATCGGCTACCACATTATCTTTGCCCTTCTTGTACTTGATGACGGACGGGAAGGTCTCTATGAACTCCATCCACCTGGCATGTCTCCTCTTGAGATTGGTTTGCCCTCTGAGGTGTTTGAGAGTCTCATGATCAGTGTGGATCACAAACTCCTTGGACAGCAAGTAATGCTGCCAAGTCTCCAATGCTCGGACAAGGGCATAAAGTTCCTTGTCATAAGTGGGGTAGTTCAGTGAGGCACCACCTAGCTTCTCACTGAAGTATGCCACTTGTCTCCCTCCTTGGGTTAGCACTGCTCCTATGCCTATTCCAGAGGCATCACACTCCACTTCAAATGTCTTGTTGAAGTCGGGCAGGACTAGCACTGGTGCAAGTGTAAGGCTGTCCTTCAAGGCCTGGAATGCCTTCTCCTGAGCTTCTCCCCAGCTATCCCACGTTCTTCTTCACTACTGCCGTCAATGGTGAGGCAATACTGCTGAAGTTGGGCACGAATCTCCCATAGAATCTGGCCAGTCCGTGGAAGCTCCTTACTTGACTGATGTTGCCTGGTGTTGGCCATTCTTGTATGGCTCGAATCTTCTCTTCATCAACCTGTAGGCCCTGTAAACTTACAACAAAACCTAAAAAGACAAGTTTATCAGTACAAAAGATGCACTTCTTGAGATTGGCATAAAGCTCTTCTTGTCGAAGGGTTTTAAGTACCATCTCAAGATGTGTGAGGTGTTCCCGTAGGCACTTACAATAAACCAAGATGTCATCAAAGTAAACTACTACAAACTTACTGATGTACGCCCTAAGAACTTGGTTCATAAGGTGCATGAAGGTGCTTGGGGGCATTAGTCAAGCCGAATGGCATGACTGTCCACTCGTAGAGCCCTTGCTTTGTCTTGAAAGCAGTCTTCCATTCATCACCTTCCTTCATCCTGACCTGGTGGTACCCACTTTGAGGTCTATCTTGGAGAAGACCGTGGCTCCACTCAGCTCATCTAGCATGTCATCCAGCCGTGGTATCGGATGCCAGTACTTGACTGTGATGTTGTTGATTGCTCGGTAGTCCACGCACATTCGCCAAATCCCATCCTTCTTGGGCACTAGCAGCACTGGTACGGTACATGGACTGAGGCTCTCGAACATATCCTTTCTCCAGGAGCTCCTTGGCTTGCTTCTCAAGCTCCTTGGACTCCTCTGGACTCATCCGGTAGGCTGGCCGGTTGGGCAGGGCTGCTCCGGGCACTAGATCAATCTGGTGTTCTATGCCACGTAAAGGAGGCAAGCCTGCTGGTATCTCCTCTGGAAATACATCCTGGAACTTGTTGAGGAGAGTTGCTTCTTCTTGAGGTAGCTCTACCTGTCCCTGCTCTATACTCAAAACTTTTTTGAAGACCATTAGTAACATTAAATCCTTCGAGGCTAAAGCTCTCCGGACATGGCTTGGTTGAATAAGAAAATTAGACTTGATAAGTTTCTTTTCCTTACTCATTTGGAGTTGTAGCTCGTGTACCTGGGCAGGTGTAAGAGGAGCTAGGCTGACCTTTCTCTTGTCATGCACGAAGGTGTAGAGAATTGTTCGGCCATCATGCCTGGTCTCCTTGTCAAACTGCCATGGCCTTCCTAGTAGATGGCCAGCTTGCATGGGCACCACGTCGCACACGATTTGGTCTTGGTACTTGCCCACACTGAATGGCACAGTGACTTGTTCATGGATCTTGAGCTCCACTTTGTCATCGAGCCATCTCAGTCTATATGGTCGAGGATGCTTTGTCTTCTCTAGACCTAGTTTATCTACCATATATGCACTACCAACGTTAGTGCAAGAACCACCATCTATGATGAGGTTACATACCTTGCCCTTGATGGTGCAACGGCTGTGGAAGATGTTCTCCCTTTGGATGGTCTCTGAAGGATCCACCATTGCACTGAGGATACATCTAGTGACCAGCACTTCCCCCACATCAGGGTACTCAATGTCACCATATTCTCCTTCTGGTTCATAGTTCTCTTCATCTTGGGACTCATATTCTCCTGCCTCCGTAATCAGCATGACTCGGTTGTTTGGGCACTCCCTTGAGATGTGTCCACGTCCCCTGCACTTGAAACAAGTTATGTCACGTGATCTTTGAGGGTTAGAAGACTTACCAGGCTCTTTCTGGTCACGGGTGGGTTCAGGAGGCTTGCTCTTGAACCTTGACTCGATCTCTATGCTTTTGCCTTTGTCCACGGTCTTGGGCATGTTGCTTGGTGCCCAACGTGTCTTAGGCTTGCTGCGGATGTCTTGGCTCTTACGCTTGATGTGCTGCTCAGCTTGCACAGATAGGTGGAACAAGTCTTTGAAGTCGTTGTAGATTTGCCTTTCCACCTTGCAGCTGATCCTTTCTTGGAGTCCATCCAAGAATTGTGCCATCAATGCTTCTTCATCATCATTGAGCTCCAATCTGTTCCTTAACTTCTCGAACTCTTCATAGTACTCTTCTACTGATCTGGTACCCTGCTTAAGAGTACGAAAACGACGTTGCAAATCTCTATGAAAGTAAGGTTGAACAAACCTTTGTCGCATGAGGTCTTTCATGTCGACCCATGAGTCTATGGGCCTCATTCTCTTCCTCCTTCTGTCAGATACCTCACGATCCCACCAGATGAGGGCATTGTCCGTGAGTTGTGCTACTGCCATTGAGACTCTCCTAGGTCCTGGTGGGTTGTAGTGATCAAAGATATGATCCATTCTTCTCTCCCAATCTAGGTAAGCCTCGGGGTCTACTTTTCCTGCAAAACTTGGACGAGGTAGCTTAACATCAGGAGGAGTTACCCGGTTGTAGGCGTGTTCATCTCCATCCTCATGATGTCTAGGAGGCATTCCTGGTCTCTGGTGAAGACCATATGGCTCAAAGCCATCATCTACTGCCTCTGGTTGCCGTGAAGGTCCTCTCGGCCTATGGTGATAGTTATGAGGTGGTGCGTCCTCATCTCCTTCTGGCTGGGGTTCCTCTTGTACGTGCAGTGTCCTAAGGTGCTCAGGACCCTCAGGACGGTCTTGCTCAGCTCTCACGTGCCTTATGGCCTGGAATCTCACCAGCCTCTCCACGCGCTCCAACCTCTCGCTTATGGATGCGAGTTGCGTTTGGAGTGTGGTGAACATGGCCATCATGGCTTCGGTTGCTTCTCTATTTTCTTCTCCCATTGTGTGCTACAAAGAAAGAAGACAAGTTAGGATGCTCCTAAATTATTAGGAGGGTTTTCTTTTTATAAGGATTCGAAAATTTTGCAAAAAGGAAAAAATCTGATAATTGGAAATTCAAAGATATGAAGATTTGAAAAAAAGGAAGCTTGGGCCTCTCCGCCGGCAATGCTGACCGGTCTGGTCCTATAGGTCGAGGGTCCGGTGGTACTGCCTGGTCTGGCAGACGTGCCAGATGGTCCTGCTGTCTCGGGAAAGCTTCCTGGTCGGCCAGTCTGGTCTCCTGGCTGGATGTACGACCTGATGTCCTCATCAAGAAGGTAGCAGAAAACTTGGAGAAGAGGACCGGGCAGTACGTGACTCATGTCAACAAGGGAAGAAAGGAGGTGATCTTCCAACCAGGCGATTGGGTGTGGCTACACCTACGGCAGGAGAGGTTCCCCAACCTAAGGAGTTCCAAGCTAGCACCAAGAGGAGATGGGCCATTCAGAGTGCTGGAGAGGATCAACAACAACGCCTAACGGATCGAGCTCCCAGGTGAGTTTAATGTGTCTAATATGTTTAACGTAACTGACTTAGCCCCTTTCCATGCAGATGAACCAGTTTTGAGGTCAAAACCTACTGAAGAGGGAGGGAATGATGAGGACATCAGGTCGTATGCCCAGCCAGGAGACCAGACTGGCCGACCAGGAAGCTTGCCCGAGACAGCAGGGCCATCTGGAACGCCTGCCGGCCCAAGCAGTACCGCCGGACCCTCGACCAATACGACCAGACCAACCAGCATTACCTGCGTAGAGGCCCAATCTTCCGGCACACTTGGTGGCGACATGGATGACACCGCCGGTCCCCTTGGTGATGCCGCCGACTCCGGGATCAACTTGGCCGGTCCTGAAGGCATTCCGGCCAGTACCTCGCACATTCCAGCCGGTACAACCAATCCAGCCGAGTGCACGAGCATTTCAACTTCTACACAAGGAAACTCGGACCAGATAAGCTACCAGCTTCAGGACATGCATCTAGAGGAAGTATCCACACCAGTAGTGCCACTAGGAGCAATGACAAGGAGCAGATCAGGAGCACTCTTCCACAAGTTCAGCTTATGGGTCGACAAGCTCCTAGAGGAAGATCGACTAAGGACAATGGGCCAGAAGTGCAAAGAAGAGTCCAAAGGCTTCTCAACAATGCAAGGGACTTCAGAGACTTGGGCTTTAGTGGCAAGAGAGGTCAGGGGCCAAAGATTCCTAACCCTACTCCAAGTCGAAGACTAGGAGCAAGGCGCGTGCATGCCACAAGGACGGCCACCTTCCATTTCTTGGCCGTGAGGTAAGAAAGGTAAGTTTTCAATTCGAATATATGCCTCTTTCTGTTTTGCAGGGTAGGATCTAGATTGTTTACATTTTTGAGTCAAAGACATTTTAGGAATAGGTCTTTTTTTGGTTATGCACTTTTGTATATTTTCCATTTGTGCACTTTTGTAAACTTTCCTTTTCTTTCTTTGAGTCGACCCTAGAAGATCAAGTTGTCGAGCATATTAATAAGGCTCCTTTCAGCATTGTAGTTCGACAACCTTTTGATATTAATAAAGTAGAACTTTCTTCCTACAAGCTTTCTCTCAAAAGAGACTTGTGCGCGTATAACCTAGTTGAGACCAGCCCTCCTAGCTCTAAGTTTGTGATTTATCACGAGGTTCATCACCCCTCGTGTGGTTCACTTCACCCTTCCATCAAATACCAACCCAAAACCCCTATCCAAGAAGTCTAAGGTCAAGTTTCTCGCCTAGCTTTCTCCAAATAGCCCACGCGCATATTAGCCTTGAATCGAGGCTTGTATCAGGAGGGGGGGGGTCCAATCCCAGTCCTAGTTCCATAAACCATGGGTTCATGAAAAGTCCCGATCACTCATTGAGGCTTTTTTTTGGGTTGCATCAGGCCTCTTGCTCTCTATGCGTTCTGATCAGCAACTCCAGCTCCTTGAGCTTCATTCTCAGCATTCTGTGGCATGTTTTGGTCGTGGTGTTCCATCTCTATAGACTACAAGTCTTTTGCACAGCAATATATCGTCTAGTGATCATTGAGTTCCATAAACCATGGGTTCATGAAAAGTCCCGATCACTCACTGAGGCTTTTTTGGGTGCATCGGGCCTCTTGCTCTCTATGCGTTCTGATCAGCAACTCCAGCTCCTTGAGCTTCATTATCAGCATTCTGTGGCATGCTTTGGTCGTGGTGTTCCATCTCTATAGACTACAAGTCTTTTGCACAGCAATCTATCGTCTAGTGATCATTGAGTTCGAGTCTAATGCTGTCCACCTATCCTCTTAGACATCAAATCTCGTTGGCTAAGATGCAAAAAGGATACTTACGCCTACCTACACGTTTCTTCTACACTTATCAGGAGCAGAACATCATCGATCTAAGCATTTATTAGTTACTTAAATCCCTATCCTTAAGCACACCCTAAAAATCAGGGATTTGTCATCTAATCTACCTAAACAATCGGAAGTCAATATCAGATTCCCCTAATCTACCTTACCCATGATCCATACAGAAAACTACTCAAACATATTAAATAAAATAGTAAGCATAAAGAAGTATAGGCAAAGAAACATAAGATAAGAGATAGGGTAGAGAAATCTTTCACTAGGAACCAAGAATGCAAGAACAAAGGTTGAAACCAATCTCTTCTCTTTCTCAAAACCTTTAGAACAATAAACAAAAATTTTTTTAAATAAAACTTAGGTTAAAAGTGTTTAAGAAAGGTTTATATAGTATCCTTAACAATTAGGTTTAATCACGAGACAAACCGGGTAAGTAAAAATAGGTTTAAAGTGATTTGGGTTTGGGTTGGCCGGAGATTGGCCATGTGAGATCCGCTATATGGCCGATCTTTTGATGGGCTGTGGAATTAGGGTTGATTCGAGATCTTCCATGGTGAGACCGGCCATTAGGCTGATCTGGTTATGGGTATGGGCGATTGGCCATGGTGAGATAGGCCATTAGACCGATCTAGTGATGAGAATTGGATTCGTAGAGTTGGCTTGAGTTGGCATGAGATCGGCCTCATGGACGATCTGGTGATGGACAAGGGTGTTGGCATAAAATCGGCCAGAGGACATCGGCCATCAGGGTGATGGACAAGGGTGTTGGACAAGGGTGTTGGCAGTGTGTTTGCTTGAGGTCGGCCAGGCTTGGTAAGGAGTTGGCAGGTTTCAGCAGGTGCTGGCCGGGTGGTATGAGACCGGTCTAGTGCGATCGGCTAGATGGCTGATCGTGTGGGTTGGTGCTCGAACGGGCTTGGCAGGCACTTGTCAAGTCTAGGCATGTCTCGGTAGGTGCTGGAGGTGATATGCGATCGGGAAGTTTGACAGGCACTCGGCAGGCACTCGACAACATTGGCAGGATCGGGCTGGATGCTCGGCATGTCTGGCCGATCCGATAGTGGGCTGGCTTGGTTGTGCACGATCGGCCAGGTGCGATCGGCTGAATGGCCGATTGCATCTTAGGACGTCGCTCGGTTGTGCGATCGATGTGGTGTCTTGGCATGCGCTCGAAATGTGTGCTGATCAGATGGTAGGCTGGTTTGGTAGTGCTTGAGATTGGCCAGATGCGATCGGCCAGATGGCCGATCGTGTGGGCAGAAATCCTGGTTGGCTGAGAACAGCCTACGGAGATCGGCCTGATGGCCGATCTCGTGCCCTCCAGAAGCCTCCTTTGCCATTCTTCCGCACTTTTTCCCATCTAACTTCTCGATGTTCTTGAAATCAACCAGCATTGTAGCTCCTTCCAGTATTGTAGGTCAAGCTGTCGAGCATATTAATAAGGCTCCTTCCAGCATTGTAGTTCGACAACCTTTTTGATATTAATAAAGATAGAAATTTTTCTCTTTACAAGTTTTTCTCTCAAAGAAGCTTGTGTGCTTATAACCTAGTTGAGACCAGCCCTCCTAGCTCTAAGTTTGTGATTTATCACGAGGTTCATCACCCCTCGTGTGGTTCACTTCACCCTTCCATCGAATACCAACCCAAAACCCCCTATCCAAGAAGTTAAGGTCGAGTTTCTCACCTAACCTTCTCCAAAGAGCCCACGCGCATATAAGCCTTGAATCGAGGCTTGTATCAATGGGGCTCTCAACAATTATGACGCACATGAAGAGCCCGGGTATGCACTTCTGGCTATTTGGAATACGAGCAAGAAAGACCCCGATGTGGAATTCTCTGCCACTGCCGGTCAGGTAAGGATTTCTATCCATTTGTCTTACTGGATTCCTTTTTTTACGCATTAACAAAGTTAAATCTGCTCTCGCAGATGATCACTTCTGTAAATCGGATGGTTGCTGCTTACGAGCAGAGGTTGAAGAACGCTCCTCGAACTGAAGAACTCGAGAGTTTTCAGAAAGTGGTGAGAGACCTGATGGCTGAATTGCAATCTATGCAGCAGAAGTAAAACGAACTCACAATAAGAGGATTCTTGAACTCGAGGTTGGCGACGGGAAAATGAAAGAGAAGCTCGGCTTTACATTAGATGACATTTCTGGGTTGAAAGACCAGACGTCCAAAGCGGATGAGGAGATCTCTCAGCTGAAGGACTTGTTAGCCCGTATGAGAGCATATCGGTCTGCAGACATTTTTATGACTGTGAAAGTGGTAAAGAAAGAGCTGACATACAAGTATCTTCAGGCAGTTCAGAAGGCCAAAGAGAAGTTTGACCGGAAGGAAAATGAGGTTGACTGTTTAGAAAATGTGCAGGAAGTTGGGGCCAACCATGAGATGCTGGATCTCGTGATTAGAAAGGATATTACTGATCTGGACGGGGAGTTTGAGAGACTCAAGGCTCAGTAAGCTCAATTCGGAGTTGAGCTCACTACAGCCAAAGTGTCGGGCTTTTCGATAAGTAAGTTCGACCTTCCTCAAACATCGGAGGATTTGGTGGCTGTTGCAGCCAGTGTGGATTCGATTCAGAATCAAGACGAAATCGAGAACACGGTTCAACCAATCAAAGTCGCACCTGAGGTCGACAGGGAATCAAAGCCGCTCATGCATTTCTTTAATTTATATATTTATTTTCGGAACAATTGAACTTACTTTATGTTAATTGTTGGATTTGTCGCCTAGACAGAAAGCATCACTTGAAAAGCATCCTCCTTTGCCTCCTCGCGGTTGCATGGAGTTGTTCACTGCTCGATTTCGGGCTCAGGGGATCCTTTTCCCTCTTTTGAGAGAGAATTGGCGAATGAAGTGGCAGAGGAAGTGGAAGAGGAAGTGGCAGAGGAAGTGGAATAGGAAGTGGCAGAGGAGTGCTGCTTCCGCCGGAATTGTGGCCAAGGCGAGGGTTGACCAGTTGGGGGCTGATGCTCCCTTTCTCTCGCCGGAGTTCTACCCCAGTGGTGTCGAGCCGGAGATGGAGTCCGCGTTCGATCCAGCAGGGATGCTGGAAGAGATGGCGAGGGAGGAGAAGAAGGTTGCTGCAGAGCAGAAATGCGAGGCGGAATGACGTACGGAGCAGGGTCGTGCTTCAAATAGGGACTAGTGGCTTCTCACTACTCTTATTTTGCACCTCTTCGCCATTCTCTTTTTTTGTGTTGACTCTGGTGCCTGGGATGGCTTTTACCCGAATAACCCTTTTTATTTAATCTTTAGCTCGCATCAAAGTCGTTAAATCCAACATTTCCGAACAGAGATTACCGGATTGGAAGACTTTGGTAACCAACATTTCATAATAAAGCTTTTAGATCGAAGTGAAAGATTTTAACGAGCATCAAAGTCTCTTAACTTTACAATTCTGAACCGAACTTAATGAACTTAAATGAATTCATATAATGAAGCTTTTAAATTGAACTGAAAAACTTCACACAATACGAGTAGATCATGCATGATTCCATCAGGTGTGTACAAGATCGACTAGGCTTTTTGGGCCGTACTAGAATGATGTTTGCTTTATGCGAGGTTAACTCGGTTTTGAGATCGTACTAAATCGTATGAACTTATACGAGGCGAACTTGACTTTTAATATCGGACTAGATCGTATTAGCTTATGTGAGGTGAACTGGACTTTTAAGATCGTACTAGATCCTATCAGTTTATGCGAGGTGTGCTCAGCTTTAGAAATCGTATTAGATCATGAAAAAGATAATGCGAGGTAGACTCGGCTTTGAGATCGTATTGGATCGTATGAAAAAGATAATGCAAAGTAGGCACAACTTTGAGATCATATGAAAAGGTGCAACGAACTACATTGTATTGAAAAAGACTTACATCGCATCGGACATAGTTTACGATCGTAGGTTTTGTAAGTATTGGAAAATATCATATAAATGAATAGGGTAGCTGCACTCGTTTTTCAAGCTGCTGACCTACCTTAAGGTTTTTGAGCTTAGAAACACCGTTTAGGATTACTTGAGTTATCCGATGGAGAGCTTCCTGATTAGTTCCTAATTTTCCAGCATTGAGCTCCTTCGTGTTATCTTGTACTTTTCTAAGTACTAAATCGCCCTCATTAAATCTACGTTGTTTAACTTTGGAAATGTAGAACACGCGTTGGGGTGCTTGTAATTTTGAATTCTGAACCGTCCCAACACAATTGTGTCATTCATCGATTGTGTCGTGATGGTCCACGAGCATTTTGTTGTTTAGTTCTTCATTTACTGGACATGCGGTTCTACAAAGACTTGGAACTGACACTTTAGCACGTGCCATCAGTTCCATTCTGTATGCTAAGGAGAACGGAGTTTCATTTGTAGGCTTTCGGGGAGGGGTTCAACAATCCCAAAGTACTCCAAGGAGTTCGTCGTACCATTTCCATTTTTTGGCGTCTAAGAGTTTTTTGAGGTTAACCAAAATCGATTTATTGGTGGCATTGGCTTGCCCATTTCCTTGGGGATGTCGATTTAGTAAGGTAGAATTTCCAAGTTTGGAAAAATTTCTCAAAATTCTTTGAAATGAACTGGGATCCCTTGTCGGTGAAAAATTTGTACGGTAATCCATGGCGACATATTATATTCTATCACACGAAATTTTAAACTTCTACTCGGGTTATCTGTTGGTATCCTTCGGCTTCGATACATTTCATGAAATAGTCGGTGATGACTAATGAGAATTTTATCCTTTTAGGTCCTACTGATTCATGGAGTGGCCCAATTATATTCATAGACCATCTCATGAATGGGTATGGGGCTGAGACGGATGACAATTCTTCTGTGGGCTGGGGAGTTATAGGCACATGTCACTGACACTTGTCGCATTTAACCAAATAAGATTCACAGTCAGCCACCATTGTGGGCCAAACGTATCCTTGTCTTTTGATACGGTTGGCAAGTGCTCTCCTTCCTGAATGGTTCCAATAGGAACCTTTGTGTATTTCGGTCATGAGATTTAGAGCTTCGTTTCTGTGGACATATTTGAAATTAGGTCCAGATATGGTTCTTTTTTATAATTCACCGTAAATTATACAATATTTGGCACTGAGGGCTTTAAGTTTACAGGCGTCCACTTATGGTGTGGTAAGATGTCGTTCTATATGTACTGAATTAGTGGTGTTCTCCATTCGGTTTTTTGATCATCGTTCTCCTGAATTTTTGGAGAGTGTTGGTTGTTTTGGTTGCCTTTTCTGAGGTCACCTCTGTTTCGTTTATGTCGATTATTTTAGGTGCGAGATCAATAATTGGTATTACGATCCCTTTTATTGGGATGATTCGCTTGACCAGTAGGTCGGACATAGAGGCAAGTGCTCCTAATGCGTCAGCTAACATATTCTCTCCATGGTACATTCTAGTTAGTTCGAATCTATCGAACTAACTAGTGAGCCCCAAAACGACTTTAAGGTATGCTACCATGTGCTCGTCTTTAGTTTCATACTCAGCATGAAATTAGCATGAAACTAACTATGAGTCGTTGAAGGCGTTTAATTGACATACTCATATTACAAGGGCAATTTGAGACCGGCGATCAGCGCTTCGTACTCAGCCTCGTTTTTAGATGCTGGGAATGGAGTCTAAAAGGCTGTTCAAGGGTCTCTTTAGTTGGTGATTTAGTTTGATCTCAACTCCTGATCCTTGCTTTGAGGATGATCCATATACGTACAGTGCCCATAACTTAAGCTCGTTCTCTATTTCAGATGAGTATGTTATACTAGTTCGATGACAAAGTTGGCTAAGACCTAGGCTTTAGCACGGATTTTAGGTTGGTATTCGATGTCATATTTGCTGATTTCTGAGGCGAATTTAGCTAGCCGTCCTGATTGGCTAGGACTGTGTAGTAATGGTTCGCAAAGGTTGTGAAGACATTACTACAGTCAGATGGGATGGAAAGTATCGCCTTATTTCCTTGTGGATGCCACGATGGTGAGTTCTAGCTTTTACATTGCTAGGTAGCACATTTTGGCGTCTACCAAAGATTTATTGATATAGTATATGGGTTTTTGAATATTTTGTCTTCTTGAACTACGACTCCGCAATTGTTGCTTGTGAAATGGTGATATATAGATATAGGGGTTCACCTTCTACTGGCTTGGCAAGTATTGGCAGTTCAGTCAGGTATGCTTTGATTTGTTGGAACGATTCTTCGCATAATTTTTCCACTTAAAATCTCGATTCTCTTTTAGTAGTTGTTAGAAGAGAAGACATTTGTCTGTGGACCGCGATATAAATAGATTTAAAGCTGCGATTCTTCCGGTTAACCTTTATACTGCTTGTCTGGTCTTCGGAGATGGAATTTTGAGGCATGCGGCAATTTGCTTCAGATTTTCCTATATTCCTATTTCTATTACCAAATATCCTAGGAATTCTCCTTAGGCTACACCGAAAGAGCATTTCGTGGGGTTTAACTTCATCCCGTATTTGCATAGGATGGCAAAACATTCTCTTAACTGAGGTACGTGGTCGCATTCTCTAGCTGATTATACCAACATTCAATATAAACCTCTATTTTTTTACTAATTGATCAACAAATATTTTGTTTACTAACTGTTGAGATGTGGCTCCGGAGGTTTTTAAGCTGAAGGGTAATACTTTGTAGCGGTAGGTCCCTCGGTGATACAAGCTTTGATTCAAGGCCGGACACTCTCGGACAGATTGGAGAAGATTATGCACGAAACTCGGCCTTAGGTTTCTGAAATGGGATTTTCTGGTGTGTGGTGTGTGGTGGGGTGAAGTGAACCACACGAGGTATGGAAGGTCTCGTGATAAATCACAATATTAGAACTAGGAGGGCTGGTCTTGACTAGGTTCTAAGAGCTATGGTTTTTGTGGAGAAAACTCTTAGAAAAATGCTCTCTATATTAATAATCAAAAAGGTTGTCAAACTACAATGATGAAAGGAGCCTTATTAATATGTTCATCAGCTTGACCTTCAAGGGTCAACCTAAGAGAAAAATGGAAAAGATACAAAAGTGCATAAAGGAAAAATTACAAAAAGGAATAACTGAAAAAGGACAACTACTTAAATTTTTTTGACTCAATAAAAAGGAAAAAATACTAATTCCTACCGTGCAATACAGAAAAGGCAATCTTGTAATTGAAAACTTACCTACTTACCATTCAGCCAAGAAATGGAAGGTGGCTAACCTTGTTACACGCGCCTAGTCTTCAATTTGGAGTAGGTTAATGAATTGTTGGGCCTTGACCTACTTTGCCACGAGAGCCAAAGTTTCTGGAGCACTTTGAGAGATTGAGAAGCCCTTGACTTGATCCTTGCACTGTTGGCCCATTGTTCCTTGTCGTTGGTCTTCGAGGAGCTCGTCTACCCACAAGCTGAACTTGTGAAAGAGTGCCCTTGTTCTGCTTCTTGTCATGGCTCCTGGTGGTACCATTGGTACCGAAACTTCCCCTAGGTTCATGCCCTGAAGCTGGTTGATGATGTGATCCAAGTCTCCTTGTGTGGAGCTTGAGCTGGCCATGTGATCGCATGAGCCGGCTGTGCCGTATGTAGAGCTGGCCGAGTTGCAATCAGAGCTGGCCAAGTTGCAATCGGAGCCGGCCAGAATGCTTGTTGGGCCGGCGTCATCATCATCTAAGCCGGCGGTGTTGGCCGCATTGCCGCCAGTTGGATGGAGGTTTGGGCCTCTTCGTCGGTGAAGTTGGTCGGCCGGTTCGGCTGATCATCTGGCCGGCGTACCGCTTGGCCCGACTGTCTCGGGCAAGCCTTCTGGTTGGCCATTTTCATCATCTGGCCGGCCTGGTGTCCTCATCATCCCCTCCCCGTTTAGTAGATTTTGACCTCAAAATTGGTTCATCTGCGAGGAAGGGAGCTAAATCAGTCACATTGAATGTATTAGACATTGTTGTTGATCCTCTCTAAGTCTCTGAATGGTCCATCTCCTATGGGGGCTAGCTTGGAACTCCTTAGGTTGGGGAATCTTTCTTGCCTTAGGTGTAGCCACACCCAATCGCCTGGTTGGAATCACCTCCTTTCTTCCCTTGTTAGCATGAGTCACGTACTGCCCAGTCCTCTTCTCTAGCTTCTCTGCGAGTTTCTGGTGCAATTTCTTGATGAACTCTGCCTTAGATGCTCCATTTAGGTTGGTCATCTCTGCTGGTGGAAGTGGTGTTTGCTGCAAAGGTGTTTGGGGGTTGAAGCCGTAGACCACCTCAAAAGGGGTCTTCTTAGTGGATGAGTGCACTGCACGGTTGTAAGAAAACTCAATGAATGGCAGGCGCTCCACCCATGTCTTGAGGTTCTTCCCAAGGGTGGTCCTGAGAAGAGTTAATAATCTTCGGTTGACCACTTCAATTTGGCCATCGGTCTGAGGGTGGCACGTGGTAGAGAATAGTAGCTTTGCACATAGCTTTCTCCAATGGGTCCTCCAGAAGTGGCTGAGGAATATGGTGTCTCTGTCTGACACGATGGTCCTTGGCACTCCATAAAGGCGCATTACCTCCCTGAAGAACAGCTCTGCCGTTTGTGTGGATCATTAACATTTGCATGTGGTATGAAGTGGGCCATCTTAGAGAAACGGTCCACCACTACAAAGATAACATCTTTGTGGTTGATCTTGGGCAGACCTAGAACGAAGTCCATGGAGATATCTACCCATGGATGTGTAGGTATAGGTAGAGGGAGATACAACCCATGAGGGTGTACTTGGGACTTCGCCTTCTCTCAAGTGATACACCTTGCACAATGGGCTTCTACTGTCCTTTTGATGTGTGGCCAGTAGAAGTGTTCCTTGACCACGGCCAGTGTCTTGTCAACACTAAAGTGGCTCATAAGACCTCCTTCATGAGTTTCTCGGGTGATAAGCTCTCGTAGAGATCCCTGAGGTATGCACAACCTTCTTTCTCGGAACAAAAATCCATCATGGAGATAGAACTTGCCGTGACTCCCTGTGCCACACTCCTTGTAACTCTCAGCAAAGTCAGGATCATCCTTGTATAAGGCCTTGATGTGCTCAAATCCTAAGATCTTTTCTTCTATTTTTGATATCAAGGCAAACCTCCTTGATAATGCATCGGCTACCACATTATCCTTGCCCTTCTTGTATTTGATGATGTAAGGGAAAGTTTCTATGTACTCCATCCACCTACCATGTCTTCTCTTGAGGTTGGTTTTCCCTGTAAGGTGTATGAGAGTCTTGTGATCAATGTCGATCACAAACTTCTTGGACAACAAATAGTGTTGCCGATTCTCCAACGCTCGGACTAGGACATAGAGCTCCTTGTCGTAGGTGGGATACTTTAGTGAGACCCCTCCTAACTTCTCACTGAAGTATGCCACTGCCCTTCCTCCTTGTGTTAGCACCACACCTATGCCTATGCATAAAGCATCACACTCAACTTCAAACGTTCTGTTGAAATCGGGCAGGACTAACACCATGGCGTAAGTGAGGTTGTCCTTCAAGGCCTGGAATGCCTTCTCTTGGGCTTGTCCCCAGCTGAACCCCACATTCTTCTTCACAACTGTCGTCAAGGGTAAGGCAATGCTACTGAAGTTGGACACAAATCTCCAGTAGAAGCTGGCCAGACCGTGAAAGCTCCTTACTTGGCTGATGTTGCTTTGTGGTGGCCACTCTTGTATGGCTTGAATCTTCTCCTCATCAACCTGTAAGTCCTGTGAACTCACAACAAAACTGAGGAAAACAAGCTTATGAAGAAAAAATGTGCACTTCTTGAGGTTAGCATAAAGCTCTTCTTGTCGAAGGGTTTTAAGTACCATCTCAAGACGTGTGATGTGATCCTGATGGCATTTACTATAAACAAGAATATCGTCAAAGCATACTACGACAAACTTACTGATGTACGCCCTAAGAACTTGGTTCATAAGGCGCATGAAGGTGCTTGGGGCATTGGTCAAGCCAAATGGCATAACTGTCCACTCGTAGAGCCCTTGCTTTGCTTGATGGCGGTTTTCCATTCATCTCCTTCCTTCATTCTGACCTGGTGGTATCCACTCTTGCGGTGTATTTTGGAGAAGAGCGTGGCTGCACTCATCTCATCCAACATATCATCAAGCCGTGGTATGGGGTGCTAGTACTTGACAGTGATGTTGTTTATGACCCGACAGTCTATGCACATGCGCCAAGTCCTATCCTTTTTGGGAACTAGCAACACTGGCACAACACATGGGCTGAGGCTCTCTCAAACATAGCCTTTCAACAGGAGTTCCTTAACTTGCCTTTCAAGTTCTTTTGACTCTTCTGAACTCATCCGGTATGCTGGCTGGTTGGACAATTCTGCTCCAGGCACAAGGTCAATCTGGTGCTCAATGCCACGAAGGGGAGGCAAGCCTGCTGGTATCTCCTCGGGAAATACATCCTGCAACTTGTGGAGAAGGGCTACTACTTCATGAGGTAGCACTATCTCTTCTTTTTTTCTGCACTCAAAACTTCTTTAAAAACCGTTAGAAGCATTAAGTCCTTAGAGGCCAAGGTTCTCCACACATGACTTAGTTGAAAGAGAAAATTAGATTTAACTAACTTTTTCTCCTTACTCATTTGCAGCTGTAACTCGTGTACCTGAGCAGGAGTGAGAGGGGCTAGGCTGACCTTTCTCTTATTGTGTACAAAAGTGTATAGATTGGTCTGGCCATCATGCCTTATCTCCTTGTCGAATTGTCATGGTCTTCCTAGAAGAAGGTGGCCAGCTTGCAATGGTACCATGTCACAAATGACCTGGTCTTGGTATATGTCCACACTGAATGGCACGGTTACTTGCTCATGAATCTTGAGCTCCACCTTGTCATCTAGCCATCTCAGTCGGTATGGGCGGGGGTGCTTAGTCTTCTCTAGACCTAGCTTATCAACCATATATGTGTAAGAATATTGAGATTATAGAGGAGAAATGTGAAGAATTGAATCTGAAAACTCAAAGAGAAGTATGAGAAAATGAGAAATGACTTAGACTTATGGAGAAGAATCTCCTAAGAGTGTATTATACATTGAGTCTTTACAGCCCTTTTATAGAGGATTTACAATGTGAACACAAAAGAAAACGAATTCAAACTTGTGGATGAGTTTGAATAGAGGAGGAGCCTGTCAACAACCAATGAGAAGAGAGGAGACAGCAGGCATGACTGTTTGGTGTGGTTACCAAGACTGTGTGCAGCAGGCATGACTGTTTGGTGTGGTTACCAAGACTGTGTGCAGCAGGCATGACTGTTTGGTGTGGTTGCCAAGACTGTGTGCAGCATGGGCATGTCCTTTTCACCTTGATTCTTCTCCCAAGGTAGCTATTTAACCATTTCAACCATGTGGTTAATAATAACCCATCCTTTTCATTTCCCTTGTTATTCAAACTGAATTTTCGTGCTCACACTTGCCTTGTAGGTCAAGATAGGTCTTATTTGATTTTCCTATGTCAATACTCCCCCTCAAGCTAAAGACTTTGGAATCACCCTAAAGTCTTAAGCTTGGGAACCCAAGGCAACACCTCATTAAAAACCTTATTAAGGAAAACCACTTGGGACAAAACCTTAATAAGGGAAAAAGAGTGTGCTGCTCTTGGATTAGGAGACCTTTGATCATGGGTGTGATAAATCAACAAGCCCAAGTTTGCTAAAGATGTTCTTGCAAACTTTGAGACTTGCTGCCTTTGTGAAGATGTCAGCTAGTTGGTCTTCACTCCTTGTATAACATGGCAGAATGGTTCCATCTTGAACCTTCTCCCTAACCTTATGGCAGTCGATCTCTATGTGCTTGGTCCTCTGGTGAAACACTGAGTTTGAAGCTATGTGAATGGCTGCCTGATTATCACAATGGAAGGTAATTGGCCCTGGTTGTGCAATACCGAAATCTTTCAAGAGTGCTTTGAGCCAAGTTACTTCATTTGTCAGCTTCCTCATAGCCCTATATTCTGCTTCAGCACTAGAACATGATACCACCTTCTGCTTCTTAGTCTTCCAAGTGACTAAGTTCCCACCAACAAAGGTGCAATACCCAGTGGTTGATTTCCTATCCACCCTATCACCAGCCCAATCCGCATCACAATACCCGACAATCTCAGTGTTCCCATTCTTGCCCATCCATATACCTTGACCAGGAGATCCTTTGATGTATCTAAGGATCCTTTCTACCATGCTCCAATGATATACAGTAGGCTTTTGCATATATACAGTAGGCTTTGATGTATCTAAGGGAACAAACAGCTTGTATGGGATGAGCCACGGCCTGGTTGTTGTAGAATACCCTAGTGTTCCTAAGTCTAGTACTCCTCCTTAAATGCTGAACAGGTGGTGCAGCCTCCTCTACAACCGTTTCCTCTTCCATTTGGTGAATAGGTTCCTCTATACCCACTTCCAAGTCGTCTTGTTCTTGATTTTGGGCCATAGCTTCTTCTTGGATTGGAGTTGGTTCTTGAGTTACCACCCCTTGTTCATTCTCTTGGGTATCTTGTGAACTACTTAAGGTTCTTGTTTCTTCGTGTCTTGAATCCTTTGGCAGATCATTTCCCAAATGATTCAAGAGAAACCTCAAACTCGTAGCCAAATCAGAAGGTGACCTTGAGAGATCCTTCAATCCTTCCCAATCTTTCTGATCATAATAGCTTCGTTCTTCTATGAACTTGACATCTCTAGACACATATGTCCTGTTGTTGCTCGGATCATAGCACTTATAACCCTTTTGTGTTGTCGAATATCCAAGGAACATACACTTGATGCTCTTTGCCTCCAACTTGTTTCTTAGATCACCTGGAACATACATAAAGCACACACACCCAAATACACGTAAATGATCAATGGAAGGTTTAGTTTTATTGAGTACCTCAAATGGGGATATATCTTGCAAGACTTTGGTTGGAATCTGATTGATGAGGTAGCAAGCAACCAAGACTGCATCTCCCCAAAAACTTTTAGGAACATTGGTATGAAACATCATAGATCTTGCTACTTCCATTAAGTGTCGGTTCTTCCTTTCAGCAACTCCATTTTGTTGTGGTGTGTGTGGACAGCTAGTTTGATGTAGTATTCCATGTTTGTTTAGATGAGCTTTGAATCTTTGACTTGTGTATTCCCCTCCATTATCTGATCTTAACACTTTGATCTTGGCATTGAATTGATTAGTAACATAATTATGAAAGTTTATAAATGCCTCATAAACCCTATCTTTAGATGGAAGTAATGTAACCCATGTATATTTCGATTTCTCATCTATAAAGGTCACAAAGTATTTATTCCTATCTCTAGACATGTAAGGTGAGGTCCAAACATCGGAATGTACTAAATCAAAGCAATGCTCATAAATTGTAGACGATTTAGGAAAAACAACACGACAATGTTTGCCAAGGATACAAGCCTCACAAACTGAGTGATCATAAGCGACATTAGGAATTATTAAGCTTAAAGCACGAGCATGAGGATGTCCTAATCTAGCATGCCATAAGACATCTTTATTAGCAAAAACACAGGATTTGAAAGCTAAGGAATCCAAATTTCTTGGAGGGTCTTCAAGAACATAGAGCTCATCTTGAGTTACACCACCTCCAAGTATCTTACCACTCTTAATATCCTGAAAGTAAACATTGTTAGGCCCAAATGTAACATTGCAATTGAGGTCTTTAGTAGCCTTTTGACAGAAACTAGATTAGACTTAAATTTAGGTACAAAGAATGCATTAGTTTCTTTGTCAAATAGTCTTAATTTTCCGGTTCCTTCAATTGGAATACCCTTACCATCAGCTATAGTTACTTGTCCTAGACATGGTTCAATGTTCTTTAACAACCTAGCATTGCTAATCATATGGTGAGAAGCACCTGAATCCACTACCAACTTATGATCTGGTTTATCAAGCGATTTATGGGAGTAGAGTGTGATACCGGAGAGTTTTGAGGCATAGGCCTTGATGAGATCCTCCAAGTCACTCTTCTTAACATACTCCATGGATACATTCATAGCTAGCTCCCCTCCTTGGTTGGATGAACTTGCCGGTTCAGTCGCAACCATTTGAGAGATGTTAGACTTTGAATCCTTGAACCGGTTTGGCTTGAGATGAGGATGAAGTATCCAGCACTTGTCCTTGATGTGGCCATTCCTCTTACAATGCTCACACATCACACTCTTCCTATCCTCTTGCTTAAACACGCTTTTGTTGGCCATGACTAGTTCTCCTTTACCACCAAACAAACCAATGTTGCCTTGCTCCTTTTGAATCCGTGAGCACACCTCTTTGAAATCAGGGAGTTTTGGCTCTCTCAGGATGGACTTAATCACATCCTTAAAGGCTGGATTTAGGTTGAGAAGGAGCCCAAATATCTTGTCTTGTTCCTTCCTTTCATTAAGCACCTTTGGATCCATAGAACTTGGTCTCAACATGTCAAGCTCGGACCATGTTGACTGGAACTTGCCCAGGAATTTTGTGAACTCCATATTCTCTTGGTGTAGATCATTGAGAGCCTTCTTAACCTCATACACACGGCTGAGGTTTGAAACATCCCCATGAGAGTGTCCCAAAGAGACTTGGCAGTTTCACAATGTGAATAAGCTTCAAGAAGATGGGTCCAATGAATTTTGGAGGCATCCAAGGACTGATTGATCTTCTTGGAACCACCTAGCTTCTTCTTTTCTTGTTGCCTCATCCTTCTTCTCCTTTGGATCATCTATAGATGGAGTATTATCCTCCAAGATGTGATTCCAAAGTCCTTTGCCACAAATGGCTGCCTTGATGGTTCTTGACCATAATGTGTAGTTCAAGCCTTTGAGAACTACTGCTATCACCATAGGTTTCAGGCTGGAACTAATTTGAATTGTATCCTCCATTGTTAGGCTTTGAAGAGCTCAAAGGAAGCAGCTTTTATGGTTGAATGAAACCGTGAGTTTTTAGTCTAAAGACTGAGAGATTTTTGACAGAATTTTAGATTAGAAACTGAGAGATTTGAGTAGAAAAGATAAGAGAATGATCTTATTCTCTGATACCATGTAAGAATATTGAGATTATAGAGGAGAAATGTGAAGAATTGAATCTGAAAACTCAAAGAGAAGTATGAGAAATGACTTAGACTTATGGAGAAGAATCTCCTAAGAGTGTATTATACATTGAGTCTTTACAGCCCTTTTATAGAGGATTTACAATGTGAACACAAAAGAAAACGAATTCAAACTTGTGGATGAGTTTGAATAGAGGAGGAGCCTGTCAACAACCCATGAGAAGAGAGGAGACAGCAGGTATGACTGTTTGGTGTGGTTACCAAGACTGTGTGCAGCAGGCATGACTGTTTGGTGTGGTTACCAACAGCAGGCATGACTGTTTGGTGTGGTTGCCTGTGTGCAGCATGGGCATGTCCTTTTCACCTTGATTCTTCTCCCAAGGTAGCTATTTAACCATTTTAACCATGTGGTTAATAATAACCCATCCTTTTTCATTTCCCTTGTTATTCAAACTGAATTTTCGTGCTCACACTTGCCTTGTAGGTCAAGATAGGTCTTATTTGATTTTCCTATGTCAATAATATGCACTAGCCATGTTAGTGCAGGAACCACCATCTATGATGAGGTTACATACTTTGCCCTTGATGGTGCACCAGCTGTGGAAGATGTTCTCCTTTTGAATGGTCTCGGAGGGGTTGACCATTCCACTGAGGATACGCCGTGTCACCAGTACCTCTCCCACATTAGGGTATTCTATGTCTCCATACTCTGCTTCTGGTTCCAGCTCTTCTTCATCTTGAGACTCGTACTCTCCAGCCTCCGTGATTAGCATGACCCAGTTGTTTGGGCACTCCGTTGAGATGTGACCACGACCCCTACACTTGAAACAAGTGATGTCACGTGATCTCTAAGGGTTAGAAGACTTACTTGGCTCTCTCTGATCATAGGTTTGTTCAGGAGTCTTGCTCTTGAACCGTGACTCGATCTTAATGTTGTTGCCTTTGTCTACTGGCTTGATTTCATTGCTTGGTGCGCAAGGTATCTTAGGTCTGTTGTGTATGTCTTGGCTCTTATGTTTGATGTGTCTTTCAGCCTGGACAGAAAGGTGGAATAAATCCTTGAATTCACTGTAGATTTGCCTCTCTACTTTCCGGCTGATCCTTTCTTGCAAACCATCAAAGAATTAAGCCATCAATGCTTCTTCTTCATCATTGAGCTCCAGCCTATTCCTGAGTCTCTCGAACTCCTCATAGTAATCCTCCACTGATCTCGTGCCCTGTTTAAGAGTACGAAAATGGCATTAAAAATCTCTATGGAAATAGGGAGAAACAAACCTTTGTCTCATGAAGTCCTTCATGTCAACCCATGAGTCTACGGGTCTCAACCTCCTTTTCCTACGGTCAGAAATCTCACGATCCCACCAGATAAGGGCATTATCCGTGAGTTTTGCTACTGCCATGGAGACTCTCCTAGGGCCTGGTTGGTTGTAGTGGTCGTAGATGTGATCCGTCCTTCTTTCCCAATCTAGATAGGCCTCGGGCTCTACTTTTCTTGCAAAACTTGGAGGTGTTAGTTTGACATCATGGTGATTTACCCAGTTATAGTCATAGTCATCTCCATCTTCTTGATGTATGGGAGGCATTCTTGGTTTTTGGTGATGACCATATGGCTGGTAGCCATCGCCTTCTTCTTCTGGTTGTCGTGGGGGTCCTCTTGGCCTAGGGTGATAGCTGTGAGGCTGGTGGCCTAAACCTAGTGTTGCAAACAAAGAATGATTCTAACCCTAGTGATGCACGTAGGAGAATGATGCATTCGATTTCGTTTTTAGTTGATTTTGTTTTTTGAATGGAACTTAACTAATGCACGAAATTAAATTAAGACCGAAATAAAAGGATAGAAACAACCTGGTTTTAGGAGATTAAGCTCTGATACCAAAATGATACAAGCCTTGATTCAAGGCCATGACACTCTCGGACAGGTTGGAGAAGATTAGGCGAGAAACTCGGCCTTAGGCTTCAGAAGTGGGGTTTTCTGGTGTGTGATGGGTGGTGGGGTGAAGTGAACCATACGAGGTATGGAAGGCATCGTGATAAATCACAATCTTAGAACAAGGAGGGCTGGTCTCGACAAAGTTCTAAGCGCTAAGGGTTTTGTGAAGAAAACTCTTACAAAATGCTCTCTTTATTAATAATCAAAAAGGTTGTCGAACTACAACGCTGAAAAGAGCCTTATTAATATGATCAGAAGCTTGACCTTCTAGGGTCGACCCAAAAGAAAAATGGAAAAAGTACAAAAGTGCATAAAAGAAAAATTACGAAAAGGAATAACCAAAAAAGGACAACTACTTAATTGTTCTTGACTCAATAAAATGGAGAACTACTAATTGCTACCCTGAAAAACAGAAAAGGCAATCTTTTAATTGAAGACTTACTTACTCACCATTCGGCCAAGAAATGGAAGGTGGCCGAACTTGTTACATGTGCCTAGTCTTCAATTTGGAGTAGGTTAGTGAAGTGTTGGGCTTTGACCTCGTTTTCAACGAGAGCCCAAGTTTCTGGAGCACTTTGAGAGGTTGAGAAGCCCTTGAATTGATCCCTGCAATCTTGGCTCATTGCTCATTGTCGTTGGTGTTCTAGGAGCTTGTCTATCCACAAGCTGAACTTGTGGAAGAGTGCCCTTGTTCTGCTTCTTGTCATGGCTCCTGCTGGTACCATTGGTGCAGAAACTTCACGTAGATTCATGCCCTGAAGCTGGTTGATGATGTGGTCCAAGTATCCTTATGTGGAGCTTGAGCTGGCGGTGTGATGGCATGAGCCGGCTGTGCCGCATGTAGAGCTGGCCGAGTTGCAATCGGAGCTGGCCAGAATGCTTGGTGGGACAGCAACGTCACCAGCTGGCCAGGCGGTGTTGGCCACGTCACCACCAGTTGGGCCAGAGGTTTGGGCCTCTTCGCCAGCAAAGTTGGTCGGCCCGGCCCGGCTGATCATCGGGCCGGCGGTACTGCTTGGCCCGGGTGTCTCGGGCAGGATTTCTTGTCGGCCATTTTCACCATCTGGCCGGCCAGATGATCAGGTGTCCTCATCACTCGGTCTGCAATGAACGTGGTTTTTTCTTGGTTTTATGGGTTCATCAAGATCTGATTATATCTAGAAAAGGCGTCTATGAAAGATAGAAGCTAGTGACCGGTCGTTGCTTATACTAATTGGTCAATATGCAGTAAAGGAAAACTATCTTTGTGACATTCTTTGCTTAAATCGGTGAAGTCGATGCAACTGCACCATTTTCCATTCTTTTTTCTTTTACAATTAGTGGGTTGGCTAACTATTCTGGACATTTTACTTCATGGATCAATCCGATTTTCAGTAGCTTGTCTATTGACTGCTTTGGCCCTTTTAGGTCCAAGCTTTCTACGTTTTTGTTTTATGGGTTTGAACATAAGATCCACATTCAATTCGTTGGATTCGACATCTGTATTGATTATTTGCATGTCTTCTGATGACCATAAGAATCTGCCTTTCTCTATTTTAAGAAAGAGATAAACTCATTTTTGATGTGACTACTTAGTTCCGTATCGATGCCTAGCATCGATCCGGATGGTTATCATCGATACATACTTGGGAAGTAAGGCCCGGTTGTGGATTGAGAACGATGGGATCTTTACTGCGTTTTATTTCTTGTATCACTAGTTCGTCGTAGAAGATGAGATCTACAGAACTACTGTATCGATCATGACCCTTGATAGTTTGAATTCACCGACGTCGAGTCTAACGACTAATGTGTCATCGTGGGGTTTGTCAAGGAAACACGTTTCTCTTTCCCGAATGTGATTACTCCTTTTAGTCCTGACGGAAGTGTTTTTTCTACGATGTCATCCCTTCGTCGGCGTTGGTATGACTTGATGGAATTATTCGAATCTCAAATATTTTGGATCCACCATGAATAAAATCTACGCTGGCATGCAGAGAGTTGCTATTTCTCTATATGAGGCCCAATTTTCAAAAAAGGTTCAGGTGTATCGGTTAGATTAGATCTTCTGGTAGGGCTATTGAGACAATCATCTCGGCTACTGAGATTATTGATTGATGACTCTGAGGGGGTCAACATCGAACTTGGCAGTAATTTGTATTGAGTTAATTGTTTCAGGATTAGGTCGGATGTCGTAGACCACAGAGTACATGCCAAATCCTTGTCTCTACATATACAAAGCCATTTGGATTTCTTGGAATAGGGAGCCGTGTGAATACTGATTTCTTGATCCCCCGCATATGCTTAGTCCAGTGAAGACTAAATCGATCCGATTTTCGGAGCAGGAGGTGGAGAACCTTCATCTTTATCTAGGGTTCTCTCCTTTTTCTGAATATTTCTCTTTGGAAGGATTTCTAGCTTAGGATTATTCCTGGGTCTGGTGTCCTCAAAATCTAAATCGATGTTATCAAGTTCACCCACCCATAATTTAGAGACTAGCAGTCGGCCTACTCTTCAGCATTCTTCTATTGAATGACTTTGTTTCTTGTGATGTACGCAATACTTCTTCGGATCGTAGTCTATGATTTTCGGAAGCTCTAATTTGCTGACTGCATATCCGTGTTGCCTTAAATTTGCTTTGAAGTCTTCTGTTATGTTTTATCCCCATTATAAGTTTTGGTATGGGCTTAATTGATGAGGCTTTTCCTTCGTCTTCAGGTTTAGCTAATGTTTCTATCTCCTCTTTGGCGGCTGACCACCGTGATGCACGATGCAATGCATCATCTGGGATCACGGGCTGTTGTAAAGTCAGTTCATGTGGGAAGCTTAACTTATACCATATTCCGTTTCTGAGGACAGCTAAGGCCACTTTATTGTTTAAGTTTGATACTTTAAACTTAGAGATGTAGGCTTTAAATGGTTCATCTGGTCCTTGGGATAGAGTCTAGAGGTCTGCTTCGGAAGCTTGAGTTTTGCTGAAAATCGAATATTGCTTCGGCTATGCGGAGACTAGCTCGGTGAAGTTATCAATTGATTTTTTAGCTTGAGTTTCGATGAAAATCAAATATTACTTCAAGAATGCGGACACGAGCTGGGTGAAGTTATCGATTGAATTTTTTTCTAATCCTGAGAACCGTTCTAGGGCTGCATCATTCATAATTTTTGAAAAGAATTGACAATAGCCAGCTTCTTTTTTCTCTTATGTGAGGTGAGCTCGTGCTATTGCAAGGTGGAAATCTATAATATGAGCTTTCGGGTCAGTATTCCTCTAGTAAATCAAGAATCGGATCTTGCCGATATCACGAATACGTGCATTGGCTATTTTTTCCGTAAAAGGGGTCATACGAGTCTCCTTGATAACGGGATCGACGTCGGGAGCTAAGCTCGTGGCTTTATGGAATCTTGAACTTATGAGCTTTAGCTTCTCTTTTGTCTGATCTATGTACCTCCTTAATGTAGCGAGGTCCAGTCGAATCAAAGGTCTCCTTTCTGAGCTCGATTTCATCAACTCGGGAGTAGAGGGGAAAAGGCTAATGCTAGACAATCGGACTCACACCTGGAGCTCGCGAGTTTGATGCAAAAGCAGATGCATCAAAACATTGACGCGGGATTGCTCCATAGCCCGACAGGAGTGGGTGGGAGATGGCAGCATTGGCAATCTATGCGGCCCTGGCACAACATCTAGCGGGATCGGCATAGTCGTATTGATTACAGGAAATATTTGCGTGATCACAGACTGTCGTGCGTTGCTCGGCACACGGACTCCAAAGAAATCTAATCGAGTTCTCATTGGGAATCCAAATTCAGGTCTGCTCGAGAATAGAGGGGCGTTTTACAAGCTTGTTGTCCACCTAGTCGGAAGAGGTGTTGGCTCCATCAATCGAGTGAATTCCTGTTCTTGTCAATCGATTCGTGACATCCTGGTACGTGTTGCTACATCCTAAGTCGATGTGAGATTGATCAGCGAGTTGATCATTTTTTTTATTTCAGAGATTTCGTTTGTACAAGATGGTTGAGGGATTGGATCTGTAGACGGTCACATTGATCCTCATGCGGGCTCAGATTGGCTCGAAGGGGATCTAGATCGATCTACGACAATGACAGGAGCTGTCGATGTCGAGATCGTCATGGGACGCTGTAAAGGCGCTTGGTTGTTGATCCTCGTGTGGGCTCAGATCGGATCGAAGAGGATATAGATCGATCTACGACAATGAAAAGAGTTGTCGATGTTGAAACCGTCATGGGATGCCTTAAAGGTGCTTGAGATGTGTCGAACTAAATGTATGAAATGTTATATCCATCCTATTTATTATAACAAACTCAACATCTTTCGAGATAATTGACTCAATGCGTCTCACGATCACCACATTTCTCTCCACTATTTGACTTTTTCAACCTTATCTCCACATCTTGTGTTACTTCATTCTCGTCAATATTAGGTATTCAGCTGAACGGGCTCTTGGGCCTTAATACCTTTGACGTTGTCATGGACCAAGGTTTGGTGCGAGAGCGCAGCTCCAACAATCACCAAAGTAATATTAATATCAATTCAAGGTAAGTCTTTTTATATACTGATATAAGTTATTATTGGTTGATTGTTTATATAAGGGTAGGTGTTTCATGAATTAGGTGAAATATAGTTGGTAGAAAACAAATAAACAACTTCTTGATGGAAAAATAGAGGTTTCATTATTATTGATAAGATTTTAAGCAAAATACCAAAAAAAATTTTAATTAGTCAATGAAATAGAACATAAAATTCAAAAAAGTAAAAAACCATAAAATCCCATAAATAGATAACTCATTTACTTTTACAAATATCTTTCGAAGATTATTCATTTCCTACTTTCTCATTCTTCACACTAGCACCGCAAATTTTTTTTATTTCGAATTCTGTTTAAGTTTTTTTTTTTATTGAGATTTACCATTGTCATGTCCTTCCTATTAATAAGTGGTGTTTCTGAATTGTTGAGATACTTTTCGGTTGTACTCCAACATAAAAGAATGCTAGAGTAATAAACTAAATTAATTATCTTTACTATACAATAGATTGTATGAATTTGAAATCCATACTTCAGGTGCAGCAGATATAATTGAATTTGTTAGTGGGAATGCTTAGTCATTTATCCTGAAATATATTTAAGAATAAAAAATTAATTTTATCAAGGTAATTAGTTTTATATGTGGAAATATTTAAGAATAAAAATTTTAGTACATATTCAGTATCTCTAGTAGGTAAAAATTTTGATAGTGAATCGTTTTCCAAGAACTCACCAATCAAATATTACTGATGAAATAGCATGTTTGTAAACGAAGTTTTTCTTCTCAATAACAATTTTGAATACATAAGTTTTTCCAATCAATTCTAAATTTGAATCTGCTTAAATGTTTTTTATGAAATTTTGTCAGTAAAATACAACATAAATATTTTAACAAACATCATTATTATAGGTTTATTAACATACCCCCATAAGTTCTAATCATTATTATAGGTTTATTAACATACCTAATCATTTATAGGGCCCATAAGTTCTAAAGCTGTTTAGCAGGAACTTAGTGTTCCATGCATGTATTGTCAACTAAACTAATGTGCCACCTTACCTTGAATATGGAAGTGAAAATGCAAAAGGTAATAAAATAGATAATCGTGTCAAACAATGATACAACGACTAATAAAATACGTGTATATATTAAAAAAAAATTTAGATACACTATCAAATCTCAACTAAAACGACTTTGAACAATCTCAATATGTCTTTTACTTGTTACACTAGCCTCACATGTTCATGAGATTACACATAATTTTGGAACATCTCACCAAAACCTTTTTATCCCTTTAGTTTTGGCTTCTTTTTTAAAAACCCAAAATACTTGAATAAAATCTCTCTCTTGTGAGTGTTGGGTTGCCAGAATGTTCTGTCTCCTTATTTATCTTTAGTGTTTCGTGCAAAACCTTAGATAAAACTTCATTTTTTCTCATAATTCCCATATCTTTTTTTATTGTAAAGTTTCCTTATTCTTTGGATAAGAATTAGAACCTCCCTTAAGAGTCAAATTTGCTCATTTTTTGCAAACTTCTCCATTTCCTTAGGTCATTCTACATGGGCTTTACAAAATTCTGCTTCTTCCTTTTTCTCTTCGTCATTGAATGATGTCTTGACTCACTTCCTTGTACTAATTTCCAGTTATCGCAAGGATGTTTGCAACCTATTGCATCTTCAGTCTCTCCCTTTTTCACTTGTGTGCTTCACAAGCATATGAACAGAAGATTCATACCAAGAAGACACAAAAAACAAAGTACATACCAAACAACAACCACAAACATAAATCTAGTTAATCATGAAAACTCAAATTCTTTTAAAGATATCCAAAATACTTGGTTCACAAGACGACATGAGTTGTTCACATGAAAAAATCTCCCCTATTATCAAAAATCTCCCCCCATGATTCTAACCATCTTAGTTATTATAGCTGACTATTACAGAAAAAGTCTAGTCATCTTAACAAGTACAACAGTGAATTACCAAAAAAAACTTGTTCTAACACAAACTGGTACACTTTTAGAATGATTCAGAATCAGTACCAAGATTCTCTTCTCCACTGCTTGTGAGCACAAAAGTTAAAAACAAGATATTAGTTAAAACACAAGAGAAACTGAGCATGGAACACAATACCTTTGAAGGCATGTTGAAGTTGACGAACAACATCACTAAGAGCTGATAATGCAGCAGGAGTGTCAACAAGCGCGTCACGAATTTCAGCAGGAGAAGCAGTTCCACTGGGAACACAAACAGAGCCCAACTCAATGAGTTGAGACACATCACTATGAAGCTGAGGAACAGTAGGAGACGTCTAGCGCCTGGTCTTGTTCGACGAAGGAAAAGTTGCACCCTTCTTGAGAGATTGCTCACCACTCCGAGCGTCCTTTTTGTATAGGACAGGTGGAATGTATGTTTCACCAGTGAGGAGTCGAGTAGGATGCTGTAGTTGGAGAAGTCCAAAGATGAGATGAGAGAACATCAACAAACAAGAGTCATTATTTTGAAGCACACAGAGACCCATGATCTGTTTGTAGACTAACAGTCCAAAATCAACATGAATCCCATGAACTAGTTTGCAAATAAGACGAGCTCGATCAACGGAAATATGGTTCTTGTGGGTTGATAGAATCCTGTTGTAAGTTGCGATCAAAACAAGAGCCGCAAAACTTAGGTGGAAGATCAGTTTTACTCAACACAGCCCAAGACTGCTTGCCTCCTTTAGTCATAAGATAAGTGATGAGGACATCAGGTCGTACATCCAGCCAGGAGACCAGACTGGCCAACCAGGAAGCTTGCCCGAGACAGCAGGACCATCTGGCGCGCCTGCCGGACCAGACAGTACCGCCGGACCCTCGACCTATACGACCAGACCGGTCAACATTGCCGGCGGAGAGGCCCAAGCTTCCGGCACAGTTGGTGGGGACGTGAATGACACCGCCGGTCCCTCTGATGACACCGCTGACTCCGGGATCAACTTGGCCGGTCCTGAAGTCATTCCGGCCAGTACCACGCACAATCCAGCCGGTACAGCCGATCCAGCCGAGTACACGCGCACTTCCACTTCTACACAAGAGGACTCGGACCAAATGAGCTACCAGCTCCAGGACATGCACTTAGAGGAAGTCTCTACACCACTGGTACCTCAAGGAGCAATGACAAGAAGCAGATCAAGGGCGTTCTTCCACAAATTCAGCTTGTGGGTCGACAAGCTCCTAGAGGAAGATCGAGGACAATGGGCCAAAAACAAAAGGAAAAGTCCAATAGCTTCTCCACAACACAAGGGACATCAGAGACTTGGGCTTTAGTGGCAAGAGAGGTCAGGGCCCAAAGATTCTTAACCCTACTCCAAGTCGAAGACTAGGAGCAAGGTGCGTGCATGCCACAAGGACGGCCACCTTCCATTTCTTGGCCGTGAGGTGAGTTAAGGTAAGTTTACATTCGAATATATGCCTCTTTCTGTTTTGCAGGGTAGGATCTAGTTGCTTTACATTTTTGAGTCAAGAACATTTTAGGAATAGGTCCTTTTTCGGTTATACACTTTTGTATCTTTTCCTTTGTGCACTTTTGTAAGTTTTTCTTTTCTTATTTGAGTCGACCCTAGTAGGTCAAGCTGTCAAGCATATTAATAAGGCTCCTTCCAGCATTGTAGTTCGACAACCTTTTTGATATTAATAAAGTAGAACTTTTTCCCAACAAGTTTTCTCTCTAAGAATCTTGTGCGCTTAGAACCTAGTCGAGACCAGCCCTCCTAGCTCTAAGTTTGTGATTTATCACGAGGTTCATCACCCCTCGTGTGGTTCACTTCACCCTTCCATCGTTTACCAACCAGAAAACCCATATCTAGAAGCCTAAGGTCGAGTTTCTCACCTAATCTTCTACAAACAGCCCACGCGCATCCAAGCCTTGAATCGAGGCTTGTATCATTTTGGTATCAGAGCTTAAAGCTCCTAAACCAGGTTGTTTCTATCCTTTTGCTTGTCTTGTTTTTAGTTCTTGCATTAGTTTAAGTCGCATTCAAGAAAAATAAAAAAAACAACATCAATCTCCAAACCGAGTGCATCTAGCCTCCTACGTGTATCACTTGGGTTTAGATTCACTTTTGCATTGCCATTCACGTTTTCCTTTTTGTTTAATTCATATTTCCATTAATTTTAAGTTAAATTAAAAAGAAAAGAAAAGAAAAGAAAAAGAAAAGAAAAGAAAAAGGAAAGAAAAGAGAATAGGAAAATACCCAAGATATTTCGAATTGGACAGCTAGCACAAGTTGTCTAGGAAGTTTCCTTTTCTTGTAGTCGAATTTCCTTTCCTTAGGATTTTTCCTTTTTGCATTTTTTTCAAACCCCATATAAAAAGAAAACCCTCCTAATAATTTAGGAGCACCCTAATTTGTCTTCTTTCTTTGTAGCACACCATGGGAGAAGAGAATAGAGATGCAGCCGAAGCCATGATGGCCATGTTCACCACACTCCAAACACAACTCGCATCCATAGGCGAGAGGTTGGAGCGCGTGGAAAGACCAGTAAGATTCCAGGCCATAAGGCACGTGAGAGCTGAGCAAGACCGTCCTGAGGGTCTTGAGTACCTTAGGACACGGCACGAAAAGGAGGAACCCCAGCCAGAAGGAGATGAGGACACGCAACCTCATAACTATCACCATAGGCCGAGAGGACCTCCACGGCAACCAGAGGCAGAAGATGATGGCTTTGAGCCATATGGTCTTCACCAGAGACCAAGAATGCCTCCTAGACGTCATGAGGATGGAGATGAACACACCTACAACCGGGTAAACCATCCTGATGTTAAGCTAACTCCTCCTAGTTTTGCAGGAAAAGTAGACCCCGAGGCTTACCTAGATTGGGAGAGGCGAATGGATCATATCTTTGATCACTACAACCAACCAGGACCTAGGAGAGTCTCAATGGCAGTAGCACAACTCACGGACAATGACCTCATCTGGTGGGATCGTGAGGTATCTGACAGAAGAAGGAAGAGAATGAGACCCGTAGACTCATGGGTCGACATGAAAGACCTCATGCGACAAAGGTTTGTTCCACCTTACTTTCATAGGGATTTGCAACGTCGTTTTTGTACTCTTAAGCAGGGTACCAGGTCAGTAGAGGAGTACTATGAAGAGTTCGAGAAGTTAAGGAACATATTGGAGCTCAATGATGATGAAGAAGCATTGATGGCACAATTCTTGGATGGACTCCAAGAAAGGATCAGCTGCAAGGTGGAAAGGCAAATCTACAACGACTTCAAGGACTTGTTCCACCTATCTGTGCAAGCTGAGCAGCACATCAAACGCAAGAGCCAAGACATCCGCAGCAAGCCTAAGACACCTTGGGCACCAAGCAACATGCCTAAGACCGTAGACAAAGGCAAAAGCGTAGAGATCGAGTCAAGGTTCAAGAGCAAGCCTCTTGAACCCACCCGTGACCAGAGAGAGCCTGGTAAGTCTTCTAACCCTCAAAGATCACGTGACATAACTTGTTTCAAGTGCAGGGGACGTGGACACATCTCAAGGGAGTGCCCAAACAACCGAGTCATGCTGATTACGGAGGCAGGAGAGTATGAGTCCCAGGATGAAGAGGACTATGAGCCAGAAGGAGAGTATGGTGACATTGAGTACCCTGATGTGGGGAAGTGCTGGTCACTAGGCGTATCCTCAGTGCAATGGTGGATCCTTCAGAGACCATCCAAAGGGAGAACATCTTCCACAGCCGTTGCACCATCAAGGGCAAGGTATGTAACCTCATCATAGATGGTGGTTCTTGTACTAACGTTGCTAGTGCATATATGGTTGATAAGCTAGGTCTGGAGAAGACAAAGCACCCTCGACCATATAGACTGAGATGGCTCGATGACAAAGTGGAGCTAAAGATCCATGAACAAGTCATTGTACCATTCAGTGTGGGCAAGTACCAGGATCAAGTCGTGTGCGACGTGGTGCCCATGCAAGCTGGCCATCTTCTACTAGGAAGACCATGGCAGTTTGACAAAGAGACCAGGCATGATGGCCGAACCAATCTCTACACCTTCGTGCATGACAAGAGAAAGGTCAGCCTAGCTCCTCTTACACCTGCCCAGGTACACGAGCTACAACTCCAAATGACTAAGGAAAAGAAACTTATCAAGTCTAATTTTCTTATTCAACCAAGCCATGTCCGGAGAGCTTTAGCCTCGAAGGATTTAATGTTACTAATGGTCTTCAAAGAAGTTTTGAGTGTAGAACAGGGACAGGTAGAGCTACCTCCTGAAGTAGCAACTCTCCTCAACAAGTTCCAGGATGTATTTCCAGAGGAGATACCAGCAGGCTTGCCTCCTTTACGTGGCATAGAACACCAGATTGATCTAGTGCCCGGAGCAGCCCTGCCCAACCGGCCAGCCTACCAGATGAGTCCAGAGGAGTCCAAGGAGCTTGAGAAGCAAGTCATGGAACTCCTGGAGAAAGGATATGTTCGAGAGAGCCTCAGTCCATGTGCCGTACCAGTGCTACTAGTGCCCAAGAAGGATGGGACTTGGCGCATGTGCGTGGACTGCCGAGCAATCAACAATATCACAGTCAAGTATAGGCATCCAATACCACGACTGGATGACATGCTAGATGAGCTGAGTGGAGCCACGGTCTTCTCCAAGATAGACCTCAAAAGTGGATACCACCAGGTAAGAATGAAGGAAGGTGATGAGTGGAAGACTGTTTTCAAGACAAAGCAAGGACTCTAGGAGTGGACAGTCATGCCATTCGGCTTGACTAATGCCCCAAGCACCTTCATGCGCCTTATGAACCAAGTTCTTAGGGCGTACATCAGTAAGTTCGTAGTAGTTTACTTTGATGACATTTTGGTTTATAGTAAGTGCCTACGGGAACCCCTCACACATCTTGAGATGGTACTTAAAACCCTTCGACAAGAAGAGCTTTATGCCAATCTCAAGAAGTCCACCTTTTGTACTGATAAGCTTGTCTTTTTAGGTTTTGTTGTGAGTTCACAGGGCCTACAGGTTGATGAAGAGAAGATTCGTGCCATACAAGAATGGCCAACACCAGGAAACATCAGCCAAGTGAGGAGCTTCCACGGACTGGCCAGCTTCTATAGGAGATTCGTGCCCAACTTCAGCAGTATTGCCTCACCACTGACAGCAGTAGTGAAGAAGAACGTGGGATTCAGCTGGGGAGAAGCTCAGGAGAAGGCATTCCAGGCCTTGAAGGACAGCCTGACACACGCACCAGTGCTGGTCCTTCCCGACTTCAACAAGACGTTTGAAGTGGAGTGGGATGCCTCTGGAATAGGCATAGGAGCAGTGCTAACTCAAGGAGGGAGACCAGTGGCATACTTCAGTGAGAAGCTAGGTGGTGCCTCACTGAACTACCCCACTTATGACAAGGAGCTCTATGCCCTTGTCCGAGCATTGGAGACTTGGCAGCATTACTTGCTGTCCAAGGAGTTTGTGATCCACACTGATCACGAGACTCTCAAGTACCTCAGAGGGCAAACCAATCTCAAGAGGAGACATGCCAGGTGGATGGAGTTCATAGAGACCTTCCCGTACGTGATCAAGTACAAGAAGGGCAAAGACAATGTGGTAGCCGATGCACTATCAAGGAGGTTTGCCTTGATATCAACCATGGAGGCAAAGGTCCTAGGATTCGAGCACATCAAGGACCTATACAAGGATGATCTTCACTTTGCTGAGAGCTACAAGGAGTGTGGCAAAGGGAGTCATGGCAAGTTCTACATCCATGAGGGATTCTTGTTCCGAGAAAGAAGGATGTGCATACCACAAGGATCACTAAGGGAGCTTATCATCCGGGAAGCTCATGGAGGAGGACTCATGGGCCACTTTGGTGTCGACAAGACTCTAGCAGTGGTCAAGGAGCACTTCTACTGGCCACACATCAAGAAGACAGTAGAAGCACATTGTGCAAGATGCATCACTTGCAAGAAGGCAAAGTTCCGAGTGCAACCTCACGGGTTGTATCTCCCACTGCCCATACCAACACATCCATGGATGGACATCTCGATGGATTTTGTTCTAGGTCTGCCCAAGATCAACCACAAAGATGCAATCTTTGTAGTGGTGGACAGATTCTCCAAGATGGCACACTTCATCCCATGTGCCAATGTCAATGATGCCACACAAACAGCTGAGCTGTTCTTCAGGGAGATAGTACGGCTTCATGGAGTGCCAAGGACCATCGTATCAGATAGGGACACCAAGTTCCTCAGCCATTTCTGGAGAACCCTTTGGAGAAAGCTAGGCACGAAGCTACTCTTCTCAACCACTTGCCATCCTCAAACCGATGGCAAAACTGAAGTTGTCAACATGACACTATCAACTCTTCTCAAAACTACACTAGGGAAGAACCTAAAGACTTGGGTGGAGTGCCTGCCATTCATTGAGTTCGCCTACAACCGAGCCGTGCACTCAGCAACCAAGAAGACACCATTTGAAGTGGTATACGGCTTCAACCCTCTCACCCCATTGGAGCAAACACCACTACCACCAGCTGAGATGACCAACCTCAACGGAGCATCCAAGGCAGAGTTCATAAGGAGATTACACCAGAAGGTAGCAGAAAACTTGGAGAAGAGGACCGGACAATACGTGACTCATGCCAACAAGGGAAGAAGGGAGGTGATCTTTCAACCAGGCGATTGGGTGTGGCTACACCTACGGCAGGAGAGGTTCCCAAACCTAAGGAGTTCCAAGCTAGCACCAAGAGGAGATGGACCATTCAGAGTACTCGAGAGGATCAACAACAACGCCTACCAGATCGAGCTTCCAGGTGAGTTTAATGTGTCCAATACGTTTAATGTTACTGACTTGGCCCCTTTCCATGCAGATGAACCAGTTTTGAGGACAAAACCTACTGAAGAGGGAGGGAATGATGAGGACATCAGGTCGTACATCCAGCCAGGAGACCAGACTTGCCGACCAGGAAGCTTGCACGAGACAGCAGGACCATCTGGCGCGCCTGCCGGACCAGACAGTACCGCCGGACCCTCGACCTATACGACCAGACCGGTCAACATTGCCGGCGGAGAGGCCCAAGCTTCCGGCACACTTGGTGGGGACGTGAATGACACCGCCGGTCCCTCTGATGACACTGCCGAATCCGGGATCAACTTGGCCGGTCCTGAAGTCATTCCGGCCAGTACCACGCACAATCCAGCCGGTACAGCCGATCCAGCCGAGTACACGCGCACTTTCACTTCTACACAAGAGGACTCGGACCAAATGAGCTACCAGCTCCAGGACATGCACTTAGAGGAACTCTCTACACCAGTGGTACCTCAAGGAGCAATGACAAGAAGCAGATCAAGGGCACTCTTCCACAAATTCAGCCTATGGGTCGACAAGCTTCTAGAGGAAGATCGACTAAGGACAATGGGCCAAAAGTACAAGGAAGAGTCCAATAGCTTCTCAACAACACAAGGGACATCAGAGACTTGGGCTTTAGTGGCAAGAGAGGTCAGGGCCCAAAGATTCTTAACCCTACTCCAAGTCGAAGACTAGGAGCAAGGCGCGTGCATGCAACAAGGACGGCCACCTTCCATTTCTTGGCCGTGAGGTGAGTTAAGGTAAGTTTACATTCGAATATATGCCTCTTTCTGTTTTGCAGGGTAGGATCTAGTTGCTTTACATTTTTGAGTCAAGAACATTTTAGGAATAGGTCCTTTTTCGGTTATACACTTTTGTATCTTTTCCTTTGTGCACTTTTGTAAGTTTTTCTTTTCTTATTTGAGTCGACCCTAGTAGGTCAAGCTGTCAAGCATATTAATAAGGCTCCTTCCAGCATTGTAGTTCGACAACCTTTTTGATATTAATAAAGTAGAACTTTTTCCCAACAAGTTTTCTCTCTAAGAATCTTGTGCGCTTAGAACCTAGTCGAGACCAGCCCTCCTAGCTCTAAGTTTGTGATTTATCACGAGGTTCATCACCCCCTCGTGTGGTTCACTTCACCCTTCCATCTTTTACCAACCAGAAAACCCCCATCCAGAAGCCTAAGGTTGAGTTTCTCACCTAATCTTCTACAAACAGCCCACGCGCATACATCCTTTAATCAAGGCTTGTATCAATAAGCCATTGCATCAAGACTAACGAAGTCAGATGTGCTCACGAACAAAGACAGAGACACCTGAATCAGAATGAGCAGGAGAGCCAAACGGAAGATTTGCTTGGAATTCCAAAATAACCTCCTTAACAAGCTCATTGTATCAACCAATTAAAAAGATCCTACTCACAAGCTCACTGTATCAACCACTTAACAACAAATTAGTAGTACAACATCAAGCACAACACAAGAGAACAACACAAGAGAACTATAACCACATACAATATCCAAGGCTATGGGGACCCAACTTGTATGGTTGTCAGATACATCACCAAGCAAACTGGTGACTCAATCAAATAGGAAAAAATAAAATAAAAATATGCCACACAAGTACACAACGAGATTGCTCAACATGACTCTAACTGATTTTGTACCAGATCAAGATAACATACTCTCCTTGCCCTGATTCGCAGTGTTTGGTAGTCATTGATGCTATGAATAGCTTTCACATTATCATGTCTTTATCATGCACTGAATCAGTTTTAAACCTTTGTTTAAGGAGTGACAAAAGAATGAGATACACATTTTGAGCTTTGTGTTCTCTTGTTTGACTTTCTTTCTCTTGTTTTTTTTCTTTTTGTTTTCCTATTTTTTTTTGTAATAGCATGTGAGACAGCTCCATCACTTGATTTCTCAAGAGCAGCTCTATGATACATCACTCCATGAAACCTGTACTGAGAGTCAGAGATGACGACATGATAGGTAGCTCTTTTTCACGAAGTGAGCGATCCAAACTCAATCAAAATTTTATATGCTTCTTGATCAGCACACATTTCAGTCCTACAAGCTTTAGAGTAAAGTCATATCTCGCAATCACCAATTGCATTTTTTAATGTGACAAAACGAGTAAAATCTAATGGTTTTGTAAATAAGTCAGCCAGTTACAAATCAGTGACAATGTGTTCAACCACTACCTATTTCTTCTCCAGTAGATCGTGGATAAAGTGGTGTTGAATATCGATGTGTTTTGTGCGCGAGTGCCATACCGGATTCCTTGATATACCGATGGCACTTTTGTTGTCGCTGTGAAGTAGGAGGGGACCTGAATCAATTTGATAATCTGCAGACATTTACTTCATCCATAGAAGTTGTGAGCAACAACTACCCAAGACGATATATTCTGCCTCTATTGTAGAGAGTGACACAGAATTCTGGTTTTTGCTCATCCATGTGATTAGATTGTTTCCAAGAAAGAACCAATCTCCACTCGTGCTTTTCTTGTCATACACACTTCCTGCCCAGTCAGCATCACAATATCCAACCAAATTTTTGTTCGATCCTTTAGAATATGAGATACCAAGGTTGGTCATCCCTTTGATGTAATTAATGATCCTATTTACCGCTTCTAGATGAGACTGCTTTGGTGAATCCTGATATCTTCCCTTTGATGTAATTAATGATCCTATTCACCGCTTCTAGATGAGACTGCTTTGGTGAATCCTAATATCTTGCACAGGTGCCAACACTTAAGCATAAATCTGGCCTGCTAGCAGTAAGGTATAGAAGACTACCAAAGTTGATATCATCAACATAGATCTGTGCCATCATGATGTGGGTGTTCTATTTCAGAATAAAGAGGGTTTTGTCAACACTTCCTCTGGCGTAGCCTTTTGAGATTAAGAAGTGTGTCAGTCGCTCGTACCAAGTACGCGGAGCGTGCTTCAGACCATACAGAGCCTTGTTCAGTTTGTATACGTGATTGAGCTTCACTAGGTCTTCGAACCCCTTTGGTTGCTCAACATACACGTTTTCTTGCAATATCCCGTTCAAGAAGGCACTCTTAACATCCATTTGATACACTGTAAATTTCATGATACATGTCATACCTAGTAACAGCCTAATAAACTCAAGACGAGCCACTGGAGCAAATGTTTCTTCAAAATCAACTCTCTCAATCTGAGAATAGCCTTGAGCTACAAGTCTAGCTTTGTTTCGTACCCCAATTCCATTATCATCAATCTAGTTTTTGAAGATCCACTTCGTTCCAACCACATTTACTCCATCAGGTCGTGGAACCAACTCCCATACATCATTTCGTACAAACTGTTCTAGTTCTTCTTCTATTTCCACAATCCAGAATTCATCTTCAAGTGTCTGAACATGAGAATTTGGTTCAAGAATTGAGACAAAGCTAGCAAATCGAACCATTTCTCTGAAGTTGATCTTTACACCACGAGTTTTCCTTCCATCCATCACATCTCTGATTACATCAGATGAGGAGTGGCTTATGTGGACTTGTTGATTTCAGTCTTGTTCTGACGGATCTTGGCCTGAGTTACTATGATAATCTGAACTACTGAATTCCTCAGTGGTAGTGATTTGTTCCTTACTGTTTAGCTCAGATTGATCTGTCGCACTATCAGAATTTTCCTCACTCCACTTCATGAAAGACTGATCATCAAACACCACATTAACCGATTCCATAATCACACACAACCGCATCTTATAGACTTTGAATGCAGAGCTACTTCCTGAGTAACCCAAAAACATCCCTTCATCACTTCGAGAGTCAAACTTTCCCGGATGGTCTTTATCATTGAGAATGTAACACCTGCATCCAAGGACATGAAAGTACCCGAGATTAGGTATTTTTCCCTTCCATAATTCATATGGAATCTTCGTTGTTCCCTTCCTGACGTATACTCTGTTAATTGTGTAGCATGCAGTATTGATCGTTTTTGCCCAGAACATTATAGGAATGTTATTTCCATGTATCATGGCATGAGACATCTCCTGAAGAGTTCTATTCTTCCTCTCTACCACTCCATTCTACTGAAGAGTCCTTGGAGCAGAAAATTGATGGGCTATTCCATGATTTTCACAAAACACCTTCATAGTATCATTTTGGAACTCTCCTCCATGATCGCTTCGCACTCTCTTGATATTTCCCTTTTCATTTATCAACTGGAGCGCCCATATCCTGAAACTGTCTGCTGTTTCTGATTTTTCATGAATGAAGCGAACCCATGTGAACCTGGAGTAATCATCCACAAGCACAAAGACATACTTTTTACCATCCAAACTTTCAACTTGCATTGGCCCCATGAAATCTATGTGAACTAACTCCAATACTGCTTTGGTTTGAACGTCTAAGACTTTCTTATGTTGAACTTTGACTTATTTTTCCGTGTTGCATGGTCCACAAATCATACGATCTTCTCCCTTGATTTTGGGTACTCCTCGTACTATCTCATTTTTAACTAGAGAAGTTAAATTCCGAACATTCATATGACTCATTTGTTGATGCCACAGGTGCATATCATCCCTTGCACTAAAGAATTTGATTGAATTCTCCCACATATAGCAGTTCTTTCTGGATTGGACTCTTTTCAGCGAACCTTCTCCATTCTGATCTAGTGCCTTACAGTCTGTACTAGTGAAGGTTACTGTGAGTCCTTCATCGCAAAGTTAACTCACACTGATCAAATTGGCTTTGAGACCTTTAACAAGATAAACATTATCCAATAAAGGTAACCCATCACATGTTTTACCTTTCCCTTGTATAACTCTACAACCTACATCACCAAAGGTCACTTTTCCTCCCTTAATTTGCTTAACTTCTTGTAAATTGCTTGTGGAACCTGTCATATGCATGAATATCCACTATCAAAATACAAAGGGCCAACTTCATCATATTTATCTGCAATCAGAGCCATATTTTGTTATAATTTTCCTCTGATGCACTCCCTGATGTGCTCTCTACTGCACTCCTTGATGTATTCTCTACTGTACTTCTACTCATTTTCTCCTGAAGATCAGATTTTTTCACCCAGATTTGACTTTGCATACCACTCCATGTCAATCTCCCTTGATTCATGATTCTCTTGATTCTTCTCATGTATCTGTAACAATAATCTTTGATATGCCCCACTTTTCCACAGAAGTAACAGTGAATTCTGCGTGTTGATTTACTTTTAGGTGCATCAGCTGATTTTTGAAAGAGATCGGCTAAAACAAACCGAGGTTCTCCATTCTCATTCCTTCCTCTTCCACTGTAACACAACCCTCTGTGTGAATTCATGATCTTTTCATAACTCAAAATCTGATCTAGTTGCCTAGTGCCCGCAAACATGTGAATCTTTTTGTGTTGTTGGTTGAGTTCTGATTGAAGTCGAGCAGGTAACTCTTTGAAATTGAAGCTCTTTTTCTAGTTTCTCATAGTTGAATGTCAGCCTTAGCTTTTCTCTTGTTATTGATAGACTTTCCCAACCTATCTTACTTTCAGCTTCAAGGTCACTTCGAAGTGACTCGATCAGTGCTTCAAGTCATTTTTTCTCTTTTGTTAAGATTGAATTTTCTCTCCCAAGTCTGACAAGTGTCTCTCGAAAATCCTTGTAACTTTCTATCAGATCAACTTCATCATCTTCATCATCTGATTCAGGCTCCATAATTCCTCCAATTGCAAAAAATTGCTCACTTCTTCTTCAACAACGTCATCTAAGTCATCTTCAGCCAACATGGACTTTTCTCTCTTTGATTTTTGATTGTTCACACATTTTGTCTGAGTATTACCGATACCTTTGCATTTGAAGCATTTTAACTCTCTTTTCTTAACAGTGGGACATTCAGCTTTGAAATGACCCAATCCCTTGCATTCATGGCATTCCATATCGAATTTCTTTACTGTTTTATCTCCTTCAGCATATTTCTTGATGGAATCAAATTTTCTTGAACTGTCATCTTGTTCCATCTTCCTTAGTACACGACCAAACCTTCGTCCTAACAGACTCATGGAGTCTTCTCCATCGGACTCATCTGCCTGAGTTGTATATGCAGGCAGATGCAGTAAGGGCCAAACTTTTTGGCTCTTAACTCCTTCAAGCTCTAACTTATGAGCTTGTAGCATCCTAACCACTTCACCAAAGCTGATTTCATCAAGATTTCAGGATACACTAAGCGATGATTTATATGCCATGAATTTTTCTAGTGGGCACCTTAGAAATTTTTTGACCAACTTGGTGTCTTTATATTTCTTACCAAGCGTTGATGCTTCTTGTGCCAGCAAGCTCAGTTTCGAGCTAAAATATGAGATAGACTCGTGATCTTACATTCTTATATTCTCGAATCTGGAAGCCAGTAGGTCCTTCTGTGAGCTCTGAACCTTCTTGGTTCCTTCAAAGTGGGTTTGCAGAGTGTCTCACATCTCTTTTGCAGTTTCACAACCTTGAATTAGTTCAAAGGTTTTCTTTTATACACTACTGTGTATCGCTGTAAGCGCCCTTGAGTTAAACTTAGACCTTTTGAGTTCCTCCTCTGTCCATTCTTCCTGAGGTTTCACACTTACTGTTCCTTCTTCATTCTTGGTGGTGGGTTCTTCCCATTGAACAAGAATATCCTTCTAGGCTAACACATCTTTGCCCCGAATCAAGGACTTCATCCTTGCCTTCTAGAAGCCATAATTTCCCGAATCTAGTATCTTCCTTGAGCTGTCAACTAGATATGTATATCTTTCCATATTTTCTCTAGAATCACACTTGTATATAACCCGACAAGTGCCCGCTCTAATACCAATTGAAAATGCAAAAGCTACTAAAATAGATAACTGCGTCAATCAGTGATACAATGACTACTACAATATGTGTCTCTACTAGAAGATCTTTTAGATGCACTCTCAAGTCTCACCTAAAATGACCTTGAACAAGCTCAAAACGCTCTTCACTTATTACACTAACCTCACATATTCACAAGATTACACCAAATCTTGCAACACCTCACCAAAACCCTTTTATCCCTTTTGTTTTGCCTTCTCTTTTATAAACCCAAAACCCTTCAATAAAAACTCTCTCTTGTGAGTGTTGGGTTGTCACAATGTTCTGTCTCCTTATTTATCATTGATGCTTCATGGAAAACCCTAGATACAAGTTTTTTTTTCATAATTCCCAAATCTCCAATTGTAAAGTTTTCTTATTATTTGCACAAGAATAAGAACCTCCCTTAATACTCGAATTTGCTCCCTTTTTGCAAACTTTTCCTCTTAATCTAGATATGCTAGGTCATTGTAGATGGGTTTCACGAAATCCAGATTTTTCCTTTTTGTTTTCGTCGATATATTGACTCAATTAGTTGTACTAATTCCCATTTAGCTGAAAAATGTTTGTAAGCTAATGAATCTTTAGGAAGTACACATATAATATTTCTATTAACAAATAAGACCATTTTTAATACTGTCACAAAAGTAAGAAAATCAAAATTTACTAAATACTTATCTTGTGACTATTTTTGGATCAATAGATTTGCATTCAACACAATCGTAACTATCTTTGCAAAATGTCATCAGCATCTTCTTCCTAAATATCTCTTTTGGGATATCATCTTTCTCGGTTATAATATTAGTTAAAGCAAATGGATTTGGAAACAAAGCCAAATCATTTTTATGAAGTATGCATATACTTACGATTTTGAATAGACATTGTTTAATCTATTACATAAAAAATGATGTAATTTGCTTTAATTTAAGGAACTTACAATGTTAAGAAACCAGCAATCTCTATAATCACATGATCAACAATTAGTGCAGAGATATTGTAAGCGTTGGATACGCTACGTTTTTCTGTATATCCCACATAATTTTATATTTACATATATACGATTGTATTATGTAGACATTTTTTGAATCTATATCTTTCCATATTTTTATTCTCCCAACCTTTAAAACCAAATTTAATAATTTATCTCCATCATTTTGAACAATTTTGTGCACAACCTCACATAACGATCCGTATAAAACAATAGAGAAACGTAAAGCCTTGTAATTTAAACATAAGCATGTAAAAACTGAAAACCATAAACATATAAACAATGTAGTTTGCTTAAAAGATTATATTATCAAAATATAATAGATGGAAGAAGAGCTTAATCATTATCTCCTAACTCGACAAAAATCTGGTTGTTCTCTTTTCCATTACCATCAACCAATTCAACATTGTTAACATTGACAATTTATCCCATAACATCTGCAATAAATAAGGTAATTATTTTCTTTAAAAATTACTTAAATACGATATTATAATAACTTCTCATCCAAACACTCCACTAATATATAAACTCACCAATAAAAAATATGGATTCAATATACCACAAATAATTTCACTAAAACTAACTAGTTGAATACCAATAATATTTTCCTGACACAGGTTGCGACAAGCCTTGACAGGGGTTATTGTTAAGAATGATATTTTGTAAGGTTATTTGGTTGTTCAGTAATGGTACAAGCTTGGGATTGCGGCTAGCAATCTTCGGAATTGGTACGAGAATTCTTTGGCGAAAAACTCGGCGTAAAATATTTTGGATAGTTTGGAGAAGGGTTTTACGGACAGAGGGGATGAAGTGAACCACATAACGTATGGAAGGTCTCATGATAAATCACAAACTCAAGGTTAGGAGGTTAAGTTCTCGACTAGACTTAGAGAGAACAAGAGAGGATTTTATAAAAAAAAACTTTTGAAGAAAATACGATCTTTATTGATAATAGACAAAACGTTATCAGCCTACAATGTTGAATAAGCCTTATTAATATAGTTGGGAGCCTTGACCTTCAAGGGTCGAATCAAGAAAAAAAAAAGAAAATCATACAATACTTTAAATGTAAAATACAAGAATGGAAAACTAGAAAAAGGAAACAACTAATATCGCATAAGGACCTGACGAACCAAGACAAAAACAAGGGCAAATTCATGATGTTAGAATATATAAATATATAAATGATCTCTTTTACCTTCCGCAGAGCAAAAATGGAGGTTTTGGCCGTGCCTTGGTCATACATGCCTAGTACTTACTCTTGTGCTTCACATATGTTGATAAATCGTTGGGCGTTGACTTCATCTGAGAATAGAGCTCCAGCTTCAAGTGTGGTTTGATGAGAAATAGATCCATTGGAGTGATTGGTGATCAATAGGCCTGTGACCAAGTTGCTTCGGGCCTCTTGGCTTAGGATTTCTTCTATGAAAAAGTTGAATTTGTGTTACAGTGCACATGTACTACTACTTGTCATAATCGAGTAGGCACTATAGGGGCTATGTGTAATTGTGGAAAAAACAACACAACAGAATTCTATCTTGGAACGTGCCAATTTAACGCTTGTATACTATATTATGTATAAGTTAATTCCTTACAAGGATTACATTTTTTAGAATTTACACACACCTAAACCTTCCTTTAGGTTGTCACTAAACCAAAATAGAGCCTAAGTCTAATTCACTTGATCCTAATCATCCTACCGTGATACACAAGAGGAATTAACAACACTCACCTTCTCAGCTTCTTGTTTCAAGCTTCGAATTTACAATTCTCTCAATCGGCTCTCAAGAGTGTTAAACCAACCCTTAATCCTCTTAGACCCTTACTACATGAATTCTCTTGATCTGGGAACTCTAGAATCTTCGTGTAATCTCTCACAAGAAGGAAAATATTATTGTCCAAGTATATCCTTCCTAAAAGATCTCCTTTAAATATTTTCTTAATATTCTCTTGAGATTCTCTTGCAATATCACTTGATGTCAATCCTAGAAATTGTGATACTGCAAAATCTTTCCCATGTCATATCTTAACTACGGCAAAAGCCACATTAGAAACAGAATCCTATCTACATCATATTGTTCAACGGAAGCAAATTCAAACACAGTGATCTGATGATCAGCCAAATTACCAATTTTGTCAGAACAAGGAAAAAACACACGAAAACAAAACCAACATCTGACAACTATTTTCAAACAAAAACAAAAAAAACCATCTCCTCCACAAATTAAGCTCCCCCGTCTTCATCGGAACCCAAGGCATCTTGTTCTTTTCCCCCTGCTTAAGTGCAAAAGTAAGTTAAAAAAATAGCTGACAATTAATACAAAAATGATGAGATCACTTATCTGCTTCTAAAGCATCTTGTAGGATCTTAATTGCTTTCATCATCGCCTTTAGATAACCACTTGGTTCACCTCGAAATGATGAAGCAGCAGCCTGTTTTGTTTCCTTCTTTACCCCTTTTTTTGACCTCGTCTTAGGAGCACTCTTTGGTATACTAAGCTTAACTTTGTGTTGAGCCATCAACATCTGGTATAAGAGACTCGGTGATGAGGACATCAGGTCGTACATCCAGCCAGGAGACCAGACTGGCCGACCAGGAAGCTTGCCCGAGACAGCAGGACCATCTGGCGCGCCTGCCGGACCAGACAGTACCGCCGGACCCTCGACCTATAGGACCAGACCGGTCAACATTGCCGGCGGAGAGGCCCAAGCTTCCGGCACACTTGGTGGGGACGTGAATGACACCGCCGGTCCCTCTGATGACACCGCCGACTCCGGGATCAACTTGGCCGGTCCTGAAGTCATTCCGGCCAGTACCACGCACAATCCAGCCGGTACAGCCGATCCAGCCGAGTACACGCGCACTTTCACTTCTACACAAGAGGACTCGGACCAAATGAGCTACCAGCTCCAGGACATGCACTTAGAGGAAGTCTCTACACCAGTGGTACCTCAAGGAGCAATGACAAGAAGCAGATCAAGGGCACTCTTCCACAAATTCAGCCTATGGGTCGACAAGCTTCTAGAGGAAGATCGACTAAGGACAATGGGCCAAAAGTACAAGGAAGAGTCCAATAGCTTCTCAACAACACAAGGGACATCAGAGACTTGGGCTTTAGTGGCAAGAGAGGTCAGGGCCCAAAGATTCTTAACCCTACTCCAAGTCGAAGACTAGGAGCAAGGTGCGTGCATGCCACAAGGACGGCCACCTTCCATTTCTTGGCCGTGAGGTGAGTTAAGGTAAGTTTACATTCGAATATATGCCTATTTCTGTTTTGCAGGGTAGGATCTAGTTGCTTTACATTTTTGAGTCAAGAACATTTTAGGAATAGGTCCTTTTTCGGTTATACACTTTTGTATTTTTTCCTTTTGTGCACTTTTGTAAACTTTCCTTTTCTTTATTTGAGTTGACCCTAGTAGGTCAAGCTGTCGAGCATATTAATAAGGCTCCTTCCAGCATTGTAGTTCGACAACCTTTTTGATTATTAATAAAGTAGAACTTTTTCCCTACAAGTTTTCTCTCTAAGAATCTTGTGCGCTTAGAACCTAGTCGAGACCAGCCCTCCTAGCTCTAAGTTTGTGATTTATCACGAGGTTCATCACCCCTCGTGTGGTTCACTTCACCCTTCCATCGTTTACCAACCAGAAAACTCATATCCAGAAGCCTAAGGTCGAGTTTCTCACCTAATCTTCTACAAACAGCCCACGCGCATCCAAGCCTTGAATCGAGGCTTGTATCATTTTGGTATCAGAGCTTAAAGCTCCTAAACCAGGTTGTTTCTATCCTTTTGCTTGTCTTGTTTTTAGTTCTTGCATTAGTTTAAGTCGCATTCAAGAAAAATCAAAAAAACAACATCAATCTCCAAACCGAGTGCATCTAGCCTCCTACGTGTATCACTTGGGTTTAGATTCACTTTTGCATTGCCATTCACGTTTTCCTTTTTGTTTAATTCATATTTCCATTAATTTTAAGTTAAATTAAAAAGAAAAGAAAAGAAAAGAAAAAGAAAAGAAAAGAAAAAGGAAAGAAAAGAGAATAGGAAAATACCCAAGATATTTCGAATTGGACAGCTAGCACAAGTTGTCTAGGAAGTTTCCTTTTCTTGTAGTCGAATTTCCTTTCCTTAGGATTTTTCCTTTTTGCATTTTTTCAAACCCCATATAAAAAGAAAACCCTCCTAATAATTTAGGAGCACCCTAATTTGTCTTCTTTCTTTGTAGCACACCATGGGAGAAGAGAATAGAGACGCAGCCGAAGCCATGATGGCCATGTTCACCACACTCCAAACATAACTCGCATCCATAGGCGAGAGGTTGGAGCGCGTGGAAAGACCAGTAAGATTCCAGGCCATAAGGCACGTGAGAGCTGAGCAAGACTGTCCTGAGGGTCCTGAGTACCTTAGGACACGGCACGAACAGGAGGAACCCCAGCCAGAAGGAGATGAGGACACGCAACCTCATAACTATCACCATAGGCCGAGAGGACCTCCACGGCAACCAGAGGCAGAAGATGATGGCTTTGAGCAATATGGTCTTCACCAGAGACCAAGAATGCCTCCTAGACGTCATGAGGAGGGAGATGAACACACCTACAACCGGGTAAACCATCCTGATGTTAAGCTAACTCCTCCTAGTTTTGCAGGAAAAGTAGACCCCGAGGCTTACCTAGATTGGGAGAGGCGAATGGATCATATCTTTGATCACTACAACCAACCAGGACCTAGGAGAGTCTCAATGGCAGTAGCACAACTCACGGACAATGCCCTCATCTGGTGGGATCGTGAGGTATCTGACAGAAGGAGGAAGAGAATGAGACCCGTAGACTCATGGGTCAACATGAAAGACCTCATGCGACAAAGGTTTGTTCCACCTTACTTTCATAGGGATTTGCAACGTCGTTTTTGTACTCTTAAGCAGGGTACCAGGTCAGTAGAGGAGTACTATGAAGAGTTCGAGAAGTTAAGGAACATATTGGAGCTCAATGATGATGAAGAAGCATTGATGGCACAATTCTTGGATGGACTCCAAGAAAGGATCAGCTGCAAGGTGGAAAGGCAAATCTACAACGACTTCAAGGACTTGTTCCACCTATCTGTGCAAGCTGAGCAGCACATCAAACGCAAGAGCCAAGACATCCGCAGCAAGCCTAAGACACCTTGGGCACCAAGCAACATGCCTAAGACCGTAGACAAAGGCAAAAGCGTAGAGATCGAGTCAAGGTTCAAGAGCAAGCCTCTTGAACCCACCCGTGACCAGAGAGAGCCTGGTAAGTCTTCTAACCCTCAAAGATCACGTGACATAACTTGTTTCAAGTGCAGGGGACGTGGACACATCTCAAGGGAGTGCCCAAACAACCGAGTCATGCTGATTACGGAGGCAGGAGAATATGAGTCCCAAGATGAAGAGGACTATGAACCAGAAGGAGAATATGGTGACATTGAGTACCCTGATGTGGGGGAAGTGCTGGTCACTAGACGTATCCTCAGTGCAATGGTGGATCCTTCAGAGACCATCCAAAGGGAGAACATCTTCCACAGCCGTTGCACCATCAAGGGCAAGGTATGTAACCTCATCATAGATGGTGGTTCTTGCACTAACGTTGCTAGTGCGTATATGGTTGATAAGCTAGGTCTAGAGAGGACACGGCATCCTCGACCATATAGACTGAGATGGCTCGATGACAAAGTGGAGCTCAAGATTCATGAGCAAGTCACTGTGCCATTCAGTGTGGGCAAGTATCAAGACCAAGTCGTGTGCGACGTGGTGCCCATGCAAGCCGGCCATCTTCTACTAGGAAGACCATGGCAGTTTGACAAAGAGAGCAGGCATGATGGCAGAACCAATCTCTACACCTTCGTGCATGACAAGAGAAAGGTCAACCTAGCTCCTCTTACACCTGCCCAAGTACATGAGCTACAACTCCAAATGAGTAAGGAAAAGAAACTTGTCAAGTCTAACTTTCTTATTCAACCTAGTCATGTCCGGAGAGCTTTAGCCTCAAAGGACTTAATGTTACTAATGGTTTTCAAGGAAGTGTTGAGTATAGAACAGGGAGAGGTAGAGCTACCTCATGAAGTAGCAACACTCCTCAACAAATTCCAGGATGTATTTCCAGAGGAGATACCAGCAGGCTTGCCTCCTTTACGTGGCATAGAACACCAGATTGATCTAGTGCCCGGAGCAGCCCTGCCCAACCGGCCAGCCTACCAGATGAGTCCAGAGGAGTCCAAGGAGCTTGAGAAGCAAGTCATGGAACTCCTGGAGAAAGGATATGTTCGAGAGAGCCTCAGTCCATGTGCCGTACCAGTGCTACTAGTGCCCAAGAAGGATGGGACTTGGCGCATGTGCGTGGACTGCCGAGCAATCAACAATATCACAGTCAAGTATAGGCATCCAATACCACGACTGGATGACATGCTAGATGAGCTGAGTGGAGCCACGGTCTTCTCCAAGATAGACCTCAAAAGTGGATACCACCAGGTAAGAATGAAGGAAGGTGATGAGTGGAAGACTGCTTTCAAGACAAAGCAAGGACTCTACGAGTGGACAGTCATGCCATTCGGCTTGACTAATGCCCCAAGCACCTTCATGCGCCTTATGAACCAAGTTCTTAGGGCGTACATCAGTAAGTTCGTAGTAGTGTACTTTGATGACATTTTGGTTTATGGTAAGTGCCTACGGGAACACCTCACACATCTTGAGATGGTACTTAAAACCCTTCGACAGGAAGAGCTTTATGCCAATCTCAAGAAGTGCACCTTTTGTACTGATAAGCTTGTCTTTTTAGGTTTTGTTGTGAGTTCACAGGGCCTACAGGTTGATGAAGAGAAGATTCGAGCCATACAAGAATGGCCAACACCAGGAAACATCAGCCAAGTGAGGAGCTTCCACGGACTGGCCAGCTTCTATAGGAGATTCGTGCCCAACTTCAGCAGTATTGCCTCACCACTGACGGCAGTAGTGAAGAAAAACGTGGGATTCAGCTGGGGAGAAGCTCAGGAGAAGGCATTCAAGGCCTTGAAGGACAGCCTTACATACGCACCAGTGCTAGTCCTTCCCGACTTCAACAAGACGTTTGAAGTGGAGTGTGATGCCTCTGGAATAGGCATAGGAGCAGTGCTAACCCGAGGAGGGAGACCAGTGGCATACTTCAGTGAGAAGCTAGGTGGTGCCTCACTGAACTACCCCACTTATGACAAGGAGCTCTATGCCCTTGTCCGAGCATTGGAGACTTGGCAACATTACTTGCTGTCCAAGGAGTTTGTGATCCACACTGATCACGAGACTCTCAAACACCTCAGAGGGCAAACCAATCTCAAGAGGAGACATGCCAGGTGGATGGAGTTCATAGAGACCTTCCCATATGTCATCAAGTACAAGAAGGGCAAAGACAATGTGGTAGCCGATGCACTATCAAGGAGGTTTGCCTTGATATCAACCATGGAGGCAAAGGTCCTAGGATTCGAGCACATCAAGGATCTATACAAGGATGATCCTGACCTTGCTGAGAGCTACAAGGAGTGTAGCACAGGAGTCATGGCAAATTCTACATCCGTGAGGGATTCTTGTTCCGAGAAAGAAGGCTGTGCATACCACAAGGATCACTAAGGGAGCTTATCATCCGAGAAGCTCATGGAGGAGGACCCATGGGCCACTTTGGTGTCGACAAGACTCTAGCAGTGGTCAAGGAGCACTTCTACTGGCCACACATCAAGAGGACAGTAGAAGCACATTGTGCAAGATGCATCACTTGCAAGAAGGCAAAGTCCCGAGTGCAACCTCACGGGTTGTATCTCCCACTGCCCATACCAACACATCCATGGGTGGACATCTCGATGGATTTTGTTCTAGGTCTGCCAAGATCAACCACAAAGATGCAATCTTTGTAGTGGTGGACAGATTCTCCAAGATGGCACACTTCATCCCATGTGCCAATGTCAATGATGCCACGCAAACAGCTGAGCTGTTCTTCAGAGAGATAGTGCGGCTTCATGGAGTGCCAAGGACCATCGTATCAGATAGGGACACCAAGTTCCTCAGCCATTTCTGGAGGACCCTTTGGAGAAAGCTAGGCACGAAGCTACTCTTCTCAACCACTTGCCATACTCAAACCGATGGCCAAACTGAAGTTGTCAACAGGACCCTATCAACTCTTCTCAGAACAACACTAGGGAAGAATCTAAAGACTTGGGTGGAGTGCCTGCCATTCATTGAGTTCGCCTACAACCGAGCCGTGCACTCAGCAACCAAGAAGACACCATTTGAAGTGGTATACGGCTTCAACCCTCTCACCCCATTGGAGCAAACACCACTACCACCAGCTGAGATGACCAACCTCAACGGAGCATCCAAGGCAGAGTTCATAAGGAGATTACACCAGAAGGTAGCAGAAAACTTGGAGAAGAGGACCGGACAATACGTGACTCATGCCAACAAGGGAAGAAGGGAGGTGATCTTTCAACCAGGCGATTGGGTGTGGCTACACCTACGGCAGGAGAGGTTCCCAAACCTAAGGAGTTCCAAGCTAGCACCAAGAGGAGATGGACCATTCAGAGTACTCGAGAGGATCAACAACAACGCCTACCAGATCGAGCTTCCAGGTGAGTTTAATGTGTCCAATACGTTTAATGTTACTGACTTGGCCCCTTTCCATGCAGATGAACCAGTTTTGAGGACAAAACCTACTGAAGAGGGAGGGAATGATGAGGACATCAGGTCGTACATCCAGCCAGGAGACCAGACTTGCCGACCAGGAAGCTTGCACGAGACAGCAGGACCATCTGGCGCGCCTGCCGGACCAGACAGTACCGCCGGACCCTCGACCTATACGACCAGACCGGTCAACATTGCCGGCGGAGAGGCCCAAGCTTCCGGCACAGTTGGTGGGGATGTGAATGACACCGCCGGTCCCTCTGATGACACCGCTGACTCCGGGATCAACTTGGCCGGTCCTGAAGTCATTCCGGCCAGTACCGCGCACAATCCAGCCGGTACAGCCGATCCAGCCGAGTACACGCGCACTTCCACTTCTACACAAGAGGACTCGGACCAAATGAGCTACCAGCTCCAGGACATGCACTTAGAGGAAGTCTCTACACCAGTGGTACCTCAAGGAGCAATGACAAGAAGCAGATCAAGGGCACTCTTCCACAACTTCAGCCTATGGGTCGACAAGCTTCTAGAGGAAGATCGACTAAGGACAATGGGCCAAAAGTACAAGGAAGAGTCCAATAGCTTCTCAACAACACAAGGGACATCAGAGACTTGGGCTTTAGTGGCAAGAAAGGTCAGGGCCCAAAGATTCTTAACCCTACTCAGTGTCGAAGACTAGGAGCAAGGCGCATGCATGCCACAAGGACGGCCACCTTCCATTTCTTGGCCGTGAGGTGAGATAAGGTAAGTTTACATTCGAATATATGCCTCTTTCTGTTTTGCACGGTAGGATCTAGTTGCTTTACATTTTTGAGTCAAGAACATTTTAGGAATAGGTCCTTTTTCGGTTATACACTTTTGTATCTTTTCCTTTGTGCACTTTTGTAAGTTTTTCTTTTCTTATTTGAGTCGACCCTAGTAGGTCAAGCTGTCAAGCATATTAATAAGGCTCCTTCCAGCATTGTAGTTCGACAACCTTTTTGATATTAATAAAGTAGAACTTTTTCCCAACAAGTTTTCTCTCTAAGAATCTTGTGCGCTTAGAACCTAGTCGAGACCAGCCCTCCTAGCTCTAAGTTTGTGATTTATCACGAGGTTCATCATCCCTCGTGTGGTTCACTTCACCCTTCCATCGTTTACCAACCAGAAAACCCATATCTAGAAGCCTAAGGTCGAGTTTCTCACCTAATCTTCTACAAACAGCCCACGCGCATCCAAGCCTTGAATCGAGGCTTGTATCACTCGGGTAGGGTAGGAAGAACTTTGATTCAGGTGATAGGTCTAGATGCATAATATGATCATACGCCAACTGATACAAGCCTTGATTCAAGGATGTATGCGCGTGGGCTGTTTGTAGAAGATTAGGTGAGAAACTCAACCTTAGGCTTCTGGATAAGGGTTTTCTGGTTGGTAAACGATGGAAGGGTGAAGTGAACCACACGAGGGGTGATGAACCTCGTGATAAATCACAAACTTAGAGCTAGGAGGGCTGGTCTCAACTAGGTTCTAAGCGCACAAGTCTCTCTTGAGAGAAAGCTCGTAGGGAAAAGTTCTACTTTATTAATAATCAAAAAGGTTGTCGAACTACAATGCTGGAAGGAGCCTTATTAATATGCTCGACAGCTTGACCTTCTAGGGTCGACTCAAACAAATAAAAGGAAAGTTTACAAAAGTGCACAAAAGGAAAAGATACAAAAGTGCATAACCGAAAAAGGACCTATTCCTAAAATGTTCTTGACTCAAAAATGTAAAGCAACTAGATCCTACCCTGCAAAATAGAAAGAGGCATATATTCGAATGTAAACTTAGCTTAACTCACCTCACGGCCAAGAAATGGAAGGTGGCCGTCCTTGTGGCATGCACGCGCCTTGCTCCTAGTCTTCGACTTGGAGTAGGGTTACAAATCTCTGGGCCTTGACCTCTCTTGCCACTAAAGCCCAAGTCTCTTATGTCCCTTGTGTTGTTGAGAAGCTATTGGACTCTTCCTTGTATTTTTGGCCCATTGTCCTTAGTCGATCTTCTTCTAGAAGCTTGTTGACCCATAGGCCGAATTTGTGGAAGAGCGCCCTTGATCTGCTTCTTGTCATTGCTCCTTGAGGTACTACTGGTGTTGAGACTTCCTCTAAGTGCATGTCCTGGAGCTGGTAGCTCATTTGGTCCGAGTCCTCTTGTGTAGAAGTGGAAGTGCGCGTGTACTCGGCTGGATCGGCTGTACCGGCTGGATTGTGCGCGGTACTGGCCGGAATGACTTCAAGACCGGCCAAGTTGATCCCTGAGTTGGCGGTGTCATCAGGGGGACCGGCGGTGTCATTCACGTCCCCACCAAGTGTGCCGGAAGCTTGGGCCTCTCCGCCGGCGATGTTGACCGGTCTGGTCCTATAGGTCGAGGGTCCGGCGGTACTGTCTTGTCCGGCAGGCGCGCCAGATGGTCCTGCTGTCTCGGGCAAGCTTCCTGGTCGGCCAGCCTGGTCTCCTGGCTGGATGTACGACCTGATGTCCTCATCACCAACTTTCCAAAGTTAAATGGAATGTTGTTCACAATCTTGTTCATGATTCTATCCCTTGTGGGTTGAGGGTATGCGAAATTCTTGCTGGAAAACTAATTTTGGCAACAGATCTTGTACAAATCAAAGTTCACATCTGAGTAACTGTTGAAGTTTATCATCGACCATTTCTTGACTTTTCCAGCAGTCATGAACTCAGCAATATCATCATCTGTTACCTCAGCCATTCACACCCTAGATGGCCTATCATCTACCTCATCCATTCCAAACAGATCCTTGATTCGTTGTGGTGAAAACTCATAAACAAAATCACGAACAAGCACCTCAATAGAATCATATTCAACCTTAACACTAGGAAGATAAGCATAGAATTCCCAAATAACTTTATGCACAAAATTTTGAATGTCTGTTACGGTTTTTAACAGCCTACCTCTTTCTAACAGCCATTTCACTTCATCAACTTCACCAAACTCAGCATTTCTCTCTCTTATAAACCGAACACCATGACTAGAGATTATGTAATGCCTCGATTTTGTCTCAGACGACCTGAATCTTTTAGATTCAAAGTTCTTTTGAGCCCGAGCAGGTTTCGGGCTAGTTTCTTGCTTCGCTTTCTTTGCTGGTACTTGTGCAGGCACCTGCTTTCTTTTCTCCTTCATTAGTGCGAGTTGTAGCCTACTAATCTGGAAGGTTTGACAAATTTATCACCGGTGGGGTTACATCTGGAGTTGTTTCCACAGCCGGTTCCAGCACTATCTCGGCAGGAATTTCTAATTCTAGATCAAGCTCCTTTATGATAGGTTTTCCTATTCCCAATTCTCCTTCTGCTTCTTCATACACCACCATGGCCGAGTTAGGGTCCACTGGCTCTTCAGATTCGTACATTTCTGACCTAGATATTGATGGACTCTCTTAGGATTGATCTCCTCACGATTGAACTAGGCGTTGAATACTCGACAATATCGACTTCGTCCTTGCATTTTTATTTCCTTGATTTTTCCTCTCTTTGTCGATTTTTAGAAGATTTGTCCCACTTTTGCAATTTTACTGCATTTTGTAACTGATAGCAAATCTTTGAGTTTCTTCCCACTACTCCACTACTCCACTACTCCACTAACTTTTAGAGAGTCTTTCATGTTGTTGGGTTTGGGTATGTCTAAAAACAGAACCCTAACACACTTAACAAACCATCAGCATATTAACAGTAGAATGTTCGTTAATCAGCAATTTGTTAACATAACAAATATCTGTGTATATTACATCTGACATCAGTACACAAAAATCAATGAGTGTCCCAAAAATCGATAAACATGTGTGTAATCTTTATATATGAAAGTCATACATTTGAGATCCGTTCAACCACTACATTGATTAGGACAAAAACACCAGAACTAATCACATCACTCTTTATATATTAAAATAGCAATCCTGGATTCTAAGTCTAGGATTTTCACTCACCCATGCCTTTATCTTGAGCTTGACACAAATCTTTGTTCATGTACCACACATGTGAAGGCGGATGGAATTTTCTTTGGAGAATTTTTCTTTCTTTTTTTCTGCATATATATTTACTCCTTTTTTCTTTTCTTTCTTTTCTTTTCTTTCCATTTTTTTCTTTTCTTTTCTTCCTTTCTTATGTGCCACATACTTGTGATTGACATGTATTAGAAGTATCACTTGACTTCTCAACTTCTGATACTCCTTATTCTCCTCAACACCTTGTACTCCTTACAAGTAGAGTAATATTCCCATTATTCTTTGTCAGCTCAAGACAGCATAGCAAGCAGTTTTTTTCACATAACGCTACATAAACATGATATTGATGACAGCAAAACAACTTTTTTAGGGTTATGTAATTGTTTATGTGCACTTTCCTATCTCTGCTCATAATCACCTCATCAAACAAATTAGATATCACAAACACCAATAGCCTTTCTTAAATTAACAAATCGGTTAACCAAAGGTTTAATGAATATATCTTCCAATTAGAAATCAGTACCCACACGTTCTATTTCAATCAGTTTTTCCTCAATCAATTCTCATATAAAATGATGTCTAATGTCAATATGTTTAGTGCGAGAATGTTGAACAGGATTCTTAGTAATGTTTATAGCACTTTGATTCACAATTGATAAGTAAAGAGTCATAAACAATACCATTGTCAACAACCATCTATTTCATCCACATCACTTGGGTGCAACATCTTCCAAGAGCTATGTACTCAGCCTCCGGTGTTGACAACAACACACTGTTTTGCTTCATATTGTGCCATGAGATCAGATTGTTGCCCCTAAGGATACCACTACAAGAAAATAGGAGTTTTGCGACCACACATGTGGTCGAAAATTGCCAATTTGCGACTACTTTGCGACCACAGTCCGTGGCCGCAAATTCTTCGTCACAAATTTTTGTGGTCGTAAATTGGTCATAAATATGCGACCAATTTGTGAACACGGTAATATTTGTATATTTTGCGACCAATTAGCGACCATAGCGTTGTCACAGAATTTGCCACTCCATTGTAGTTACAAAATTTGCTACCACTTTGCCACCACTCGTGTGGTCACAAAAGTAGCGGTCGCAAATCAGTAACAAAAGTTTGTGACCAATTTACCACCATATTTTCCACCGTGGTCGCAAATCGGTCACAAAAACTTGTAACCAATTTGTAACTACATGTAAGTGTGGTCGCAAATTGATCACAAAGCTTTGTGACTGATTTGCGACCACGGTATTTTCGAAATCAACTATAGTTGAAAATTGGTCATAAATTTTTGTAACCAATTTGCGAGCACAATATAAGTTCTTTTTAAAAAAAAATACTTCATTAAAATATTTTTAAATTAAAATTAAAAAAGATTTCAAGTTAAAAATTATTAAAATCGCTTTTTGATAAAATATTAAATATTTGTATTAAATATTATTTATTATTAAAAATTATTTTATAATTTAAATATTTATTAATATATAAATTATTTTTTAATAATTAATAAATATTGATTATTAAATTATATGTATATTTTTAATAAATTTATTATAATTTTAAATTAAAATAATAATTATGATTTAAATTATAATATAAATAAATTATTAAAATAAAACTAATAAAATTTATTAATTACAAAATTTAAATTACATAAAAAGGAAAAGAAACTAAACATTATTTGGAGGCAGAAATTGGAAGTCGGAAGGAGAAAATGTTGGTGATGCGTTGGATGGTACGGGTGGCGCATTATTATCCCGTATAAACGTCGCAAAACTGGGATCCATCTGGTAGAAGTAGCTGACAAGCATCTCCAAGTTCTTTATACGGTTGTGGTTTCCTAATCCCATAATTCACGTTGTCTTCGTTCTTCATCCAATTGGGAAACTCGTTGCTCCATTCACGCATTTGCTTCTTGCATTTGCACATTTACTTCTTCCATCCGCGTATTTTTTTGCGACTTGTTGTTCAATATGTCATTGCGAGTGAAGTAGTTGATCTTGAAACGCAACAAAGTCGGAGGTTATTGATAAGAAGCTACTACGCCTATCCGACCCGTGAATGCGGTTAAGATTACCGAGTCCATATAGACGTCCTCTATCATCTGCAATAGAGGTCTAAAAAATAATTAAAGAAAAATAAATTAGTAAAAATAAAATTGGTGTAAATAAATACAAAGTTTAAAAAAATAATTTATACCCGGATGAATATCTCATTCTTGGATGTTGCGTTCGTATGATTCACCGATTTGTTTTGCTTTCAAATCGACATATGTACTATCCTTCCAAGTGTGAATATATATAAAAACTTCACCAATTGAGACTGGTCGTTCCAAATTATTTTTTTTAATTTTTTTAATAATTTATTAAAAATTAAATTGAAATTTAAATTTTGTGATTAAGTTAAATTATGTACCATTTCTTGTTAAATCTGGATGTAGGATTTTTAGCCCGACAAATACTTATGCGGATCAAGGCCATCCCGAGAGTAGTTCCGATTGTTGGAGGATTTGATACTCATTTCATTAGTCGTTTCTGTTTCTCAGTAGTTTGTCATTGTTTTGAATAAACTAGGGAAAATCCACATTGGACGTTTGCCGGTTGTATGAACCATGCTCACCATCCCTTTCATCCGTCTAATACACATGGGTTCAAATTATTTTTGTACACTACAAGAAAACTGCAAAAATGCAACTACATTTTGCGACCACATTTGCCATGGTTTTGCGACCAATTTGTTACTACGGAGCAGTAGTTGCAGATTGGTCACAAATTTGGGACTAAAAACTGTAGTTGCAAATCAGTCGCAATACGAAACCATTTTTCGACTAATATGCGACTAATACACAAAATATGCGACTAATTTGCGACCACGGTGAGAGTGGCTCTTCAGTCACAAAATGGTGGCAAAGCCACAACATGAAAAACATGTGCGAGATAGGTATATCGACATAGAAGCGACCACACAGTTGTGGTCGTAAAGTAGTGGCAAAATCTTATATATATAGATATATATATGCCCCCATGTTCCATTCTTTCATTTGAAGAATCAAAAGGAAAAAAAATTCAAACATGTGGGGAAATTAAAATAATTTGAGAGATTGGATGTAAAAAAGGATTGATAATCAAACAAGAAGTATATCGGTGGAATTTGCACAAGGCATGGAGTAGTTTATGAATTTTGCAAGTAGTCAATCAATAGCTCAAAGTAGCAGAGGTAAATTTTTTTGTCCTTGTATTAATTGCAAAAATGATAAATTTCTTCTAGGACGCAAAATTTGGACTCATCTATATAGTCGAGGATTTATGCCAAATTATTATATTTGGTATAAACATGGAGAAGAGATGAATGTTCAGTTAGGCACGAGTAGTCGGGGTGATGATGTTCAAAAAAATCAGGGAAGTACATATGGTACTAGTGAAGAAACAGCAGGTACATCCAGTAATAGATATGTTGAAATAGTGACGGATGCAATTTGTGAGACTACGACGGATGAGTACTATAATTAGCACGAAGAATAATTTAATAATGTAAAAGAACCAAATTTAGAAGCACAAAATTTTACAACTGGTTTGAAGCTGTGAAAAATCCATTGTATGATGGTTGTCATGAAGGCCACTCATAGTTATCTTTAGCTGTTCGGTTCATGAACATTAAATATGATTTTAATCTACCTGAAAAATGAATGAAATCTTGGGCGGAGTTGTTTACTGAATATTTGCCCGAGGAGAATTAGGCAATGGGTTCATATTATGAAACCAAAAAACTGATGTGAAATTTAGGGCTCCTGTTTTATAAAATTGACCTGTGTGTTCACAATTATATGATCTTTTGGAAAGAAGATAAAAAATGGGAAAAATATAAATTTTGCGATTCCCCCCGATATAAGCCAAGCGATGGCAAAACGAGAATACCTTTCAATCGTAATTGGTATTTACCTATACGCGACAGACCTAAGAGAATGTATCAAAGCGAGAAAACCACAGAGGGAATGAGGTGGCACGCAGAGCATGAAGCAGAAGACAGAAAAATGAGTCATCCATATGATGTTGCCGAGTGGAAAATTTTTCAATATCTACATCCAAGATTTGCTATTGAATCTCGAAATGTTTATCTTGGCTTATGTACTGATGGGTTCAATCCATTTGGGATATCTTGAAATCATTCGTTATGGCTGGTGATTATCACTCCATATAACTTGGCACCTGATATGTGTATGAAAAAAAAGTACTTGTTTCTAACAATTATGAATTTGGGGCCAAATCATCCGCACACTAATTTGGATATATTTCTCCAACCTTTGATTGATGAAGTGAAAGAATTATTGTCTACGGGAGTAGAGGCGTACGATGTCTCGTTGAATCAAAATTTTAATTTAAAAGTCGTGTTACTGTGGATGATAAGTGATTTCCCAGCATACGGAATGTTGTCAGGATGGACAACGCATGGTAGACTATCTTGTCCAATTTGTATGGATGATACCAAGACATTTCAATTACCAAATGGTAGAAAGACGTGTTGGTTTGATTGTCACAGAAGGTTTTTCTAAGGGTCATCCATTACGAAAAAATTAAACAAATTTTTTAAAGAGCAAGCACGTTTTGAATGACTATTCTCCACAATCATTGACAGGCGAACAAGTTTTATACAAGCAAATAAAAACTGTCAATCCTTTAAGAATAAGTTTTATACGAGCAAATAAAAACTACGGTGGAAATGGTCATGAAACTAAACAGGAAGGTTGTGGAAGCTGGGCATAATTGGCACAAAAAAGCATATTTTGGGAATTGTCGTACTGGACGGATCTGAACCTACGACATAATCTTGATATGATGCATATAACAACATAAATACTGTTATGAATATCAAGGATAAATCAAAAGATACAGTTAAGTCAATTTTGGACATTGGAAAGTTTTGCTCTCGAAAGATACAATTAAGCAATATATATTACTTTTTCATATTTAATTTTGTATCATGTTTGTAGATCTTCAACAAATGTCACCGGAAGATCTTCAACGAATTTTGAAAGATATATTATTCTTCCTTTCTTTTCGATGAAATGTCATCTTCCGCGAGATATGGATACGTACAACGAATTTGATCTTCAAACATGGTACAAAATTAAATATAAAAATGTAATATATATTGACTAATTAAAATGAAATTATAATGTAATAAATGAAATTGTTTTCATAGTATTTACCTCTCTAGTGTATGAAAATATTCACAATTTCGCAAAATATATGCATGTGCATATTTTTATTTTTTTCGGAGAGTCATATTTCTTTACTTTTACCACTTAGATGACCCATGTGAGTAAATATATCCGGCACTACGGGATCCGGATATACGGGGATGTCACCTTCATCGAATCTAGTAGACATGTATATATATTATATATAAATGATTTTGCACCAAAAGTTAATTATTTAAACGTATAAATAAAATAATCAATAAACATAATAATTTATGGTAACTACCTGTTTTTGGTGCGTATATGGGTAGCAAAATAATACTCCGAGAAGTAAGATATCTCATCATTGACATATGATTCAAAAATCGACCCTGCATCATATCGTTTGTTTTTCATCTTGCTTTTAAGTTTTTTAGAAAACCTTTCAAATGGATACATCCAACTATATCGCACAGGTCCATCCAATTCAGTTTTGTATGGCATATGTATAGATAGGTGCTCCATGATGTCAAAAAATGTAGGTGGAAAGATCTTCTCCAAATTGCAAAAAATTATGATTATGTTTTCCTTCTGAATTCGGACACGACTTTGTTGCAATGATCTGGAGCATAGATCTCGAAAAAATTCTTCAATCCCTATATTACTCAAATTTGAATCTAGTAATTACTACATATAATTATTATTACTATATCTACCTAAAAATAAAATATGTTTAATAGTATATACCTGATAATGCTAGATGAACGTTTCATGGTAAAAGTTTTGTAAATATAAAAGGGAGAAGTGTAGAGCTCTAACCCGAATCTTCACACTTACCCGGGTTAGACTCTACGAATTTACTTAGAATTTTTCGCGTTTGAGGTTTGGTTAGATCATTCTAACATGAGCAAGGGTTGAGTCAAACAGAAACTTCATTTCATAAATCGAATCTAGTACAATTGAGAGTTTGCCAATAAGCTATTACAATTTACTAGTCGATTCTACCCAACCCTACAATCCTTTCCTCCTTGCCTTGTCCCGCGGCCTGAATCACTCATCTCGACCAACACCATGGTTAGTCTCCGAACCTGCATCCAAAAATAGAGGCATAAGAAACAAAATTGCTTAGTGAGAGCGGTCATCGCGTCTCACCAGACCTGAAATCAGGAATCGATCCGCACATCGGATCTCAGTCTAAGTACTGATCACACAAGTACTTCCAGACCACAGCACCATCACGTGTAGTACACCCACACCTATCGACCAGTCCTCTCGCAATCGGCAAGCCTTGGCGAGCAACATAGCCCCAAGAGCCTTGCCCGATCTATAGACTGTCGAGTCGGGTGAGTCGAACTCACGGACAGCAACATGACGATCGTAACACACATACTATCAACCAAACCACAAAACGATCATGACAAGCACATGATCAACCAGACAATAGACTATCAATCTTAGCAAAGAACGACCCTAACTTAGGCCACAGTCACGCACTCACCTTAGATTTCTCAGAAATCCAATGATCTTACACCTCTTGTGCTAAAATTCCCGAACAACTCGACAAAACTCGACCACTGCTCGTACAGACTCGACCACGGCTTGTACAGACTCGACCACGGCTCGTACTGACTCGACCACAGCTCGGCACTTCCTTCCCACTTAGAGTTTTTCTCACCAAATTCTCTCTATTTCTGAGTTCTCTCGTGCGAAAGAGACAAATGGGAAGGTGCGGGTTCTATTTATAGGACTCTCGCATAACTGCCCGAGTAACCGTTCCCGCGTCTACCAATCACTCTGACCAGGTAACCATTCCCGCGCATCTAGGCGAGTAACCGTTCCCACATCTCGACCAAACGTTCGGTCTAGGTTACTGTTCCCGCGCCTTGGGCGAGTAACCATTCCTGCGCCTCGCCCAAGCGCTCGGACTGGATAACCATTCCCGCATATCCATCCGATAACCGTCCCCGCGTACTGGCCCTCTCAACCAAGTCATTCGCTCCCGACCAATGCTGTCCGAATCCAACCAAGTCCCGAGTTTCTCGGCCAACCGTTCCGAATCAACACTGTCCGAACTCCAACCAGATCCCAAATAACTCGGACCATCAGTCCTAATTCCGACCAAGTCCCAAAAATCTCGGAGCACTTGTCCGAATTCCGACCAAGTCCCGAAATACTCGGACATCCTGTCCGAATACTGACCAAGTCCCGAAATACTTAGAAATCCTGTCCGAATACTGACCAAGCTCCAAAATACTCGGACATCCTGTCCGAATACTGACCAAACTCCGATGAATCCGGCCAGCCGTCCTGAGTCTCGACAAGGCTCCGTGAACTCCGATTGCCCGCGATTTACTGAACTCGGTGGCCATGGCCAGCCTAACTCAACCAAACACATCCGGATTCCCCCAATCCTTACGTCCCAGCCTTTCTACCCGAATGCGGGTGTTACAACACTCCCCCACTTAAATCAGATTCGTCCTCGAATCTCAATTTTCACCCGATTCTTCCTTTTTCCTTGAATACTTAGGCTGTTTCTCAAACCACTTAGCAAAATTTTCTCTCATTACTGATTATGGTTCCCATGTTATCTCTTCTTCTCCATCGCAATCCCAAACCACTTGAATCATTTTGGTCTTTTTCCTACCAACTGCCTTAACTCTTGTTCCCACGATCCGAACCGGTCTACCTTCGACCGTCAAATTTCCTTGAAGGTCCCGTGGGGGTTCAGAGGTAATGGTAACTCCATACCTTACACATTTCCTTAGTAAGGAAACGTGGAACACATCATGAAATGCGACCAAGGTTGGTGGCAATTCCAACCAGTACGCAACTGGTCCAATCCTTTCCAGGATCCGGTACGGTCCCATGTACCTTGGTTTCAGCTTTCCCGTCAAAGCTGCTCGATCCTTACCCTTATACGTGATCAACTTAACGTAGACCATATCCCCAACCTAGAATTCCAATTCCTTTCTACGTTTATCCGCATAACTCTTTTGCCGATCTTGTGCTTCTTTCATTTTAAGTTTCAACACCCTTATTCTTTCGGTTGTCTCCTCAATGAAATCTCGGCCAAAGATACTACGCTCCCCCACTTGGGTCCAACATAGGGGCGTTCGACAAGGTCGCCCATACAAGGCTTCGAATGGCGACATCCCAATACTTGAGTGGTAACTATTGTTATAGGAAAACTCGACCAAAGGCAAGTAATCCTTCCACTTTCCACCCCAATCCAGAACACAGGCTCGCAACAAATCCTCAAGTGTTCTTATTGTCCTTTCGGATTGACCATCAGTTTGTGGATGATAGGCCGTACCCATGTGCACCTTCGTCCCAAACGAATTTTGCAAAGCCTTCCAAAAGACTGATGCAAACCGGGAGTCTCGGTTCGAGACTATACTTGCTGGTACTCCGTGGAGTTTAACTATTTCCTCCACATATCTCTTTGCCAACACTTCCGCCTTGTCTTTCTTATTGACAGCAAGGAAATGAGCAGACTTGGTGAGTCAATCCACTATGACCCAAATCGAATCCATCTTGCCACACATTGGCAAACCAGTCACGAAATCCATCGTGATCATGTCCCACTTCCACTCGGGAATAGGTAAGCTCTATAGCAAACCACTCGGAACTTGATGTTCCACCTTAACCATTTGGCAAGTTTGGCATCCTGCCACCCACTTAGCCACATCACTCTTCATCCCGACCAAATGGTAGTACCTTTTTAGATCTCGGTACATCTTGGTCGATCTTGGATGAATTGAGAACTTCGAATGGTGAGCTTCCTTCAAAATTTCTTCCCGAAGTTCTTTATCATTCGGAACACATACTGGGCCATTAACTAGTATTGTTCCATTCACCGAAGTCTGATACTCAGTCTTATCATTCAGAAATACCTTAATCAACTTATCATCCTTCTCTTGAGCCAACCGTATTCGGCTTAACATATCAGCCTGGTCTGCCTCACCTAGACCCAAAGGTTCTGCGTCATCAGGCAGGGCGGTTTGACGAAAGGTACTAACCATACTAACCAGATTGTCCATATCTTTCTCGGACAATACTGCAACCCGCTTGCGACTTAAGGCATCGGCCACTAAGTTAGCCTTTCCGAAATGGTAGGCAATCTCTAAGTCGTAATCTGCGACTAATTCCATCCATCGCCGTTGCCTTAGGTTCAATTCCGGTTGAGTGAAGATATACTTCAAACTCTTATGGTCCGTGAAAACTTGAACCTTCCCACCATAAAGGTAAGATCTCCAAATTTTTAAGGCAAACACTACCGCAGCCATCTCAAGATCATGCGTAAGGTAATTTGCCTCATGCTTCCTTAATTGCCTAGATGCATAAGCAATCACATCGCCATGCTGCATCAAAACACACCCTAATCCCAATCTTGATGCATCCGTATACATCACGTAAGGCTCATTTGGCTCAGGCAATGCCAAAACCGGAGTACTCGTAAGCATTTCCTTTAGCTTAGAGAAACTCTTCTCACAATCCGCAGACCACTCGAACTGAACGTCCTTCCTGGTCAGTCGGGTCATCGGTTGAGCCATGCTGGCAAAACCCTTAACAAAGCGTCGGTAATACTCAGCCAGCCCAAGGAAACTCCTTATTTCTGAGGCATTCTGTGGTCTTGGCCAGTCCGCGACTGCCTTGATCTTCTCTGGGTCAACGGACACTCCTTTATCCGAGACCACATGTCCTAGGAATACAATTTCCCTTTGCCAAAAACTGCACTTACTGAGCTTGGCGAACAGTTTATGTTCCCTTAGCTTACCCATGACTATCCTTAGGTGTCTTTCATGTTCCTCTTGGTTTCTCGAGTAAACCAAGATATCATCTATAAAGATGATCACAAACTCATCCAAATAGTCTCGAAAGACATTATTCATGAGTTTCATGAAAGCCACAGGTGCATTTGTCAGCCCAAATGGCATACTACAAACTCGAAATGACCATACCTCGTCCTAAAGGCAGTCTTTCGAATATCCGACTCCTCTATCGGGATTTGATGGTAACCCGAAGCCAAATCAATCTTTGAGAAGCAAGTAGCACCTCAGAGTTGGTCCAAAAACTCATCAATCCTCGGAAGAGGGTACGTGTTCTTCACTGTTACCCGATTCAGTCCATGGTAGTCAATGCATAGTCTAAAACTCCCATCCTTTTTCTTAACAAACAAAACCGGTGCTCCCCATGGTGAACTGCTTGGTCGCACAAACCCTTTCTCCATTAGCTCACCAACTGCTTTTTCAATTCAGACATCTCGGCCGGAGCCATCCGATATGGTGCCTTCGATATCGGAGTTGTACCCGGCTCAAGCTCGATGGTGAATGGGTCTGAACGAGTAGGCGGTAATCCAGCCGGAGTTTGGAACACATCCTCAAACTCACTAGCTACCGGAATGCTACTCAACAGCACATCCAATCCAACTTCGGGGGTTGTGATGGTAGCCAAGTACGCCTCACACCCTTTCTCAATCAGTTGGCTAGCTTGAATTGCCGACACAATCAAGCTTCATGAAGTTGGCCTAATTACTTGATATTCCAGCACTCCATTACTCGTCTCAAACCTAACTCTACCGCGATGACAGTCTAGATGTGCCTTATACTTCCCGAGCCAATCCTTCCCAAAGATCACATCATACGACTTGACCGGACAAATCTCCAAATCAGCCGGCATGTTCACAGTGTCGACCATCACTGAAACATTTCGGACCTTTCCAAGGGTCAACATGATTTGTCCCCCAGCCGCTTGGACCCAACCATGTTTATTTCCTGATTCCTTACGGAATTCACCATTTCCAATCATGTTCGGATTCATGAAGCAATTGGTTGCTCCCGAATCAAACAAAACATGAGTTTCCACACCACCCATTAACAAGGTCCTTACACATTCACCTTAAAATAAAATGGGTTCCTTCCCATATTTCCCCCATCCACTTCCACCGCAAGTGGATTCACAGGCGGATTCACAGGCGGTGGCTCCACCGGTGCTGGTGCAACAACCGACAATCTCGCCAATAATTGGGTCAGCAACCCAAATACGGCTTCAAGTCCGATTGGTGCTGCCGCATCACCATTCATTGCCTCGGCAGGATTCACATTTGATGAGGACATCAGGTCGTACATCCAGCCAGGAGACCAGACTGGCCGACCAGGAAGCTTACCCGAGACAGCCGGACCATCTGGCACGCCTGCCGGCCAAAGCAGTACTGCCGGACCCTCGACCACAAGGACCAAAGCAACCAGCATTGCCGGCGGAGAGGCCCAAGTGATGAGGACATCAGGTCGTACATCCAGCCAGGAGACCAGACTGGCCGACCAGGAAGCTTGCCCGAGACAGCAGGACCATCTGGCGCGCCTGCCGGACCAGACAGTACCGCCGGACCCTCGACCTATAGGACCAGACCGGTCAACATCACCGGCGGAGAGGCCCAAGCTTCCGGCACACTTGTTGGGGACGTGAATGACACCGCCGGTCCCCCTGATGACACCGCCGACTTTGGGATCAACTTGGCCGGTCCTGAAGTCATTCCGGCCAGTACCGCGCACAATCCAGCCGGTACAGGCCATCCAGCCAAGTACACGCACACTTCCACTTCTACACAAGAGGACTCGGACCAAATGAGCTACCAGCTCCAGGACATGCACTTAGAGAAAGTATCTACACCAGTGGTACCTCCAGGAGCAATGACAAGAAGCAGATCAAGAGCACTCTTCCACAAATTCAGCTTATGGGTCGACAAGCTTCTAGAGGAAGAGCAGCTAAGGACAATGGGCCAGAAGAGCAAATTAGAGTCCAAAGGCTTCTCAAAAACACAAGGAACATCAGAGACTTGGGCTTTAGTGGCAAGAGAGGTCAAGGCCCAAAGATATTTAACCCTACTCCAAGTCGAAGACTAGGAGCAAGGCGTGGCATGCCACAAGGACGGCCACCTTCCATTTCTTGGCCGTGAGGTGAGTTAAGGTAAGTTTACATTCGAATATATGCCTCTTTCTGTTTTGCAGGGTAGGATCTAGTTGCTTTACATTTTGAGTCAAAAACATTTTAGGAATAGGTCCTTTTTCGGTTATGCACTTTTGTATCTTTTCCTTTTGTGCACTTTTGTAAACTTTCCTTTTATTTGTTTGAGTCAACCCTAGAAGGTCAAGCTGTCGAGCATATTAATAAGGCTCCTTCCAGCATTGTAGTTCAACAACCTTTTTGATTATTAATAAAGTAGAACTTTTTCCTACAAGCTTTCTCTCATAAGAGACTTGTGCGCTTAGAACCTAGTTGAGACCAGCCCTCCTAGCTCTAAGTTTGTGATTTATCACGAGGTTCATCACCCCTCGTGTGGTTCACTTCACCCTTCCACCTTTTACCAACTAGAAAACCCCCATCCAGAAGCCTAAGGTTGAGTTTCTCACCTAATCTTCTACAAACAGCCCACGCGCATACATCCTTGAATCAAGGCTTGTATCATTTTGGTATCAGATCTTAAAGCTCCTAAACAAGGTTGTTTCTATCCTTTTGCTTGTTTTGTTTTGTGTTCTTGCATTAGTTTAAGTCGCATTCAAGAAAAATCAAAAAAATAACCTCAAACTCCAAACCGAGTGCATCTAGCCTCCTACGTGTATCACTAGGGTTTAGATTCACTTTTTGCATTGCATACACGTTTTCCTTTTGTTTAAGTCATATTTTCTTTATTTTTAAGTCTAATTAAAAAGAAAAGAAAAAGAAAATAGAAAAGATACTAAAAGAATTCCAATTGGACAGCTAGCACAAGTTGTCTAGGAAGTTTCCTTTTTTTCGAATTTCCTTTCTTTAGAATTTTTCCTTTTTGCATTTTTTTCAAATCCCATATAAAAAGAAACTCTCCTAATAATTTAGGAGCACCCTAATTATCTTCTTTCTTTGTAGCACACCATGGGAGAAGAGAGTAGAGACGCAGCTGAAGCCATGATGGCCATGTTCACCACACTCCAAACACAACTCGCATCCATAGGCGAGAGGTTGGAGCGCTTGGAGAGACCAGTAAGATTCCAGGCCATAAGGCACGTGAGAGCTGAGCAAGACTGTCCTGAGGGTCCTGAGTACCTTAGGACACGGCACGAACAGGAGGAACCCCAGCCAGAAGGAGATGAGGACACGCAACCTCATAACTATCACCATAGGCCGAGAGGACCTCCACGGCAACCAGAGGCAGAAGATGATGGCTTTGAGCAATATGGTCTTCACCAGAGACCAAGAATGCCTCCTAGACGTCATGAGGATGGAGATGAACACACCTACAACCGGGTAAACCATCCTGATGTTAAGCTAACTCCTCCTAGTTTTGCAGGAAAAGTAGACCCCGAGGCTTACCTAGATTGGGAGAGGCGAATGGATCATATCTTTGATCACTACAACCAACCAGGACCTAGGAGAGTCTCAATGGCAGTAGCACAACTCACGGACAATGCCCTCATCTGGTGGGATCGTGAGGTATCTGACAGAAGGAGGAAGAGAATGAGACCCGTAGACTCATGGGTCAACATGAAAGACCTCATGCGACAAAGGTTTGTTCCACCTTACTTTCATAGGGATTTGCAACGTCGTTTTTGTACTCTTAAGCAGGGTACCAGGTCAGTAGAGGAGTACTATGAAGAGTTCGAGAAGTTAAGGAACATATTGGAGCTCAATGATGATGAAGAAGCATTGATGGCACAATTCTTGGATGGACTCCAAGAAAGGATCAGCTGCAAGGTGGAAAGGCAAATCTACAACGACTTCAAGGACTTGTTCCACCTATCTGTGCAAGCTGAGCAGCACATCAAACGTAAGAGCCAAGACATCCGCAGCAAGCCTAAGACACCTTGGGCACCAAGCAACATGCCTAAGACCGTAGACAAAGGCAAAAGCGTAGAGATCGAGTCGAGGTTCAAGAGCAAGCCTCCTGAACCCACCCGTGACCAGAGAGAGCCTGGTAAGTCTTCTAACCCTCAAAGATCACGTGACATAACTTGTTTCAAGTGCAGGGGACGTGGACACATCTCAAGGGAGTGCCCAAACAACCGAGTCATGCTGATTACGGAGGCAGGAGAATATGAGTCCCAAGATGAAGAGGACTATGAACCAGAAGGAGAATATGGTGACATTGAGTACCCTGATGTGGGGGAAGTGCTGGTCACTAGACGTATCCTCAGTGCAATGGTGGATCCTTCAGAGACCATCCAAAGGGAGAACATCTTCCACAGCCGTTGCACCATCAAGGAAAGGTATGTAACCTCATCATAGATGGTGGTTCTTGCACTAACGTTGCTAGTGCGTATATGGTTGATAAGCTAGGTCTAGAGAGGACACGGCATCCTCGACCATATAGACTGAGATGGCTTGATGACAAAGTGGAGCTCAAGATTCATGAGCAAGTCACTGTGCCATTCAGTGTGGGCAAGTACCAAGACCAAGTCGTGTGCGACGTGGTGCCCATGCAAGCTGGCCATCTTCTACTAGGAAGACCATGGCAGTTTGACAAAGAGACCAGGCATGATGGCAGAACCAATCTCTACACCTTCGTGCATGACAAGAGAAAGGTCAGCCTAGCTCCTCTTACACCTGCCCAAGTACATGAGCTACAACTCCAAATGAGTAAGGAAAAGAAACTTGTCAAGTCTAACTTTCTTATTCAACCTAGTCATGTCCGGAGAGCTTTAGCCTCGAAGGACTTAATGTTACTAATGGTTTTCAAGGAAGTGTTGAGTATAGAACAGGGACAGGTAGAGCTACCTCATGAAGTAGCAACGCTCCTCAACAAATTCCAGGATGTATTTCCAGAGGAGATACCAGCAGGCTTGCCTCCTTTACGTGGCATAGAACATCAGATTGATCTAGTGCCCGGAGCAGCCCTGCCCAACCGGCCAGCCTACCGGATGAGTCCAGAGGAGTCCAAGGAACTTGAGAAGCAAGTCAAGGAGCTCCTGGAGAAAGGATATGTTCGAGAGAGCCTCAGTCCATGTGCTGTACCAGTGCTACTAGTGCCCAAGAAGGATGGGACTTGGCGCATATGCGTGGACTGCCGAGCAATCAACAACATCACAGTCAAGTATAGGCATCCAATACCACGACTAGATGACATGCTAGATGAGCTGAGTGGAGCCACGGTCTTCTCCAAGATAGACCTCAAAAGTGGATACCACCAGGTAAGAATGAAGGAAGGTGATGAGTGGAAGACTGCTTTCAAGACAAAGCAAGGGCTCTACGAGTGGACAGTCATGCCATTTGGCTTGACTAATGCCCCAAGCACCTTCATGCGCCTTATGAACCAAGTTCTTAGGGCGTACATCAGTAAGTTCGTAGTAGTGTACTTTGATGACATTTTGGTTTATGGTAAGTGCCTACGGGAACACCTCACACATCTTGAGATGGTACTTAAAACCCTTCGACAGGAAGAGCTTTATGCCAATCTCAAGAAGTGCACCTTTTGTACTGATAAGCTTGTCTTTTTAGGTTTTGTTGTGAGTTCACAGGGCCTACAGGTTGATGAAGAGAAGATTCGAGCCATACAAGAATGGCCAACACCAGGAAACATCAGCCAAGTGAGGAGCTTCCACGGACTGGCCAGCTTCTATAGGAGATTCGTGCCCAACTTCAGCAGTATTGCCTCACCACTGACGGCAGTAGTGAAGAAAAACGTGGGATTCAGCTGGGGAGAAGCTCAGGAGAAGGCATTCAAGGCCTTGAAGGACAGCCTTACATACGCACCAGTGCTAGTCCTTCCCGACTTCAACAAGACGTTTGAAGTGGAGTGTGATGCCTCTGGAATAGGCATAGGAGCAGTGCTAACCCGAGGAGGGAGACCAGTGGCATACTTCAGTGAGAAGCTAGGTGGTGCCTCACTGAACTACCCCACTTATGACAAGGAGCTCTATGCCCTTGTCCGAGCATTGGAGACTTGGCAACATTACTTGCTGTCCAAGGAGTTTGTGATCCACACTGATCACGAGACTCTCAAATACCTCAGAGGGCAAACCAATCTCAAGAGGAGACATGCCAGGTGGATGGAGTTCATAGAGACCTTCCTGTACATCATCAAGTACAAGAAGGGCAAAGACAATGTGGTAGCCGATGCACTATCAAGGAGGTTTGCCTTGATATCAACCATGGAGGCAAAGGTCCTAGGATTCGAGCACATCAAGGATCTACACAAGGATGATCCTGACCTTGCTGAGAGCTACAAGGAGTGTAGCACAGGGAGTCATGGCAAATTCTACATCCATGAGGGATTCTTGTTCCGAGAAAGAAGGCTGTGCATACCACAGGGATCACTAAGGGAGCTTATCATCCGAGAAGCTCATGGAGGAGGACTCATGGGCCACTTTGGTGTCGACAAGACTCTAGCAGTGGTCAAGGAGCACTTCTACTGGCCACACATCAAGAGGAAAGTAGAAGCACATTGTGCAAGATGCATTACTTGCAAGAAGGCAAAGTCCCGAGTGCAACCTCACGGGTTGTATCTCCCACTGCCCATACCAACACATCCATGGGTGGACATCTCAATGGATTTTGTTCTAGGTCTGCCCAAGATCAACCACAAAGATGCAATCTTTGTAGTGGTGGACAGATTCTCCAAGATGGCACACTTCATTCCATGTGCCAATGTCAATGATGCAACGCAAACAGCTGAGCTGTTCTTCAGGGAGATAGGACGGCTTCATGGAGTGCCAAGGGCCATCAGACAGATAGGGACACCAAGTTCCTCAGCCATTTCTGGAGGACCCTTTGAGAAAACTAGGCACTTACTCTTCTCAACCACTTGCCATCCTCAAACCGATGGCCAAACTGAAGTTGTCAACAGGACCCTATCAACTCTTCTCAGAACAACAACACTAGGGAAGAACCTAAAGACTTGGGTGGAGTGCCTGCCATTCATTGAGTTCGCCTACAACCGAGCCGTGCACTCAGCAACTAAGAAGACCCCATTTGAAGTGGTATACGGTTTCAACTCTCTCACCCCATTGGAGCAAACACCACTGCCACCAGCTGAGATGACCAACCTCAACGGAGCATCCAAAGCAGAGTTCATAAGGAGGTTACACCAGAAGGTAGCAGAAAACTTGGAGAAGAGGACCGGACAGCACGTGACTCATGCCAACAAAGGAAGAAAGGAGGTGATCTTTCAACCAGGCGATTGGGTGTGGCTACACCTACGGCAGGAGAGGTTCCCAAACCTAAGGAATTCCAAGCTAGCACCAAGAGGAGATGGACCATTCAGAGTGCTCAAGAGGATCAACAACAACGCCTACCGAATCGAGCTGCCTGGTGAGTTTAATGTGTCCAATACGTTCAATGTTACTGACTTGGCCCCTTTCCATGCAGATGAACCAGTTTTGAGGACAAAACCTACTGAAGAGGGAAGGAATGATGAGGACATCAGGTCGTACATCCAACCAGGAGACCAGACTGGCCGACCAGGAAGCTTGCCCGAGACAGCAGGACCATCTGGCGCGCCTGCCGGACCAGACAGTACCGCCGGACCTTCGACGTATAGGACCAGACCGGTCAACATCGCCGGCGGAGAGGCCCAAGCTTCCGGCACACTTGGTGGGGACGGAATGACACCGCCGGTCCCCCTGATGACACCGCCGACTCCGGGATCAACTTGGCCGGTCCTGAAGTCATTCCGGCCAGTACCGCGCACAATCCAGCTAAGCACAAGATTCTTGAGAAAACTTTTCCATCAAAAAGGTTGTCTACAATGCTGGAAGGAGCCTTATTAAATGCTTAGCTTGAGGGTCACTCAAATAAGAAGGAAAACTACAGTGCAAAAGGAAAAGATACAAAAGTGTATAACAAAAGGACCTATTCAAAATTTCTTGATGTTCAGATCCTACCAAAAAGAAAGAGATTGAAACTTATATACCTCAACAAGAAATGGAAGGTGGCCTTGTGCATGCACTTTAGTCAACTCACTCTTGCCACTAAAGCCCAAGTCTCTGATGTCCTTGTGTTGTTGAGAAGCCTTTGACTTTGCCTTTCTGGCCCATTGTCCAATCTTCCTCTAGAAGGACCCATAAGCTGAATTTGTGGAAGATGACAGCCTTCCATGTCCTCCTGGTCCGAGTTTCTGGAAGTTTGACTTGGATGAGATGAGTACAATCCTCAGGACCGAAGTTGATCCAGGTGGCATCACCAAGGGGACGGTATCATACCCAATGCCTGGTCCTTGGTCGATACTTGCCACGTGATGGGCTGTCTCAAGCTTCCTGGTCCCAGCTGGTCTCCTGGCTGGATGACCTGATGTCCTCATCACGTACCACTTTTGGTTTGCCTGAAAGAAAACACAGCAGATCAATTTGGCGCAACATTGCAGTGTGAGTTTGAGACCAGCGAAACCAGGATTCTCAACTATGATCAGAGGCACCTCATCAACTGGCAACAGTCCTCTCCAATGGCAGGGCAGCAGAAGAGCAATAGACATTCTGAGTACTCAAAGCAAGGACTTAACACATGATCCAAACTTTCATGAGCTCATACACAAGACAATAGACCATTGTCAAACTTCAAAGCTCACCATCTTGCCAATGTCTACATTTGCTGACTTGATAGGAAAAGATCATCACCTCTTAAGGTGTGAATCTCTGTTGAGTTTTTGCAAAATTTTCAGGTTGAAAGATGGAACCTTCACTTAAATTGTGAAAGAAAAACAATCACTTGAGGTAAGAATCAGCTCTGATAAGTGATTTAATGATACAAGCCTTGATTCAAGGATATGCGGCTGTTTGGAGAATTAGGTGAGAAACTCACCTTAGAACTGGATGGGGTTTTTGTTTATGATGGAAGGTGAAGTGAACCACAAGGGTGATGAACCTCGTGATAAATCACAAACTTAGAGCTAGGAGGGCTGGTCTCAACTAGGTTCTAAGCACAAGATTCTTGAGAGAAAACTTGTGAAAAGATCTTTATTAATATCAAAAGGTTGTCGAACTACAATGCTGGAAGGAGCCTTATTAATATGCTCGACAGCTTGACCTTCTAGGGTCGACAAATAAGAAAAGGAAAACTTACAAAAGTGCACAAAAGGAAAAGATACAAAAGTGTATAACTAAAAGGACCTATTCCTAAAATGTCTTTGACTCAAAAAGTAAATATTCTAGATCCTACCCTGCAAAACAGAAAGAGGCATATATTCAATTGAAACTTACCTTAACTTACCTCATGGCCAAGAAATGGAAGGTGGCCATCCTTGTGGCATGCGCGCTTGCTCCTAGTCTTCGACTTGGAGTAGGGTTAAAATCTTTGGGCCTGACCTCTCTTGCCACTAAAGCCCAAGTCTCTGATGTCCTTGTGTTGTTGAGAAGCCTTTGGACTCTTCCTTGCTGGCCCATTGTCCTTAGTTGATCTTCCCTAGGAGCTTGTCCCATAAGCTGAATTTGTGGAAGAGTGCCCTTGATCTGCTTCTTGTCATTGCTCCTTGAGGTACCACTGGTGTAGATACTTCCTCTAGGTGCATGTCCTGGAGCTGGTAGCTCATTTGGTCCGAGTCCTCTGTGTAGAAGTGGAAATGGTGGTACTCGGCTGGATCGGCTGTACGGCTGGATTGTGCGAGGTACTGGCGGAATACTTCAGGACCGCCAAGTTGATCCCAGTTGGCGGCATCAAGGGAGTCATCCACGCCCCACCAAGTGTGCGGAAGCTTGGGCTCTCCGCCGCAATGTTGGTCGGTCCCCGGTGGTCGGTACTGCTTAGGTCTCAAGCTTCCTGGTCGGCCAGTCTGGTCTCCTGGCTGGATTGCGACCTGATGTCCTCATCACCTGATCTTCAGTCAGGTAATGCTTCTTTCAAGAGACAGACAAAGCCACTGCCATCCAACCTCATCTAGTTCATTGGTGTGGTTAAGTGAATCCAAGGAGATTGTACACCAAAGGTCAGTTTCTTCTTTGGAAGTTCTGGACCCTTGCAATTCTAACCTTCTGTACTGACTCCTGTTCCTGCAGTTCTGGTCCTACAGTCTTTGGTATTGGTTTACTCAATCAAGAGGGTTCTGGCTGGCAGTCATGAGAACTTAGCCATCCATTTCACCTGATATTCTGCCTAATGAGTGTCTGAGTCTCCACAAGCCTTTTGTGAAATGTCCAATGACTTAAATGTATCTTTGTCCTCATAATATTTGGATGTGTTGGTATGCATCACAGAATTTGAGACCACAAGCCCCAAAAATCATGCCAATTATGAGCATAACAGCCTGAGTTTTGACCACTAAGTTTGATGTTGATTGAGAGAATTCTTGATAAACTTTTACTTATCAATGATTATGGAGGAAGTCCCACAATGTGAAAAAAGTTTATTTTACATAACTTAGCTTGACCTTCTCAGGACTCAAACCAAGCCTTCTACAAAAGGTAAGAAAGTCTATCATATACAAAAAACTACCATGTGACCATGACAATATTCCTACACAGCTATCATCCACTGGTTGAACTCAAGAAAAGAAACTTGTGATTTCTCAGTCACAAAAGGTCAAGGTATACAAAATTGTGGATGACCTAAAAAGATTTTTCACTATGTGTTACATTGACTCTCTCAAATTTTAAATATGGATTGAATCCTCCTAAGAAGATTAGGAAAGCAGAATTCTTGGATAGATATTGATTTTTCTCTGTACAACTCAAAGGAGGACCATTCATCTTCCTGCTTGTGCATGCTAGCTGGTTCTTCATTTGATACTCAAGATCTCTTGGTAAAACCACGTAAGTAAGGCTCTGATGCTCTCGGCTTGACTTATGAGAAAGTTGATTTCAATTTCATTTTTCAGTCTTCTTCATCATTGTAGCACACCAATTGCATAAATGGGCTACACCACATCTTGTTCCATGAATAAGCTGCCATTCTCCTGTCTGGTCCAGTGCGCCAAAAGTCCATGCTTTGAAAGCTTCCTTAATTTCGAACCGAAGCTGGATAAATCTGAGTGCCATTTATGTCAACCATCATCTATATTTTCAGTGCCATGTTGTCTAAACTATCATCTTCATATAAAAAGCACTGAGGTATTTAAACTCATCAATCGAGTCTCACAAAAGTATCCCTCAGCACTTGAAGATTCTCTTGGGCTAATCTTTACTGGACCACCTCTACTTGTATGGACATCATCACAAAGTGCCTAACTGAAACATCAATTTTCTCCTGTTTATATCAAATATTCATTTTCAAGTATCTGCTTCCAAATTTTACATCCATTGAAATTTGCTGCAATTACTCAAGAGGTTAAAACTTCAGCTCTGGTGGTGTTTGCAAAATTCATGAACTTGCCACTTTCAAATTCTTGTTTCTCAATCGCTGTACATCCAATTCTTGTTGTTCCTCAGTTTGAATTTATTTTCTCTTGATTCAAGGAGATCCTGGCTGTCATGTTGTACTTAAGTTTTGCCACTTTGAACTTTGCTAAGGTGGTTGAAGGTCCTTGTATAGCTTTTTCATTTCTTTTGTCACCAATTTGATGAAGTTCTCTCTAATGGTAATTTGGAAACATATATCAACCATGGGTCTACTCAGATATTTGTGATTAGTTCATAACACCCTTGCAATTAGTGAATATTGTTCCATTCAATGCCATAATGAACTAATTTGTAGGACATATCCATCGAAATTGGTCCAAAACTATGTGTTGCAAATCAGTGGAAATTTGACAGTTTTGGTTGCCACCATTTGCCTTCTCATCAAGGAACCATCTTGACAGCAATGAGTTGTGTCCTTGGTGTAGATAAAGCTCACCCAACTTGAACCTTTGTATGGCCCATCATGACATCTGAGCTCACCTAAGTGTCTTAGTGGCCTGAGAATCATTATCTCTACAGCCTCATCAAATCTTGCTAGCTTGACAGCTTTTTTTTCAGTGGTGAACATAGACCACTTATGTGCATAAGCTGCTATCTATTCCTCATCATGGATCAGCAAGATTTCCTTCTTTTTTTTTGGTTATGAACCAAAATGCAAAAGTTTTCAAGATCTTCATAGAAGAAAGGTCCTTCCACAAAGAACTGCCAGAGACTTGAAGACATGGAAGCTCTTACATTGCTTGCCAAGTATGTTTTTGACAAATTTTAAATTTTCTTATTTCTTCTTGTATTAACATTCAAAAAACTTGAAATCTGATAAACAACTTAAACTATGTTCTCAATCTCAGCTGAATCAGTTGTTCATCACCAAGATCCTAGATAAATTGGTTTGGACTTTGAAGCTTCTTCCAGTTCAATGCGACTTGAAACTTGATGACACCATCAACAAGCACAATTTCAAACCATTATCCTGTTTAAACACTTTAGAATTAGTTCTGATACAAGCAAAATACAAGACAAGCTTGATTCAAGGATTATATGCGGCTGTTTGTAGAAGATTAGGTGAGAAACTCAACCTTAGGCTTCTGGATAGGGGTTTTCTGGTTGGTAAAGATGGAAGGGTGAAGTGAACCACACGAGGGTGATGAACCTCGTGATAAATCACAAACTTAGAGCTAGGAGGGCTGGTCTCAACTAGGTTCTAAGCGCACAAGATTCTTAGAGAAAACTTGTAGGAAAAAGTTCTACTTTATTAATAATCAAAAGGTTGTCGAACTACAATGCTGGAAGGAGCCTTATTAATATGCTCGACAGCTTGACCTTCTAGGGTCGACTCAAACAAAGAAAAGGAAAGTTTACAAAAGTGCACAAAAGGAAAAGATACAAAAGTGCATAACCGAAAAGGACCTATTCCTAAAATGTTCTTGACTCAAAAATGCAACTAGATCCTACCCTGCAAAACAGAAAGAGGCATATATTCGAATGTAAACTTACCTTAACTCACCTCACGGCCAAGAAATGGAAGGTGGTCCTTGTGGCATGCAGCGCTTGCTCCTAGTCTTGACTTGGAGTAGGGTTAAATATCTTTGGGCCCTGACCTCTCTTGCCACTAAAGCCCAAGTCTCTGATGTTCCTTGTGTTGTTGAGAAGCCTTTGGACTCTAATTTGCTCTTCTGGCCCATTGTCCTTAGCTCTTCCTCTAGAAGCTTGTCGACCCATAAGCTGAATTTGTGGAAGAGTGCTCTTGATCTGCTTCTTGTCATTGCTCCTGGAGGTACCACTGGTGTAGATACTTCCTCTAAGTGCATGTCCTGGAGCTGGTAGCTCATTTGGTCCGAGTCCTCTTGTGTAGAAGTGGAAATGTGTACTCGGCTGGATGGCCTGTACTGGCTGGATTGTGCGGTACTGGCCGGAATGACTTCAGGACCGCCAAGTTGATCCCGAGTCGGTGTCATCAGGGGACGGCGGTGTCATGTCATCCACCACCAAGTGTGCCGGAAGTTTGGGCCTCTCCGCCGATGTTGACCGGTCTGGTCCTATAGGTCGAGGTCCGCGGTATGGTCCGGCAGCGCGCCAGATGGTCCTGCTGTCTCGGCAAGCTTCCTGGTCGGCCAGTCTGGTCTCCTGGCTGGATGTACGACCTGATGTCCTCATCATCCCTCTTCAGTAGGTTTTGTCCTCAAAACTGGTTCATCTGCATGGAAAGGGGCCAAGTCAGTAACATTGAACGTATTGGACACATTAAACTCACCTGGCAGCTCGATCCGTAGGCGTTGTTGTTGATGGTCCATCTCCTCTTGGTGCTAGCTTGGAACTCCTTAGGTTTGGGAACCTCTCCTGCGTGGTGTAGCCACACCAATCGCCTGGTTGAAAGATCACCTCCTTTCTTCCTTGTTGGCATGAGTCACGTACTGTCGGTCCTCTTCTCCAAGTTCTCTGCTACCTTCTGGTGTAACTCCTTATGAACTCTGCTTGGATGCTGCTGAGGTTGGTCATCTCAGCTGGTGGCAGTGGTGTTTGCTCCAATGGGGTGAGAGGGTTGAACCGTATACCACTTCAAATGGTGTCTTCTTGGTTGCTGAGTGCACGGTTGTTGTAAGCGAACTCAATGAATGGCAGGCACTCCACCCAAGTCTTTAGGTTCTTCCCTAGTGTAGTTCTGAGAAGAGTTGATAGTGTCCTGTTGACAACTTCAGTTTGGCCATCGGTTTGAGGATGGCAGGTGGTAGAAGAGTAGCTTCGTGCCTAGCTTTCTCCAAAGGGTCCTCCAGAAATGGCTGAGGAACTTGGTGTCCCTGTCTGATACGATGGTCCTTGGCACTCCATGAAGCGTACTATCTCCCTGAAGAACAGCTCAGCTGTTTGTGTGGCATCATTGACATTGGCACATGGGATGAAGTGTGCCATCTTGGAGAATCTGTCCACCACTACAAAGATTGCATCTTTGTGGTTGATCTTGGGCAGACCTAGAACAAATCCATTGAGATGTCCACCCATGGATGTGTTGGTATGGGCAGTGGGAGATACAACCCGTGAGGTTGCACTCGGGACTTTGCCTTCTTGCAAGTGATGCATCTTGCACAATGTGCTTCTACTGTCCTCTTGATGTGTGGCCAGTAGAAGTGCTCCTTGACCACTGCTAGAGTCTTGTCGACACCAAAGTGGCCCATGAGTCCTCCTCCATGAGCTTCTCGGATGATAAGCTCCCTTAGTGATCCTGTGGTATGCACAGCCTTCTTTCTCGGAACAAGAATCCCTCATGGATGTAGAATTTGCCATGACTCCTGTGCTACACTCCTTGTAGCTCTCAGCAAGTCAGGATCATCCTTGTATAGATCCTTGATGTGCTCGAATCCTAGGACCTTTGCCTCCATGGTTGATATCAAGGCAAACCTCCTTGATAGTGCATCGGCTACCACATTGTCTTTGCCCTTCTTGTACTTGATGATGTGCAGGAAGGTTCTATGAACTCCATCCACCTGGCATGTCTCCTCTTGAGATTGGTTTGCCCTCTGAGGTGTTTGAGAGTCTCGTGATCAGTGTGGATCACAAACTCCTTGGACAGCAAGTAATGCTGCCAAGTCTCAATGCTCGGACAAGGGCATAGAGCTCCTTGTCATAAGTGGGGTAGTTCAGTGAGGCACCACCTAGCTTCTCACTGAAGTATGCCACTGGTCTCCCTCCTTGGGTTAGCACTGCTCCTATGCCTATTCAGAGGCATCACACTCCACTTCAAGCGTCTTGTTGAAGTCGGGAAGGACTAGCACTGGTGCGTGTGTAAGGCTGTCCTTCAAGGCCTGAATGCCTTCTCCTGAGCTTCTCCCCAGCTGAATCCACGTTCTTCTTCACTACTGCCGTCAGTGGTGAAATGCTGAAGTTGGCACGAATCTCCTAGAAGCTGGCCAGTCCGTGGAAGCTCCTTACTTGGCTGATGTTTCCTGGTGTTGGCCATTCTTGTATGGCTCGAATCTTCTCCTCATCAACCTGTAGGCCCTGTGAACTCACAACAAAACCTAAAAGACAAGCTTATCAGTACAAAGGTGCACTTCTTGAGATTGGCATAAAGCTCTTCTTGTCGAAGGGTTTTAAGACCATCTCAAGATGTGAATGTAGGCACTTACTATAAACAAGTATGTCATCAAAATAAACTACCACAAACTTACTGATGTCGCCCTAAGAACTTGGTTCATAAGGGCATGAAGGTGCTTGGGGCATTAGTCAAGCCAAATGGCATGACTGTCCACTAAAGCCCTTGCTTTGTCTTGAAAGCAGTCTTCCACTCATCACCTTCCTTCATTCTTACCTGGTGGTATCCACTTTTGAGGTCTATCTTGGAAGACCGTGGCTCCTCAGCTCATCTAGCATGTCATCCAGTCGTGGTATTGGATGCCTATACTTGACTGTGATGTTGTTGATTGCTCGGCAGTCCACGCACTGTCGCCAAGTCCCATCCTTCTTGGGCACTAGTAGCACTGGTACAGCACATGGACTGAGGCTCTCTCGAACATATCCTTTCTCCAGGAGCTCCTTGACTTGCTTCTCAAGCTCCTTGGACTCCTCTGGACTCATCCGGTAGGCTGGCGGTTGGGCAGGGCTGCTCCGGGCACTAGATCAATCTGGTGTTCTATGCCACGTAAAGGAGGCAAGCCTGCTGGTATCTCCTCTGGAAATACATCCTGGAATTTGTTGAGGAGTGTTGCTACTTCATGAGGTAGCTCTACCTGTCCCTGTTCTATACTCAACACTTCCTTGAAAACCATTAGTAACATTAAGTCCTTGAGGCTAAAGCTCTCCGGACATGACTAGGTTGAATAAGAAAGTTAGACTTGACAAGTTTCTTTTCCTTACTCATTTGGAGTTGTAGCTCATGTACTTGGGCAGGTGTAAGAGGAGCTAGGCTGACCTTTCTCTTGTCATGCACGAAGGTGTAGAGATTGGTTCTGCCATCATGCCTGGTCTCTTTGTCAAACTGCCATGGTCTTCCTAGTAGAAGATGGCCAGCTTGCATGGGCACCATCGACCTGGTCTTGGTCTTGTACCACACTGAATGGCACAGTGACTTGCTCATGAATCTTGAGCTCCACTTTGTCATCAAACCATCTCAGTCTATATGGTCGAGGATGCCGTGTCTCTAGACCTAGCTTATCAACCATAGCACTAGCAAGCGTTAGTGCAAGAACCACCATCTATGATGAGGTTACATACCTTTCCTTGATGGTGCAAGCGGCTGTGGAAGATGTTCTCCCTTTGGATGGTCTCTGAAGGATCCACCATTGCACTGAGGATCGTCTAGTGACCAGCACTTCCCCCATCAGGGTACTCAATGTCACCATATTCTCCTTCTGGTTCATAGTCCTCTTCTCTTGGGACTCATATCCTGCCTCCGGATCAGCATGACTTTCCTGCCTGGGCAGCATCCTTGGATGTGTACACTTGAAACAAGTTACTCCGTGATCTTTGAGGGTCCCCTACAGAAACAAGATGTCAGGATCTTCTGGTCACGGGTGGGTTCAGGAGGCTTGCTCTTGAACCTTGACTCGATCTCTGCTTGCCTCACGGGTCCACTGTCAGGCATGTTGCTTGTGCCCAAGGTGTCTTATCTCTACTGCTTTTGTCTTGCTCTTCGTTTGATGTGCTGTCAGCTTGCACAGAAGGTGGAACTCCTTGAAGTGTTGTAGATTTGTTTGGCACCTGCAGCTGTTTTGAGTCCATCAGAATTGCCATCACATGCTTCTTGGATCATCATTGAGCTCCTTGAAGTCTTAACCTTCGAACTCTTGCATAGTACTCCTTGATCTTGGGTACCCAAGCTTAAGCCACAACGTGCTTCAAATCATGAAAGTAAGGTGGAACTACCTCTGGTCTTTAGTCGACTCCTCATTCTCTCCTCCCCAGAGAATCACGACCCACCAAAGGGCTTGAAAGTTGTGCTACTGCCATGTGAGACTTCAGGTCCTGGTTGGTTCTCTTCCTCCTTCTGTCAGATACCTGATCCCATTCTTCTCCCATCTAGGTAAGCCTGGGTCTACCTGCAAAGGATCCAGGAGTTAGTTTCTCAGGATCTATTACCCGGTTTGGGTGGTTCATCTCCATAACTCATGGTCTGAGGTTCTTGGTGTGAAGACCATATGGCTCAAAGCCTCATCTTCTCTCTGGTTCAGGTCCTCTCGGCCTGTTATAGGTTGTGTGTCCTCATCTCCATCTGGCTGGGGTTCCTCCTACAGGACCTCCTTCCATGGCCTGGAAACGCGCTAACCTCTCGCCTATGGATGCGATGTGTTTGGAGTGTGGTGAACATAAATCATGGCTACGTCTCTATTCTTCTCCCATGTGTGCTACAAAGAAAGAAGACAATTAGGGTGCTCCTAAATTATTAGGAGAGTTTCTTTTTATATGTGGTTTGAGGAAAAATTCTAAAGAAATTGAAAAAAGGAAACTTCCTAGACAACTTGCTAGCTGTCCAATTCAATTCTTTTAGTATCTTTTCTATTTTCTTTTCTTTTCTTTTTAATTAAACTTAAAATAAAATATGACTTAAACAAAAAGGAAAATGAGACAAACAAAAGTGAACTAAACCCTAGTGATACGTATACAGATAGGAGTTTGATGTTGTTTTTGATTTTTCTTGAATACGACTTAAACAAGCAAGAACAATAAGGCAAAAGGATAGAAACAACCTGGTTTAGGAGCTTTAAGCTCTGATACCAAAATGATACAAGCCTTGATTCAAGGATGTATGCGTGGGCTGTTTGTAGAAGATTAGGTGAGAAACTCAACCTTAGGCTTCTGGATAGGGGTTTTCTGGTTGGTAAACGATGGAAGGTGAAGTGAACCACACGGGTGATGAACCTCGTGATAAATCACAAACTTAGAGCTAGGGCTGGTCTCAACTAGGTTCTAAGCGCATTCTTTGAGAGAAGAAAACTTGTAGGAAAAAGTTCTACTTTATTAATAATCAAAAAGGTTGTCGAACTACAATGCTGGAAGGAGCCTTATTAATATGCTCGACAGCTTGACCTTCTAGGACTCAAACAAATAAAAAAGGAAAGTTTACAAAAGTGCACAAAGGAAAAGATACAAAAGTGCATAACGAAAAAGGACCTATTCCTAAAATGTTCTTGACTCAAAATGTAAAGCAACTAGATCCTACCCTGCAAAACAGAAAGAGGCATATATTGAATGTAAACTTACCTTAACTCACCACGGCCAAGAAATGGAAGGTGGCCGTCCTTGTGGCATGCAGCGCCTTGCTCCTAGTCTTCGACTTGGAGTAGGGTTATATCTTTGGGCCCTGACCTCTCTTGCCACTAAAGCCCAAGTCTCTGATGTTCCTTGTGTTGTTGAGAAGCCTTTGGACTCTAATTTGCTCTTCTGGCCCATTGTCCTTAGCTGCTCTTCCTCTAGAAGCTTGTCGACCCATAAGGCTGAATTTGTGGAAGAGTGCTCTTGATCTGCTTCTTGTCATTGCTCCTGGAGGTACCACTGGTGTAGATACTTCCTCTAAGTGCATGTCCTGGAGCTGGTAGCTCATTTGGTCCGAGTCCTCTTGTGTAGAAGTGGAAGTGCGTGTACGGCTGGATGGCTGTACCGGCTGGATTGTCTTGGTACTGGCGGAATGACTTCAGGACCGCCAAGTTGATCCGGAGTCGGCGGTGTCATCAGGGGACGGCATTGTCAGCTTGGGCCTCTCACGATGTTGACCGGTCCCCTGTCCTGGTCGGTGTGCTGGATGGAACCTGCTTGGGCCTCCGCCTCATCACCCTGACCCGGTCTGGTCCTATAGGCAGAGGGTCGGCGGTCGAGCCCTATGTCATCACCAGAGCAAGGATGCGACCAGATGATGTCCTGCTAAGTAACACCTCCGGGCAAGCTTCCTGGTCGGATCAGTCTGGTCTCCTGGCTGGATGTCGACCTGATGTCTCATCTGGTGGGATCGTGAGGCTTCTCAAAGTTTGAGGCCCGTAGACTCTGCCATGGTCTTTATATTTTGGTTTTTCACAATCAATGCTTTCCTAGCAATAGAAAACATTTTATAACGTTGTAGTTAATCATTATATAAAATCTCCTAGGCTAAGTGTTAGAGACACTTCTAATCTACGGATTAAAATTGTTTGGGCATCCCACTTTACTACAAAGAAAACATTACTATTTTTCACAAGAGGAAAAGGTTTGGTTCCACCTCCATAGGGGTAGGCTGGAGCTCAATGACGCCATTGATGGCTCAATTCTTGGATGGACACTGAATGGCAAGTGACTTGATTTCATGGTCTTGGCTCCACTTTGTCATCAAGCCATCTCAGTCTATATTGGATGCTGTCCTCTCTAGACCTAGCTTATCAACCGTAGAAGAGTGCAAGAACCACATCTATGATGAACATACCTTTCCTTGATGGGACGGCTGTGGAAGATGTTCTCCCTTTGGATGGTCTCTGAAGGATCCACATTGCACTGAGACTCTAGACCAGCACTTACATCAGGGTACTCAATGTCACCATATTCTCTCTGGCAAGTCCTCTTCATCTTGGGACTCTTATTCTCCTGCCTCCGTAATCAGCGGTTGTTTGGCACTCCTTGAGATGTGTCCACGTCTGCACAGAGTTATGACGTGATCTTTGAGTTAGAAGACTTACCAGGCTCTCTGGTCATGGGTTCAGGAGGCTTGCTCTTGAACCTTGACTCGACCATGTTGCTTGGTCAGTCTTAGGCTTGCTCGGATGTCTTGGCTCTTCTTGATGTGCTTCAGCTTGAGATAGGTGGAACAAGTCCTTGAAGTCGTTGTGATTTGCCTTTCCACCTGCTGATCCTTTCTTGAGTCCATCCAGAATTTATCAATGCTTCTTCATCATTTGAGCTCCAATCTGTTCTAACCTTTCGACTCTTCATTACTCCTGATCTGGTACCCTGCTTAAGAGTACGAAAACGTCGTTACAAATCCCTATGTGGTGGTGAGTCTTTCCACATGAGTCTCTCATTCTCTTCCTCCTTCTGTCAGATACCTCACGATCCACCAGATGAGGGCATTGTCCGTGAGTTGTGCTACTGCCATTGAGACTCCTAGGTCCTGGTTGGTTGTGTGATCAAAGATGATCCAGCTTCTCCCAATCTAGGTAAGCTGTCTACTTTTCCTCAAGTTGGAGGTGGTTAACATCATGGTGTTCATCTCCATCCTCTACGTCTGGAGTCTTGTCTGGTGAAGACCATATGGCTCAAGCCATCATCTTCTGCCTGGTTGCCGTGGAGTCCTCTCGGCCTATGGTGATAGTTATGGTTGTGTGTCCTCATCTCCATCTGGCTGGGGTTCCTCCTGTTGGTGACTCAGCTCTGTGCCTTATGGCCTGGAATCTTGCTGGTCTCTGGCGCTCAACCTCTCGCCTATGGATCACAGTTGTGTTTGGAGTGTGGTGGTGGCCATCATGGCTGCTTCTATTCTCTTCTCCCATGTGTGCTAAAGAAGATAATTAGGGTGCTCCTAAAGAGAGTTTCTTTTTATATGGGATTGAAAATAATGCAAAAAGGAAAATCTAAGAAATTTGAAAAAGGAAACTTCCTAGACAACTTGTGCTAGCTGTCAATTCAATTGAGTATTCTTTCTATTTCTTTTATTTTCTTTTTAATTTAACTTAAAATTAAAGGAAATATGATTTAAACAAGGAAAACGTGAAGACAATGCAAAAGTGAATCTAAACCCAGTGATACGTAGGAGGCTAGATACTTTCGGTTTGAGTTTGAGTTGTTTTTTGATCTTGAATGACTTAAACTAATGCAAGAACTAGAAATAAGACAAGCAAAAGGATAGAAACAACCTGGTTTAGGGCTTTAAGCTCACCAAAAATGATACAAGCCTTGATTCAATGTATGTGTGGCTGTTGTAGAAGATTAGGTGAGAAACTCAACCTTGGGCTTCTGGAGGGGTTTCTGGTTGGTAACATGGAAGTGAAGTGAACCACAGTGATGAACCTCGTGATAAATCACAAACTTGAGCTAGGAGGCTGGTCTCTATTCTAAATTCTTGACTCAAAATGTAAAAGCAACTAGATCCTAGCCATATATTTGAATGTAAACTTGAACTCACCTCAGCCAAGATATGGAAGGTGGCCATCCTTGTAAGCTCCTAGTCTTGACTTGGAGTAGGGTTAAAATCTAGCCTGATGCCACTAAAGCCCAAGTCTCTGATGTCCCTTGGTTGTTGAGAAGCTTTGGACTCTTCCTGTATTTTGGCCCATTGTCCTTATGATCTTCTTCTAGAAACTTGTTGACCCATAGGCTGAAGTGGAAGGCGCCTTGATCTGCTCTTGTCATTGCTCCTGAGGACTGGTGTAGACTTCCTCTAAGTGCATGTCCTGGAGCAGCTCATTTGGTCAGTCCTCTTGTGTAGAAGTGGAATGCGTGTACTCGGCTGGATCTGTACAGGATGTCTGTACTGGCGGTACTTGGACCGGCCAAGTTGATCCAGTCGGGGTGTCATCAGGGGACGGTGTCATTCACGTCCCCAAGTGTGGAGCTTGGGCCTCTCCATGTTGACTCTGGTCCTATAGTTAGGGTCGGTACATCTGTCCGGCAAGATGGTCCTGCTGTTGGGCAAGCTTCCTGGTGGCCAGTCTGGTCTCCTGGCTGGATGTCGACCTGATGTCCTCATCAAGAAGATCAACAAGGAGCATTGGGCCAAGAGTACAAGGAAGGCAAAGGTATCTCAACCAAAGGACTGGAGACTTGACCAGTGGCAAAGAGGTCAGGGAACAATTCCATCACTCCTGGACTGAAGAGGCATGCCACAAGATCTAGCTTCCTTCTTGGCAGGCTGGTAAGTGATGAGGACATCAGGTCGTACATCCAGCCAGGAGACCAGACTGGCCGACCAGGAAGCTTGCCGAGACAGCAGGACCAGCCTGTACGCAGTACCGGACCTCGACCTATAGGACCAACCGGTCACATCGCGGAGAGGCCCAAGCTTCCGCACACTTGGTGGGGACGTGGATGACACCGCCGGTCCCTCTGATGCCAACTCCGGGATCAACTTGGCCGGTCCTGAAGGCATTCCGCCAGTACCGCGCACAATCCAGCGGTACAGCCATCCAGCCGAGTACACACGCATTTCCACTTCTACACAAGAGGACTCGGACCAAATGAGCTACCAGCTCCAGGACATGCACTTAGAGGAAGTATCTACACCAGTGGTACCTCAGGAGCAATGACAAGAAGCAGATCAAGGGCACTCTTCCACAAATTCAGCTTATGGGTGACAAGCTCTAGAGGAAGATCACTAAGGACAATGGGCCAGAAGAGCAAAAGAGTCCAAAGGCTTCTCAACAACACAAGGAACATCAGAGACTTGGGCTTTAGTGGCAAGAGAGGTCAGGCCCAAAGATTTTAACCCTACTCCAAGTCGAAGACTAGGAGCAAGGCGTGCATGCCACAAGGACGGCCACCTTCCATTTCTTGGCCGTGAGGTAAGTTAAGGTAAGTTTCAATATATGCCTCTTTCTGTTTTGCAGGGTAGGATATTTACATTTTTGAGTCAAGAACATTTTAGGAATAGGTCCTTTTTCGTTATACACTTTTGTATCTTTTCCTTTGTGCACTTTTGTAAACTTTCCTTTTCTTATTTGAGTCGACCCTAGAAGGTCAAGCTGTCGAGCATATTAATAAGGCTCCTTCCAGCATTGTAGTTCGACAACCTTTTGATATTAATAAAGTAGAACTTTTTCCCAAGTTTTCTCTCAAGAATCTTGTGCGCTTAGAACCTAGTTGAGACCAGCCCTCCTAGCTCTAAGTTTGTGATTTATCACGAGGTTCATCACCCTCGTGTGGTTCACTTCACCCTTCCATTTACCAACCAGAAAACCCCTATCCAGAAGCCTAAGGTTGAGTTTCTCACCTAATCTTCTACAAACAGCCCACATACAATCCTTGAATCAAGGCTTGTATCATTTTGGTATCAGAGCTTAAAGCTCCTAAACCAGGTTGTTTCTATCCTTTGCTTGTTTTGTTTTGTTCTTGCATTAGTTTTCGCATTCAAGAAAAATCAAAAAATAATCAAACTCAAACCGAGTGCATCTAGCCTACATGTATCACTAGGGTTTAGATTCACTTTTGCATTGCATTCACGTTTTCCTTTTGTTTAATTCATATTTCCTTATTTTAAGTTAAATTAAAAGAAAAGAAAGAAAATAGAAAATACCAAAGAATTGAATTGGACAGCTAGCACAAGTTGTCTAGGAAGTTTCCTTTTTCTCTTTTTTTGAATTTCCTTTTTTTTTTTCTTTGCATTTTTTCAAACCCTTATAAAAGAAAACCCTCCTAATAATTTAGGAGCACCTAATTGTCTTCTTTCTTTGTAGCACACATGGAGAAGAAAAATAGAGAAGCAAGCCATGATGGCCATGTTCACCCACTCCAAAACAACTCGCATCCATAGGCGAGGTTGGAGCGTGGAGACCAGAGATTCCAGGCCATAAGGCACGTGAGAGCTGAGCAAGACCGTCCTGAGGGTCCTGAGCACCTTAGGAACAGGAGGAACCCCAGCCAGATGGAGATGAGGACACAACCTCATAACTATCACCATAGGCCGAGAGGACCTCCACGGCAACCAGAGGCAGAAGATGATGGCTTTGAGCCATATGGTCTTCACCAGAGACCAAGAATGCCTCCTAGACATCATGAGGATGGAGATGAACACCCAACCGGGTAATTCATCCTGATGTTAAGCTAACTCCTCCAAGTTTTGCAGGAAAAGTAGACCCCGAGGCTTACCTAGATTGGGAGAGAAGAATGGATCATATCTTTGATCACAACCAACCAGGACCTAGGAGAGTCTCAATGGCAGTAGCACAACTCACGGACAATGCCCTCATCTGGTGGGATCGTGAGGTATCTGACAGAAGGAGGAAAAGAATGAGACCCAGACTCATGGGTACATGAAAGACCTCATGCGACAAAGGTTTGTTCCACCTTACTTTCATAGGATTTGCAACCGTTTTCTTAAGCAGGGTACCAGATCAGTAGAGGAGTACTATGAAGAGTTAGAGGTTAAGGAACAGATTGGAGCTCAATGATGATGAAGAAGCATTGATGGCACAATTCTTGGATGGACTCAAGAAAGGATCAGCAAGGTGGAAAGGCAAATCTACAATGACTTCAAAGACTTGTTCCACCTATCTGTCCAAGCTGAACAGCACATCAAACGTAAGAGCCAAGACATCCGCAGCAAGCCTAAGACACCTTGGGCACCAAGCAACATGCCAAGTGGACAAAGGCAAAGCATAGAGATCGAGTCAAGGTTCAAGAGCAAGCCTCCTGAACCCACCCGTGACCAGAGAGAGCCTGGTAAGTCTTCTAACCCTCAAAGATCACGTGACATAACTTGTTTCAAGGGGACGTGGACACATCTCAAGGAGTGCCCAAACAACCGGTCATGCTGATTACGGAGGCAGGAGAATATGAGTCCCAAGATGAAGAGGACTATGAACCAGAAGGAATATGGTGACATTGAGTACCCTGATGTGGGGAAGTGCTGGTCACTAGACGATCCTCAGTGCAATGGTGGATCCTTCAGAGACCATCCAAAGGAGAACATCTTCCCAGCTGCACCATCAAGGAAAGGTATGTAACCTCATCATAGATGGTGGTTCTTGCACTAACGCTAGTGCATATATGGTTGATAAGCTAGGTCTCGACCATATAGACTGAGATGGCTCGACAAAGTCAGCTAAGATCCATCACTGTGCCATTCAGTGTGGGCAAGTACCAAGACCAAGTGGTGCCCATGCAAGCTGGCCATCTTCTACTAGGAAGACCATGGCAGTTTGACAAAGAGACCAGGCATGATGGGAACCAATCTCTACACCTTCGTGCATGAAGAGAAAGGTCAGCTAGCTCCTCTTACACCTGCCCAAGTACATGAGCTACAACTCCAAATGAGTAAGGAAAAGAAACTTATCAAGTCTAATTTTCTTATTCAACCAAGTCATGTCCGGAGAGCTTTAGCCTCAAGGATTTAATGTTACTAATGGTTTTCAAAGAAGTGTTGAGTATAACAGGGACAGGTAGAGCTACCTCCTGAAGTAGCAACTCCTCAACAAATTCCAGGATGTATTTCAGAGGAGATACCAGCAGGCTTGCCTCCTTTACGTGGCATAGAACACCAGATTGATCTAGTGCCCGGAGCAGCCCTGCCCAACCGCCAGCCTACCGGATGAGTCCAGAGGAGTCCAAGGAGCTTGAGAAGCAAGTCAAGGAGCTCCTGGAGAAAGGATATGTTCGAGAGAGCCTCAGTCCATGTGCTGTACCAGTGCTACTAGTGCCCAAGAAGGATGGGACTTGGCATGTGTGGACTGCCGAATCAACAACATCACAGTCAAGTATAGCATCCAATACCACGACTGGATGACATGCTAGATGAGCTGAGTGGAGCCACGGTCTTCCAAGATAGACCTCAAAAGTGGATACCACCAGGTAAGAATGAAGGAAGGTGATGAGGAAGACTGCTTTCAAGACAAAGCAAGGCTCTAAGTGGACAGTCATGCCATTTGGCTTGACTAATGCCCCAAGCACCTTCATGCCTTATGAACCAAGTTCTTAGGGTACATCAGTAAGTTTGTAGTTTACTTTGATGACATTTGTTTATAGTAAGTGCCTACGGAACACCTCACACATCTTGAGATGGTACTTAAAACCCTTCGACAAGAAGAGCTTTATGCCAATCTCAAGAAGTGCACCTTTTGTACTGATAAACTTGTCTTTTAGGTTTTGTTGTAAGTTCACAGGGCCTACAGGTTGATGAGAGAAGATTCGAGCCATACAAGAATGGCCAACACCAGGAACATCAGCCAAGTAAGGAGCTTCCACGGACTGGCCAGCTTCTATAGGAGATTCGTGCCCAACTTCAGCAGTATTGCCTCACCATGACGGCAGTAGTGAAGAAGAACGTGGGATTCAGCTGGGAGAAGCTCAGGAGAAGGCATTCAGGCCTTGAAGGACAGCCTTACATGCACCAGTGCTAGTCCTTCCCGACTTCAACAAGACGTTTGAAGTGGAGTGTGATGCCTCTGAATAGGCATAGAGCATAGGAGGAGGAGACCAGTGGCATACTTCAGTGAGAAGCTAGGTGGTGCCTCACTGAACTACCCACTTATGACAAGGAGCTTTATGCCCTTGTCCGAGCATTGGAGACTTGGCAGCATTACTTGCTGTCCAAGGAGTTTGTGATCCACACTGATCACGAGACTCTCAAACACCTCAGAGGGCAAACCAATCTCAAGAGGAGACATGCCAGGTGGATGGAGTTCATAGAGACCTTCCGATCAAGTACAAGAAGGGCAAAGACATGTGGTAGCCGATGCACTATCAAGGAGGTTTGCCTATCAACCATGGAGGCAAAGGTCCTAGGATTCGAGCACATCAAGGATCTATACAAGGATGATCCTGACTTTGCTGAGAGCTACAAGGAGTGTACAGGAGTCATGGCAAATTCTACATCCATGAGGGATTCTTGTTCGAGAAAGAAGGCTGCATACCACAAGGATCATTAAGGAGCTTATCATCCGAGAAGCTCATGGAGGAGGACTCATGGGCCACTTTGGTGTCGACAAGACTCTAGCAGTGGTCAAGGAGCACTTCTACTGGCCACACATCAAGAGGACAGTAGGCTCATTGCAAGATGCATCACTTGCAAGAAGGCAAAGTCCCGAGTGCAACCTCACGGGTTGTATCTCCCACTGCCCATACCACACATCCATGGGTGGACATCTCAATGGATTTGTTCTAGGTCTGCCAAGATCAACCACAAAGATGCAATCTTTGTAGTGGTGGAGAACCAAGATGGCACACTTCATGTGTCAATGTCAATTGCCACAAACAGCTGAGCTGTTCTTCAGGAGATGAGGTTTCCATGATACAATGATGAGGACATCAGGTCGTACATCCAGCCAGGAGACCAGACTGGCCGACCAGGAAGCTTGCCCGAGACAGCAGGACCATCTGGCACGCCGGACAAGTACCGCCGACCTATAGGACCAGACCGTCAACATCGCCGCGGAGAGGCCCAAGCTTCCGCACACTTGGTGGGGACGTGAATGACACCGCCGTCCCTCTGATGATGCCAACTCGGGATCAACTTGGCCGGTCCTGAAGTCATTCCGCCAGTACACAATCCAGCCGGTACAGCCATCCAGCCGAGTACACGCACATTTCCACTTCTACACAAGAGGACTCGGACCAAATGAGCTACCAGCTCCAGGACATGCACTAGAGGAAGTATCTACACCAGTGGTACCTCCAGGAGCAATGACAAGAAGCAGATCAAGAGCACTCTTCCACAAATTCAGCTTATGGGTCGACAAGCTTCTAGAGGAAGAGCAGCTAAGGACAATGGGCCAGAAGAGCAAATTAGAGTCCAAAGGCTTCTCAACAACACAAGGAACATCAGAGACTTGGGCTTTAGTGGCAAGAGAGGTCAGGGCCCAAAGATTTTAACCCTACTCCAAGTCAAGACTAGGAGCAAGGCGCGCATGCCACAAGGACGGCCACCTTCCATTTCTTGGCCGTGAGGTGAGTTAAGGTAAGTTTATTCAAATATATGCCTCTTTCTGTTTTGCAGGGTAGGATCTAGTTGCTTTACATTTTTGAGTCAAGAACATTTTAGGAATAGGTCCTTTTCGTTATACACTTTTGTATCTTTTCCTTTGTGCACTTTTGTAAACTTTCCTTTTCTTATTTGAGTCGACTAGAAGGTCAAGCTGTCGAGCATATTAATAAGGCTCCTTCCAGCATTGTAGTTCGACAACCTTTTGATTATTAATAAAGTAGAACTTTTTCACAAGTTTTCTCTCAAGAATCTTGTGCGCTTAGAACCTAGTTGAGACCAGCCCTCCTAGCTCTAAGTTTGTGATTTATCACGAGGTTCATCACCCCTCGTGTGGTTCACTTCACCCTTCCATCGTTTACCAACCAGAAAACCCCTATCCAGAAGCCTAAGGTTGAGTTTCTCACCTAATCTTCTACAAACAGCCCACGCCAAGATACATCCTTGAATCAAGGCTTGTATCATTTTGGTATCAGAGCTTAAAGCTCCTAAACCAGGTTGTTTCTATCCTTTTGCTTGTTTTGTTTTGTGTTCTTGCATTAGTTTAAGTCGCATTCAAGAAAAATAAAAAATAAATCAAACTCCAAACCGAGTGCATCTAGCCTCACGTGTATCACTAGGGTTTAGATTCACTTTTGCATTGCATTCACGTTTTCCTTTTGTTTAATCATATTTCCATTTTAAGTTAATTAAAAAGAAAAGAAAAGAAAATAGAAAAGATACTAAAAGAATTCGAATTGGACAGCTAGCACAAGTTGTCTAGGAAGTTTCCTTTTTCAATTTCCTTTCCTTAGATTTTCCTTTTGCATTTTTTCAAACCTATAAAAAGAAAACCCTCCTAATAATTTAGGAGCACCTAATTGTCTTCTTTCTTTGTAGCACACATGGGAGAAGAGAATAGAGAGCAGAAGCCATGATGGCCATGTTCACCACACTCCAAACACAACTCGCATCCATAGGCGAGAGGTTGGAGCGTGGAAAGACCAGTGAGATTCCAGGCCATAAGGCACGTGAGAGCTGAGCAAGATCGTCCTGAGGGTCCTGAGTACCTTAGGACACGGCACGAACAGGAGGAACCCCAGCCAGATGGAGATGAGGACACAACCTCATAACTATCACCATAGGCCGAGAGGACCTCCACGGCAACCAGAGGCAGAAGATGATGGCTTTGAGCCATATGGTCTTCACCAGAGACCAAGAATGCCTCCTAGACATCATGAGGATGGAGATGAACACACCTATAACCGGGTAATTCATCCTGATGTTAAACTAACTCCTCCAAGTTTTGCAGGAAAAGTAGACCCCGAGGCTTACCTAGATTGGGAGAAGAATGGATCATATCTTTGATCACTACAACCAACCAGGACCTAGGAGAGTCTCAATGGCAGTAGCACAACTCACGGACAATGCCCTCATCTGGTGGGATCGTGAGGTATCTGACAGAAGGAGGAAGAGAATGAGGCCCAGAGACTCATGGGTCGACATGAAAGACCTCATGCGACAAAGGTTTGTTCCACCTTACTTTCATAGGGATTTGCAACGACGTTTTGATTTAAGCAGGGTACCAGATCAGTAGAGGAGTACTATGAAGAGTTCGAGAGTTAAGGAACAGATTGGAGCTCAATGATGATGAAGAAGCATTGATGGCACAATTCTTGGATGGACTCCAAGAAAGGATCAGCTGCAAGGTGGAAAGGCAAATCTACAATGACTTCAAGGACTTGTTCCACCTATCTGTGCAAGCTGAACAGCACATCAAACGTAAGAGCCAAGACATCCGCAGCAAGCCTAAGACACCTTGGGCACCAAGCAACATGCCTAAGACAGTGTGACAAAGGCAAAAGCAGAGATCGAGTCAAGGTTCAAGAGCAAGCCTCCTGAACCCACCCGTGACCAGAGAGAGCCTGGTAAGTCTTCTAACCCTCAAAGATCACGTGACATAACTTGTTTCAAGTGCAGGGGACGTGGACACATCTCAAGGAGTGCCCAAACAACCGAGTCATGCTGATTACGGAGGCAGGAGAATATGAGTCCCAAGATGAAGAGGACTATGAACCAGAAGGAGAATATGGTGACATTGAGTACCCTGATGTGGGGAAGTGCTGGTCACTAGACGATCCTCAGTGCAATGGTGGATCCTTCAGAGACCATCCAAAGGGAGAACATCTTCCACAGCCGTTGCACCATCAAGGAAAGGTATGTAACCTCATCATAGATGGTGGTTCTTGCACTAACGTTTAGTGCATATATGGTTGATAAGCTAGGTCTAGAGAGGACACGGCATCCTCGACCATATAGACTGAGATGGCTCGATGACAAAGTGGAGCTCAAGATTCATGAGCAAGTCACTGTGCCATTCAGTGTGGGCAAGTACCAAGACCAAGTCGTGCGACGTGGTGCCCATGCAAGCTGGCCATCTTCTACTAGGAAGACCATGGCAGTTTGACAAAGAGACCAGGCATGATGGCAGAACCAATCTCTACACCTTCGTGCATGACAAGAGAAAGGTCAGCCTAGCTCCTCTTACACCTGCCCAAGTACATGAGCTCAACTCCAAATGAGTAAGGAAAAGAAACTTGTCAAGTCTAATTTTCTTATTCAACCTAGTCATGTCCGGAGAGCTTTAGCCTCAAAGGACTTAATGTTACTAATGGTTTTCAAGGAAGTGTTGAGTATAGAACAGGGACAGGTAGAGCTACCTCATGAAGTAGCAACTCTCCTCAACAAATTCCAGGATGTATTTCCAGAGGAGATACCAGCAGGCTTGCCTCCTTTACGTGGCATAGAACACCAGATTGATCTAGTGCCCGGAGCAGCCCTGCCCAACCGGCCAGCCTACCGGATGAGTCCAGAGGAGTCCAAGGAGCTTGAGAAGCAAGTCAAGGAGCTCCTGGAGAAAGGATATGTTCGAGAGAGCCTCAGTCCATGTGCTGTACCAGTGCTACTAGTGCCCAAGAAGGATGGGACTTGGCGCATGTGCGTGGACTGCCGAGCAATCAACAACATCACAGTCAAGTATAGGCATCCAATACCACGACTGGATGACATGCTAGATGAGCTGAGTGGAGCCACGGTCTTCTCCAAGATAGACCTCAAAAGTGGATACCACCAGGTAAGAATGAAGGAAGGTGATGAGTGGAAGACTGCTTTCAAGACAAAGCAAGTCAGATGCCATGCCTTGCTTGACTAATGCCCCAAGCACCTTCATGCCTTATGAACCAAGTTCTTAGGGCGTACATCAGTAAGTTTGTGGTAGTTTATTTTGATGACATACTTGTTTATAGTAAGTGCCTACGGAACACCTCACACATCTTGAGATGGTCCTTAAAACCCTTCGACAAGAAGAGCTTTATGCCAATCTCAAGAAGTGCACCTTTTGTACTGATAAGCTTGTCTTTTTAGGTTTTGTTGTGAGTTCACAGGGCCTACAGGTTGATGAAGAGAAGATTCGAGCCATACAAGAATGGCCAACACCAGGAAACATCAGCCAAGTAAGGAGCTTCCACGGACTGGCCAGCTTCTATAGGAGATTCGTGCCCAACTTCAGCAGTATTGCCTCACCACTGACGGCAGTAGTGAAGAAGAACGTGGATTCAGCTGGGGAGAAGCTCAGGAGAAGGCATTCCAGGCCTTGAAGGACAGCCTTACACACGCACCAGTGCTAGTCCTTCCCGACTTCAACAAGACTTTGAAGTGGAGTGTGATGCCTCTGGAATAGGCATAGGAGCAGTGCTAACCCAAGGAGGGAGACCAGTGGCATACTTCAGTGAGAAGCTAGGTGGTGCCTCACTGAACTACCCCACTTATGACAAGGAGCTCTATGCCCTTGTCCGAGCATTGGAGACTTGGCAGCATTACTTGCTGTCCAAGGAGTTTGTGATCCACACTGATCACGAGACTCTCAAACACCTCAGAGGGCAAACCAATCTCAAGAGGAGACATGCCAGGTGGATGGAGTTCATAGAGACCTTCCCACATCATCAAGTACAAGAAGGGCAAAGACAATGTGGTAGCCGATGCACTATCAAGGAGGTTTGCCTTGATATCAACCATGGAGGCAAAGGTCCTAGGATTCGAGCACATCAAGGATCTACACAAGGATGATCCTGACCTTGCTGAGAGCTACAAGGAGTGTAGCACAGGGAGTCATGGCAAATTCTACATCCATGAGGGATTCTTGTTCCGAGAAAGAAGGCTGTGCATACCACAGGGATCACTAAGGGAGCTTATCATCCGAGAAGCTCATGGAGGAGGACTCATGGGCCACTTTGGTGTCGACAAGACTCTAGCAGTGGTCAAGGAGCACTTCTACTGGCCACACATCAAAAGGACAGTAGAAGCACATTGTGCAAGATGCATTACTTGCAAGAAGGCAAAGTCCCGAGTGCAACCTCACGGGTTGTATCTCCCACTGCCCATACCAACACATCCATGGGTGGACATCTCGATGGATTTTGTTCTAGGTCTGCCTAAGATCAACCACAAAGATGCAATCTTTGTAGTGGTGGACAGATTCTCCAAGATGGCACACTGTGCCAATGTCAATGATGCAACACAAACAGCTGAGCTGTTCTTCAGGGAGATAGTACGGCTTCATGGAGTGCCAAGGACCATCGTATCAGATAGGGACACCAAGTTCCTCAGCCATTTCTGGAGGACCCTTTGGAGAAAACTAGGCACGAAGCTACTCTTCTCAACCACTTGCCATCCTCAAACCGATGGCCAAACTGAAGTTGTCAACAGGACCCTATCAACTCTTCTCAGAACAACACTAGGGAAGAACCTAAAGACTTGGGTGGAGTGCCTGCCATTCATTGAGTTCGCCTACAACCGAGCCGTGCACTCAGCAACCAAGAAGACCCCATTTGAAGTGGTATATGGTTTCAACCCTCTCACCCCATTGGAGCAAACACCACTGCCACCAGCTGAGATGACCAACCTCAACGGAGCATCCAAAGCAGAGTTCATAAGGAGGTTACACCAGAAGGTAGCAGAGAGAACTTGGAGAAGAGGACCGGACAGTACGTGACTCATGCCAACAAAGGAAGAAAGGAGGTGATCTTTCAACCAGGCGATTGGGTGTGGCTACACCTACGGCAGGAGAGGTTCCCAAACCTAAGGAGTTCCAAGCTAGCACCAAGAGGAGATGGACCATTCAGAGTGCTCGAGAGGATCAACAACAACGCCTACCGGATCGAGCTGCCAGGTGAGTTTAATGTGTCCAATACGCTCAATGTTACTGACTTGGCCCCTTTCCATGCAGATGATCCAGTTTTGAGGACAAAACCTACTGAAGAGGGAGGGAATGATGAGGACATCAGGTCGTACATCCAGCCAGGAGACCAGACTGGCCGACCAGGAAGCTTGCCCGAGACAGCAGGACCATCTGGCGCGCCTGCCGGACCAGACAGTACCGCCGGACCCTCGACCTATAGGACCAGACCGGTCAACATCGCCGGCGGAGAGGCCCAAGCTTCCGGCACACTTGTTGGGGACGTGAATGACACCGCCGGTCCCCCTGATGACACCGCCGACTCTGGGATCAACTTGGCCGGTCCTGAAGTCATTCCGGCCAGTACCGCGCACAATCCAGCCGGTACAGGCCATCCAGCCGAGTACACGCACACTTCCACTTCTACACAAGAGGACTCGGACCAAATGAGCTACCAGCTCCAGGACATGCACTTAGAGGAAGTATCTACACCAGTGGTACCTCCAGGAGCAATGACAAGAAGCAGATCAAGAGCACTCTTCCACAAATTCAGCTTATGGGTCGACAAGCTTCTAGAGGAAGAGCAGCTAAGGACAATGGGCCAGAAGAGCAAATTAGAGTCCAAAGGCTTCTCAAAAACACAAGGAACATCAGAGACTTGGGCTTTAGTGGCAAGAGAGGTCAGGGCCCAAAGATATTTAACCCTACTCCAAGTCGAAGACTAGGAGCAAGGCGCGTGCATGCCACAAGGACGGCCACCTTCCATTTCTTGGCCGTGAGGTGAGTTAAGGTAAGTTTACATTCGAATATATGCCTCTTTCTGTTTTGCAGGGTAGGATCTAGTTGCTTTACATTTTTGAGTCAAAAACATTTTAGGAATAGGTCCTTTTCGGTTATGCACTTTTGTATCTTTTCCTTTTGTGCACTTTTGTAAACTTTCCTTTTATTTGTTTGAGTCGACCCTAGAAGGTCAAGCTGTCGAGCATATTAATAAGGCTCCTTCCAGCATTGTAGTTCGACAACCTTTTTGATTATTAATAAAGTAGAACTTTTTCCCTACAAGTTTTCTCTCTAAGAATCTTGTGCGCTTAGAACCTAGTTGAGACCAGCCCTCCTAGCTCTAAGTTTGTGATTTATCACGAGGTTCATCACCCCTCGTGTGGTTCACTTCACCCTTCCATCGTTTACCAACCAGAAAACCCCTATCCAGAAGCCTAAGGTTGAGTTTCTCACCTAATCTTCTACAAACAGCCCACGCGCATACATCCTTGAATCAAGGCTTGTATCACCAAGCTTCTGGCACACTTGGTGGCGACGTGGATGACACCGCCGGTCCCTCTGGTGATGCCGCCAACTCTGGGATCAACTTGGCCGGCCCTGAAGGCATTCCGGCCAGTACCTCGCACAACCCAGCCGGTACAGCCGATCCAGCCGAGTACACGCGCATTTCCACTTCTACACAAGAAGACTCGGACCAAATGAGCTACCAGCTCCAGGACATGCACCTAGAGGAAGTCTCTACACCAGTGGTACCTCAAGGAGCAATGAAAAGAAGCAGATCAAGGGCACTCTTCCACAAATTCAGCTTATGGGTCGACAAGCTCCTAGAGGAAGATCGACTAAGGACAATGGGCCAAAAGTGCAAGGAAGAGTCCAATGGCTTCTCAACAACACAAGGGACATCAGAGACTTGGGCTTTAGTAGCAAGAGAGGTCAGGGCCCAAAGATTTTTAACCCTACTCCAAGTCAAAGACTAGGAGCAAGGCGCGTGCATGCCACAAGGACGGCCACCTTCCGTTTCTTGGCCATGAGGTAAGTTAAGGTAAGTTTCAATTCGAATATATGCCTCTTTCTGTTTTTCAGGGTAGGATCTAGAATATTTACTTTTATTGAGTCAAAGACATTTTAAGAATAGGTCCTTTTTCGATTATACACTTTTGTATCTTTTCCTTTTGTGTGCTTTTGTAAGTTTTCCTTTTCTTATTTGAGTCGACCCTAGAAGGTCAAGCCGTCGAGCATATTAATAAGGCTCCTTCGAGCATTGTAGTTCGACAACCTTTTTGATATTAATAAAGATAGAACATTTTCCCCGACAAGTTTTCTCTCAAGAATCTTGTGCGCTTAGAATCTAGATGAGACCAGCCCTCCTAGCTCTAAGTTTGTGATTTATCACGAGGTTCATCACCCCTCGTGTGGTTCACTTCACCTTTCCATCGAATACCAACCCAAAAACCCCTATCCAAGAAGTCTAAGGTAGAGTTTCTCACCTAAACTTCTCCAAACAGCCCACGCGCATACATCCTTGAATCAAGGCTTGTATCATTTTGGTATAAGAGCTTAAAGCTCCTAAACCAGGTTGTTTCTATCCTTTAGCTTGTTTTGTTTTTAGTTCTTGCATTAGTATAAGTCGCATTCAAGAAAAATAAAAAAAATAACATCAAACTCCAAACCGAGTGCATCTAGCCTTCTACGTGTATCACTAGGGTTTAGATTCACTTTTGCATTGTCATTCACGTTTTTCTTTTTATTAGAATCATATTTCCATTATTTTTAAGTCTAATTAAATAGAAAAGAAAAAGAAAATAGGAAAAATACCTAAGGGATTCGATTTGGACAGCTAGCACAAGTTGTCAAGAAAGTTTCCTTTTTTTCAAATCTTCACATTTTTGAATTTCCAATTCCCAGATTTTTTTCCTTTTTGCAAATTTTCGAATCCTTATAAAAAGAAAACCCTTCTAATAATTTAGGAGCACCCTAACTTGTCTTCTTTCTTTGTAGCACGCAATGGCAGAAGAAAATAGATAAGCAACCGAAGCCATGATGGCCATGTTCACCACTCTCCAAACACAACTCACATCAATAGGCGAGAGGTTGGAGCGCGTGGAAAGACCGGTGAGGTTCCAGGCCATAAGGCACGTGAGAGATGAGCAAGACCGTCCTGAGGGTCCTGAGCACCTTAGGACACGGCACGAACAAGAGGAACCCCAGCCAGATGAAGATGAGGACACACCACCTCATAACTATCACCATAGGCCGAGAGGACCTCCACGGCAACCAGAGGCAGAAGATGATGGCTTTGAGCCATGTGGTCTTCACCAGAGACCAAGAATGCCTCCTAGACATCATGAGGATGGATATGAACACGCCTATAACCGGGTAACTCATCCTGATGTTAAGATAACTCCTTCAAGTTTTGCAGGAAAAGTAGACCCCGAGGCTTACCTAGTTTGGGAGAGAAGAATGGATCATATCTTTGATCATTACAACCAACAAGGGCCTAGGAGAGTCTCAGTGGCAGTAGCACAATTCACGGACAATGACCTCATCTGGTGGGATCGTGAGGTATCTGACAGAAGGAGGAAGAGAATGAGGCCCATAGACTCATGGGTCGACATGAAAGACCTCATGCGACAAAAGTTTGTTCCACCTTACTTTCATAGAGACTTGCAACATCATTTTCTTACTCTTAAGCAGGGTACTAGATCAGTAGAGGAGTACTATGAAGAGTTCGAGAAGCTAAGGAACAGATTGGAGCTCAATGATGATGAAGAAGCATTGATGGCACAATTCTTGGATGGACTCCAAGAAAGAATCAGCCGCAAGGTGGAAAGGCAAATCTACAATGACTTCAAAGACTTGTTCCACCTATCTGTCCAGGCTGAGCAGCACATCAAACGTAAGAGCCAAGACATCCGCAGCAAGCCTAAGACACCTTGGGCACCAAGCAACATGCCCAAGCCCGTAGACAAAGGCAAGAGCATAGAGATCGAGTCAAGGTTCCAGAGCAAGCCTCCTGAACCCACCCGTGACCAGAGAGAGCCTGGTAAGTCTTCTAACCCTCAAAGATCACGTGACATCACTTGTTTCTAGTGTAGGGGTCGTGGACACATCTCAAGGGAGTGCCCAAACAACCGGGTCATGTTGATTACAGAGGCTGGATAATATGAGTCCCAAGATGAAGAGGACTATGAACCAGAAGAGGAGTATGGTGACATTGAGTACCCTGATGTGGGGGAAGTGCTGGTCACTAGACGCATCCTCAGTGCAATGGTGGATCCTTCAGAGACCATCCAAAGGGAGAACATCTTCCACAGCCGTTGCGCCATCAAGGGCTAGGTATGTAGCCTCATCATAGATGGTGGTTCTTGCACTAACGTTGATAGTGCATATATGGTTGATAAGCTAGGTCTAGAGAAGACAAGGCATCCTCGACCATATAGACTGAGATGGCTGGATGACAAAGTGGAGCTCAAGATCCATGAGGAAGTCACTGTGCCATTCAGTGTGGGCAAGTACCAAGACTAAGTTGCGTGCGACGTGGTGCCCATGCAAGCTGGCCATCTTCTACTAGGAAGACCATGTCAGTTTGACAAAGAGACCAGGCATGATGTCCGAACCAATCTCTACACTTTTGTGCATGACAAAAGAAAGGTCAGCTTGGCTCCTCTTACACCTGCCCAGGTACATGAGCTACAACTCCAAATGAGTAAGGAAAAGAAACTTATCAAGTCTAATTTTCTTATTCAACCAAGCCATGTCCGGAGAGCTTTAGCCTCAAAGGATTTAATGTTACTAATGGTTTTCAAGGAAGTGTTGAATGTAGAAAAGGAACAGGTAGAGCTACCTCCTGAAGTAGCAACTCTCCTCAACAAGTTCCAGGATGTATTTCTAGAGGAGATACCAGCAGGCTTGCCTCCTTTGCGTGGCATAGAACACCAGATTGATCTAGTGCCCGGAGCAGCCCTGCCCAACCGGCCAGCCTACCGGATGAGTCCAGAGGAGTCCAAGGAGCTTGAGAAGCAAGTCAAGGAGCTCCTGGAGAAAGGCTATGTTCGAGAGAGCCTCAGTCCATGTGCCGTACCAGTGCTACTAGTGCCCAAGAAGGATGGGACTTGGAGCATGTGCGTGGACTGCCGAGCAATCAACAACATCACAGTCAAGTACCGGCATCCAATACCACGGCTGGATGACATGCTAGATGAGCTGAGTGGAGCCATGGTATTCTCCAAGATAGACCTCAAGAGTGGATACCACCAGGTCAGGATGAAAGAATGTGATGAATGGAAGACTGATTTCAAGACAAAGCAAGGGCTCTAAGAGTGGACAGTCATGCCATTTGGCTTGACTAATGCCCCAAGCACCTTCATGCGCCTTATGAACCAAGTTCTTACGGCGTACATCAGTAAGTTTGTAGTGGTTTACTTTGATGACATACTAGTTTATAGTAAGTGCCTACGGGAACACCTCACACATCTTGAGATGGTACTTAAAACCCTTCGACAAGAAGAGCTTTATGCCAATCTCAAGAAGTGACTCTTTTGTACTGATAAACTTGTCTTTTTAGGTTTTTTTGTAAGTTCACAGGGCCTACAGGTTGATGAAGAGAAGATTCGAGCCATACAAGAATGGCCAATGCCAGGCAACATCAGCCAAGTAAGGAGCTTCCACGGACTGGCCAGCTTCTATAGGAGATTCATGCCCAACTTCAGCAGTATTGCCTCACCATTGACGGCAGTAGTGAAGAAGAACGTGGGATTCAGCTGGGGAGAAGCTCAAGAGAAGGCATTCCAGGCCTTGAAGGACAGCCTTACACATGCACCAGTGCTAGTCCTGCCCGACTTCAACAAGACGTTTGAAGTGAAGTGTGATGCCTCTGGTATAGGCATAGGAGCAGTGCTAACCCAAGGAGGGAGACTAGTGGCATACTTCAGTGAGAAGCTAGGTGGTGCCTCACTGAACTACCCCACTTATGACAAGGAGCTTTATGCCCTTGTCCGAGCATTGGAGACTTGGCAGCATTACTTGCTGTCCAAGGAGTTTGTGATCCACACTGATCATGAGACTCTCAAACACCTCAGAGGGCAAACCAATCTCAAGAGGTGACATGGCAGGTGGATGGAGTTCATAGAGAGCTTCCCGTACGTCATCAAGTACAAGAAGGGCAAAGCTAATGTGGTAGCCGATGCACTATCAAGGAGGTTTGCCTTGATATCCACCATGGAGGCAAAGGTCCTAGGATTCAAACACATCAAGGACCTATACAAGGATGATCCTGACTTTGCTGAGAGCTACAAGGATTGTGGCACAGGGAGTCATGGCAAATTTTACATCCATAAGGGATTCTTGTTCCGAGAGAAAAGGTTATGCATACCACAAGGATCACTACGAGAGCTTATCATCCGAGAAGCTCATGGAGGAGGACTCATGGGCCGCTTTGGTGTGGACAAGACTCTAGCAGTGGTCAAGGAGCACTTCTACTGGCCACACATCAAAAGGACAGTAGAAGCACATTGTGCAAGATGCATTACTTGCAAGAAGGCAAAGTCCCGAGTGCAACCTCACGGGTTGTATCTCCCACTACCCATACCTACACATGCATGGGTGGACATCTCAATGGAGTTCGTTCTAGGTCTGCCCAAGATCAACCACAAAGATGCAATCTTTGTAGTGGTGGACAGATTCTCCAAGATGTCACACTTCATTCCGTGTGCCAATGTCAATGATGCCACACAAACAGCTGAGCTGTTCTTCAGGGAGATAGTACGGCTTCATGGAGTGCCAAGGACCATCGTATCAGATAGGGACACCAAGTTCCTCAGCCATTTCTGGAGGACCCTTTGGAGAAAGCTAGGCACGAAGCTACTCTTCTCTACCACCTGCCATCCTGAAACCGATGGCCAAACTGAAGTTGTCAACAGGACACTACAACTCTTCTCAGGACTACACTAGGGAAGAACCTAAAGACTTGGGTGGTGTGCCTGCCATTCATAGAGTTTGGTTACAACCGAGCCGTACACTCAGCAACCAAGAAGACGCCATTTGAAGTAGTATACGGCTTCAACCCTCTCACCCCATTGGAGCAAACACCACTACAACCAGCTGAGATGACCAACCTCAACGGAGCATCCAAGGCAGAGTTCATAAGGAGGTTACACCAGAAGGTAGCAGAAAACTTGGAGAAGAGGACCGGACAGTACGTGACTCATGCCAACAAGGGAAGAAAGGAGGTGATCTTTCAACCAGGCGATTGGGTGTGGCTACACCTACGGCAGGAGAGGTTCCCAAACCTAAGAAGTTCGAAGCTAGCACCAAGAGGAGATGGACCATTCAGAATGCTCGAGAGGATCAACAACAACGCCTACCGGATCGAGCTCCCAGGTGAGTTTAATGTGTCCAATACGTTCAATGTTACTGACTTAGCCCATTTCCATGCATATGAACCCGTTTTGAGGACAAAACCTACTGAAGAGGGAGGGGATGATGAGGACATCAGGTCGTACATCCAGTCAAGAGACCAGACTGGCCGACCAGGAAGCTTGCCCGAGACAGCAGGACCATCTAGCACGCCTGCCGGCCCAAGCAGTACCGCCGGACCCTCGACCTATCGGATCAGACCGGTCAACATCGCCGGCGGAGAGGCCCAAGCTTCCGGCACACTTGGTGGGGACGTGAATGACACCGCCGGTCCCCCTGATGACACCGCCGACTCCGGGATCAACTTGGCCGGTCCTGAAGTCATTCCGGCCAGTACCGGTTCACGGGGATGTGAACAATGCGGCAAATGTGGGAAGTGCCGGGAATGCTGATACAAGCCTTGATTCAAGGATGTATGCGCGTGGGCTGTTTGGAGAAGTTTAGGTGAGAAACTCGACCTTAGACTTCTTGGATAAGGGTTTTTGGGTTGGTATTCGATGGAAAGGTGAAATGAACCACACGAGGGGTGATGAACCTCGTGATAAATCACAAACTTAGAGCTAGGAGGGCTGGTCTCAACTAGATTCTAAGCGCACAAGATTCTTGAGAGAAAACTTGTTGGGGAAAAAGTTCTATCTTTATTAATATCAAAAAGGTTGTCGAACTACAATGCTGGAAGGAGCCTTATTAATATGCTCGATAGCTTGACCTACTAGGGTCGACTCAAATAAAGAAAAGGAAAGTTTACAAAAGTGCACAAAGGAAAAGATACAAAAGTGTATAACCGAAAAAGGACCTATTCCTAAAATGTTCTTGACTCAAAAATGTAAAGCATCTAGATCCTACCCTGCAAAATAGAAAGAGGCATATATTCAAATTGAAACTTACCTTAACTTACCTCACGGCCAAGAAATGGAAGGTGGCCGTCCTTGTGGCATGCACGCGCCTTGCTCCTAGTCTTCAACATGGAGTAGGGTTAAAAATCTTTGGGCCCTGACCTCTCTTGCCACTAAAGCCCAAGTCTCTGATGTCCCTTGTGTTGTTGAGAAGCCTTTAGACTCTACTTTGCCTTTCTGGCCCATTGTCCTTAGCTGATCTTCCTCTAGGAATTTGTCCACCCATAAGCTGAATTTGTGGAAGAGTGCCCTTGATCTGCTTCTTGTCATTGCTCCTGGTGGCACTACTGGTGTGGATACTTCCTCTAGATGCATGTCCTGAATCTGGTAGCTTATCTGGTCCGAGTTTCCTTGTGTGGAAGTTGAATTGCTCGTGCACTCGGCTGGATCGGCTGTACCGGCTGGACTGTGCGAGGTACTGGCCGGAATGCCTTCAGGACCGGCCAAGTTGATCCCGGAGTTGGTGGCATCACCAAGGGGACCGACGGTATCATCCACGTCCCCACCAAGTGTGCCGGAAGCTTGGGCCTCTCCGCCGGCAATGCTGGTTGCTCTGGTCCTTATTGGTCGAGGGTCCGGCGGTACTGCTTGGACCGGCAGGCGTGCCAGATGGCCCGGCTGTCTCGGGGAAGCTTCCTGGTCGGCCAGTCTGGTCTCCTGGCTGGATGTACGACCTGATGTCCTCATCACAACCCTACCATCCTTTCCTCCTTGCCTTGTCCCGCGGCCTGAATCACTCATCTCGACCAACACCATGGTTAGTCTCAGAACCTGCATCCAAAAATGGAGGCATAAGCAACAAAATTGCTTAGTGAGAGCGGTCATCCCGTCTCACCAGGCCTAAAATCAGGAATCGATCTGCACATCGGATCTCAGTCTAACTACTGATCACACAAGTACTTCCAGACCACAGCACCATCACATGCAGTACACCCACACCTATCGACCAGTCCTCTCGCAATCGGCAAGCCTTGGCGAGCAACATAGCCCCAAGCGCCTTGCCCGATCTATAGACTATCGAGTCGGGTGAGTCGAACTCACGGACAGCAACAGGACGATCGTAACACACATATGATCAACCAAACCACAGAACGATCATGACAAGCACATGATCAACAAGACAATAGACTATCAATCTTAGCAAAGAACGACCCTAACTTAGGCCACAGTCACGCACTCACCTTAGATTCCTCAGAAATCCAATGATCTAACACCTCTTGTGCTGAAATTCCCGAACAGCCTGACAAAACTCGACCACTGCTCGTACAGACTCGACCACGGCTCGTACAGACTCGACCACGGCTCGCACTGACTCACCACGGCTGGGCACTTCCTTCCCTCTTAGAGTTTTTCTCACCAAATTCTCTCTATTTCTGAGTTCTCTCGCGCGAAAGAGACAAATGGGAAGGTGCGGGTTCTATTTATAGAACTCTCGCATAACTGCCCGAGTAACCGTTCCCGCGTCGACCAATCACTTGGACCGGGTAACCGTTCCCGTGCATCTGGGCGAGTAACCGTTCCCGCGTCTCGACCAACGTTTGGATTGGGTAACTGATACAAGCCTCGATTCAAGGCTTATATGCGCGTGGGCTGTTTGGAGAAGGTTAGGTGAGAAACTCGACCTTAGACTTCTTGGATAGGGGTTTTTGGGTTGGTATTCGATGGAAAGGTGAAGTGAACCACACGAGGGGTGATGAACCTCGTTATAAATCACAAACTTAGATCTAGGAGGGCTGGTCTCAACTAGATTCTAAGCGCACAAGATTCTTGAGAGAAAACTTGTTGGGGAAAAAGTTCTATCTTTATTAATATCAAAAAGGTTGTCGAACTACAATGCTGGAAGGAGCCTTATTAATATGCTCGACAGCTTGACCTTCTAGGGTCGACCCAAATAAGAAAAGGAAAACTTACAAAAGTGCACAAAAGGAAAAGATACAAAAGTGTATAATCGAAAAAGGACCTATTCCTAAAATGTCTTTGACTCAATAAAAGTAAATATTCTAGATCCTCCCCTGCAAAACAGAAAGAGGCATATATTCGAATTGAAACTTACCTTAACTTACCTCATGGCCAAGAAATGGAAGGTGGCCATCCTTGTGGCATGCACGCGCCTTGCTCCTAGTCTTCGACTTGGAGTAGGGTTAAGAATCTTTGGGCCCTGACCTCTCTTGCCACTAAAGCCCAAGTCTCTGATGTCCCTTGTGTTGTTGAGAAGCCATTGGACTCTTCCTTGCATTTTTGGCCCATTGTCCTTAGTTGATCTTCCTCTAGGAGCTTGTCGACCTATAAGCTGAATTTGTGGAAGAGTGCCCTTGATCTGCTTCTTGTCATTGCTCCTTGAGGTACCACTGGTGTAGATACTTCCTCTAGGTGCATGTCCTGGAGCTGGTAGCTCATTTGGTCCGAGTCCTCTTGTGTAAAAGTGGAAATGCGCGTGTACTCGGCTGGATCGGTTGTACCGGCTGGATTGTGCGAGGTACTGGCCGGAATACCTTCAGGACCGGCCAAGTTGATCCCGGAGTTGGCGGCATCACCAGAGGGACCGGCGGTGTCATCCACGTCGCCACCAAGTGTGCCGGAAGCTTGGGCCTCTCCGCCGGCAATGCTGGTAGCTCCGGTTCTTGTGGTCGAGGGTCCGGCGGTACTGCTTGGGCCGGCAGGCGTGCCAGAGGGTCCGGCTATCTTGGGCAAGCTTCCTGGTCGGCCAGTCTGGTCTCCTGGCTGGATGTACGACCTGATGTCCTCATCAGTAACCATCCCCGCACATCCGTGCGAGTAACCGTTCCCGCGTCTCGACCAAACGTTCGGTCCAGGTAACCGTTCCTGCGCCTTGGGCAAGTAACCGTTCTTGTGCCTCGCCCAAGCGCTCAGACTGTATAACCGTTCCCACGTATCCATCCAATAACCGTCCCCGCGTACTGGCCCTCTCGACCAAGTCATTGGCTCCCGACCAATGCAGTCCAAATCAGACCAGGTCCCGAGTTTCTTTGCCAACCTGTCCGAATCCGACCACGTCCCGGATGACTCGGACCAACACTGTCCGAACTCCAACCAGGTCCCGAATAACTCAGACCATCTGTCCTAATTCCGACCAAGTCCCAAAAATCTCGGACCACTTGTCCGAATTCCAACCAAGTCCCGAAATACTCGGACATCCTGTCCGAATACTGACCAAGTTCCGAAATACTCGGACATCCTGTCCAAATACTGACCAAGCCCCGATAAATCCGGCCAGCCGTCCTGAGTCTCGACCAGGCTCCGAGACTCCGATTGCCCGCGATTTACTGAACTTGGTGGCTATGGCCAGCCTAGCTCGACCAAACACGTCCGGATTCCCCCAATCCTTACGTCCCAGCCTTTCTACCCGAATGTGGGTGTTACAAGAAGCCTCTCCATAAAAACATGGCAGTCATGGCTTTTCATGCCCGAGAACTTTAGTCCATCCATTTCCACACAATTTGCTAAATCTGCCGCATAGCCGTCTGGAAATTTCACCTCATTTTCTATACATTCTAATGAGTGTTCTTTGGCTTTTTGTGCTAATCTAAATATAAGGAATGGAGCATTACCCTGACCATCCACATGCAGCTCTTTTCGAGAACAAAACTTTGCAATGTCCAACCTTGACTTAAATGTATCTTTTGATTTATCCTTGATATTCATAACAATATTTATGTAGTTATATGCATCACATCAAGATTATGTTGTAGGTTCAGATCCGTCAAGTACGAAAACTCCCAAAATATGCTTTCTTTGTGCCAATTATGCCAGCTTCCATAACATTCCTGTTTAGTTTCATGACCGTTTCCACCACAGTTTGATGTTCTTAAGGATTGACAGATTTTATTCATTCGTATAAAACTGTTTGCTTATCAATGATTATGGAGGATAGTCACTCAAAACGTGCTTGCCCTTTAAAAAAATTGTTTTATTTTTACATAACGGATGACCCTTAGGAACAAACCTTCTGTGACAATCAAACCACACGTCTTTCTACCATTTGGTAATTGAAATGTCTTGGTATCATCCATACAAATTGGATAAGAAAGTCTACCATGCGTTGTCCATCCTGACAATATTCCATACACTAGAAAATCGCTTATCATCCACAGTAACACAAATTTTATATTGAATTTTCGATTCAACGACACATCGTATGCCTCAACTTCCGTGGACCATAATTCTTTCAGCTCATCAATTGAAGGTCAGAAGAATATATCAAGAATAGCGTGCGGATGATTTGGCCCCGAATTCAGAATTGTAAGAAACGAGTACTCTTTTTTCATACACATATCAAGTGGCAAGTTACATGGAGTGATAATCACCGGTCATAATGAATGATTACGTGAAATCCCAAATGGATTGAACCCATCAATACATAAGCCAAGATAAATATTTCGAGATTTAGCAGCAAATCTTGGATATAGATATTGAAAATTTTTCCTCTCTACAACATCAAATGGATGACTCATTTCTCCATCTTCTGCTTCATGCTCTGCGTGCCACCTCTTTGCCGTTGTGGTTTTCTCGCTTTGATACATTCTCTTAAGTCTATCGCTTATTGGTAAATACCACATACGACCGAAAGGTATTCTCATCCTGTCCTCGCTTGGATCATATCGAGGAAATCGCAAAATTTACAATTTGCCCATTTTTCATCTTCTTTTCAAAAGATCATACAATTGTGAACACATACGTCAATTGCATAAAATGGGACACCTAAATTTCACATCAGTTTTTCAGTTTCGTAATAAGAATCCGTTGCCTGATTCTCCTCGGTCAAATATTCAATACAAAGCTCTGCCCAAAAGTCCATGCATTTTTCAGAAAGATTAAAATCAAACTTAATGTTCATGAACCGAGCAGCTAAAGATAAATCTGAGTGCCATTTATGACAACCATCATACAATGGATTTTTCGCAGCTTCTAACATGTTGTAAAAATTTTGTGCTTCTAAATTTGGTTCTTCTATATTATTAAAGCCTTCCCTGTGGTGATTATAATACTCATCAATCGTAGTCTCACAAAATGTATCCATCACCATTTCAACATATCTATTACCGGGTGTACCTACTGTTTCTTTACTAGTACCACATCTACTTCTATGGACATCATCACACTGACTACTCGTGCCTAACTGAACATTCAATTCTTCTCCATGTTTATATCAAATATAATTATTTGGCATAAATCCTCGACTATACAGGTGATTCCAAATTTTACATCATATAAGAAATTTATCATTTTTGCAATTACTACAAGGACATAAAAACTTACCTCCGATAGTTTGAGCTATTGGTTGACTACTTGCAAAATTCATGAACTGCTACAAGCCTTGTGCAAATTATGTCGATATATTTCTTGTTTAATTATCAATCCTTTTGTACATCCAATCTCTCGAATTGTTGTAATTTCCCCACATGTTTGAATTTATTTTTCTTTTGATTCTTCTAATGAGAAAAGAGACATGTGGGCATATATATATATAAGATTTTGCCACTACTTTGTGACTACTTTGCTACCACAGTAGTGTGCTCGCTTATTTGTAGGTATACCTACCTCGTACATATTTTTCATGTTGTCATTTGTCACCAATTTGTGACGGAATTGCCTCTCCCAACGTGGTTGCAAATTTTGCGACCAACATATATCAACACATGGGTCTACCATAAGCATCGCATATTTGCGACTGATTAGCGACTACCCACCCTTGTCGCAAATTAGTCGAATATTAGTCCCAATATGGTTGCGTGTTGCGGCCAATATGAAACTACGAATTTTAGTCCCAAAAATGCGACCAATATGCGACTACGGCTTCATAGTCGCAAATTGGTCGCAAAACTATTGCAGTAGGGTCGCAAATCGGAGTGGAAATTTGACAGTTTTCTTGTAGTGAAAAGCCACCATTAGTGCTCCTTCAATCATACAAGGAACCAGCCCAATCAGCATCGCAACAGCCAACCAGATTCTTGTTGGTGTCCTTGGTGTGGTAGATACCAAAGCTCGATTTCCCTTTAACATACTTGATGATCCTTTTGACGGTAAATAAGTGTGTCATCTTTGGCTTTGTTTGACATCTACAGAACCCTACCGCCAAATAGATGTCTAGTCTGCTTGCAGTAAAATACAGGAGACTGCCGATCATTATCATGTACAGCCTCTCATCAACATCCTCGCCTTGCTCATCGTTTGACAGCTTTTCATTTGCGCCCATGGGGGTGGGGGGGGGGGTTGCTGCCTTGTTGTGTCGCAAACCAAACCTTATGACCAACTTATATGCATAAGTACTCTGGCTTATGAATATTCCATCATCAGACTGCTTGACTTGTAAACCCAACAAGTAAGACAACTCTCCATAAATACTCATCTCAAACTCATGCTTCATACTGTTCACGAACCTTTCCACAAGCTTTTGACTTGTGGAACCAAAAACTATGTCATCCACATATATTTTCACAATCATTAGATGCTGTCCATCCCTTAGTAAGAACAGAGTCCTGTCCACACTAGCACGTTTCCTGTCCACACTAGCACGTTTATACCCTTGCTTACTCAGAAACATGGTTAACCGTTCATACCATGCTCGTGGTGCTTGCTTCAAGCCATAAAGTGCCTTTTTAAGCTTAAAGACATGACTATGATGGTCAACATTTTCAAACCCTTTTGGTTGTTATACATAGACTTCTTCTTGTATAATCCCATTCAAAAAAAAAACTTTTGACGTCCATCTGATACAACTTGAACTTTAATTCATCTTTATGTTCCTCAATCTCAGGCTGAACAGTCTTTTGTTCATCACCACATGATCCGGTAGTTGACAATGTAGGTACATCACTTACTTGTGAAGCTTCCGGTTCCAGCTCAATGGGTTGAATTGCAAACCGTTGATGAACACCGTCATCAAATACGACATTCACAATTTCTTGAACCATTATCGTTCTCTTGTTAAACACTTTGTAAGTAGAATTGGTTCCTGAGTAGCCAAGAAACATACTGATACAAGCCTCGATTCAAGGCTTATATGCGCGTGGGCTGTTTGGAGAAGGTTAGGTGAGAAACTCGACCTTAGACTTCTTGGATAGAGGTTTTTGGGTTGGTATTCGATGGAGGGGCAAAGTGAACCATACGAGGGGTGATGAACCTCGTGATAAATCACAAACTTAGAGCTAGGAGGGCTGGTCTCAACTAGGTTCTAAGCGCACAAGATTCTTAGATAGAAAACTTGTTGGAAGAAAGTTCTACTTTATTAATATAAAAAAGGTTGTCGAACTACAATGCTGGAAGGAGCCTTATTAATATGCTCGACAGCTTGACCTTCTAGGGTTGACTCAAAGAAAGAAAAGGAAAGTTTACAAAAGTGCACAAATAGAAAATATACAAAAGTGCATAACCGAAAAAGGACCTATTCCTAAAATGTCTTTGACTCAAAAATGTAAACAATCGAGATCCTACCCTGCAAAATAGAAAGAGGCATATATTCGAATTGAAACTTACCTTACTTACCTCACGGCCAAGAAATGGAAGGTGGCCGTCCTTGTGGCATGCATGCGCCTTGCTCCTAGTCTTCGACTTGGAGTAGGGTTAGGAATCTTTGGGCCCTGACCTCTCTTGCTACTAAAGCCCAAGTCTCTGAAGTCCCTTGCATTGTTGAGAAGCCTTTGGACTCTTCTTTGCACTTCTGGCCCATTTTCCTTAGTCGATCTTCCTCTAGGAGCTTGTCGACCCGTAAGCTTAACTTTTGGAAGAGTGCTCTTGATCTGTTCCTTGTCATTGCTCCTCGTGGCACTAATGGTGTGGAGACTTCCTCTAGATGCTGGATTTAGCTGATCCGAGGCTAGAAGTTAGAGTTGATCCTGGTGTGCGAGGTACTGGCCGGAATGCCTGATCGGTCTGGTCCTGATCCTGGAGTCGGCGGTGTCACCAAGGGGACCGGCGGTGTGCCAGATGGTCCGGCTGTCTCGGGCAAACTTCCTGGTCGGCCAGTCTGGTCTCCTCGCCGGAAATACGACCCAATGTCCTCATCATCCCCTCCCTCTTCAGTAGGTTTTGACCTCAAAACTGGTTCATCTGCATGGAAAGGGGCTAAGTCAGTTACGTTGAACGTGTTGGACACATTAAACTCACCTGGGAGCTCGATCCGGTAGGCGTTGTTGTTGATCCTCTCCTCTTGGTGCTAACTTGGAACTGCTTAGGTTGGGGAACCTCTCCTGCCGTAGGTGTAGCCACACCCAATCGCCTGGTTGAAAGATCATCTCCTTTTTTCCCTTGTTGGCATGAGTCACGTACTGCCCGGTCCTCTTCTCCAAGTTCTCTGCTACCTTCTGGTGTAACTTCTTTATGAACTCTGCCTTGGATGCTCCGTTGAGGTTGGTCATCTCTGCTGGTGGCAGTTGCGTTTGCTCCAATGGGGTGAGAGGGTTGAAGCCGTATACTACTTCAACTGGTGTCTTCTTGGTTGCTGAGTGCACGGCTCGGTTGTAAGCGAACTCTATGAATGGCAGGCACTCCACCCAATTCATGAGGTTCTTCCCTAGTGTAGTTCTGAGAAGAGTTGATAGTGTCCTGTTGACAACTTCCGTTTGACCATCGGTTTGAGGATGGCAGGTGGTAGAGAAGAGCAACTTCGTGCCTAGCTTCCTCCAAAGGGTCCTCCAGAAATGGCTGAGGAACTTGGTGTCCCTGTCTGACACGATGGTCCTTGGCACTCCATGAAGCTATACTATCTCCCTGAAAAACAGCTCGGCTGTTTGCGTGGCATCATTGACATTGGCACACGGATGAAGTGTGCCATTTTGGAGAATCTGTCCACCAATACAAAGATTGCATCTTTGTGGTTGATCTTGGGAAGTCCTAGAACGAAGTCCATTGATATATCTACCCATGAGTGCGTCGGTATGGGCAGTGGGAGATACAACCCGCGAGGTTGCACTCGAGACTTCGCCTTCTTGCAAGTGACACACCTTGCACAATGAGCTTCTACTGACCTTTTGATGTGTGGCCAGTAGAAGTGCTCCTTGACCACTGCTAGAGTCTTGTCCACACCAAAGCGGCCCATGAGTCCTCCTCCATGAGCTTCTCGGATGATAAGCTCTCGTAGTGATCCTTGTGGTATGCATAACCTTTTCTCTCGGAACAAGAATCCCTTATGGATGTAAAATTTGCCATGACTCCCTGTGCCACAATCCTTGTAGCTCTCAGCAAAGTCAGGATCATCCTTGTATAGGTCCTTGATGTGTTTGAATCCTAGGACCTTTGCCTCCATGGTGGATATCAAGGCAAACCTCCTTGATAGTGCATCGGCTACCACATTGTCTTTGCCCTTCTTGTACTTGATGACGTACGGGAAGGTCTCTATCAACTCCATCCACCTGGCATGTCTCTTCTTGAGATTTGTTTGCCCTCTGAGGTGTTTGAGAGTCTCATGATCAGTGTGCATCACAAACTCCTTTTACAGCAAGTAATGCTGCAAAGTCTCCAATGCTCGGACAAGGGTATAAAGCTCCTTGTCGTAAGTGGGGTAGTTCAGTGAGGCACCACCTAGCTTCTCACTGAAGTATGCCACTGCCCTCCCTCCTTGGGTTAGCACTACTCCTATGCCTATTCCAGAGGCATCACACTCCACTTCAAATGTCTTGTTGAAGTCGGGCAGGACTAGCACTGGTGCATGTGTAAGGCTGTCCTTCAAGACCTGGAATGCCTTATCATGAGCTTCTCCCCAGCTGAATCCCACGTTCTTCTTTACTACTACCGTCAATGGTGAGGCAATGCTGCTGAAGTTGGGCACGAATCTCCTGTAGAAGCTGGCCAGTCCGTGGAAGCTTCGCACTTGGCTGATGTTTCTTGGTGTTGGCCATTCTTGTATGGCTCGAATCTTCTCTTCATCAACCTGTAGGCCCTCTGAACTTAAAACAAAACCTAAGAAGACAAGTTTATCAGTACAAAAGATGCACTTCTTGAGATTGGCATAAAGCTCTTAAACACTTACTGTAAACTAGAATGTCGTCGAAATAAACTACAACAAGCTTACTGATGTACGCCCTAAGAACTTGGTTCATAAGGTGCATGAAGGTGCTCGGGGCATTAGTCAAGCCGAATGACATGACAGTCCACTCGTAGAGCCCTTGCTTGGTCTTGAAGGCGGTCTTCCACTCATCACCTTCCTTCATCCTGACCTGGTGGTATCAAATCTTAAGGTCTATCTTGGAGAAGACCGTGGCTCCACTCAGCTCATCTAGCATGTCATCCAGCCGTGGTATCGGATGCCGGTACTTGACTGTGATGTTGTTGATTGCTCGGCAGTCCATGCACATTCGCCAAGTCCCATCCTTCTTGGGCACTAGTAGCACTGGTGAGGCACATGGACTGAGGATCTCTTGAACATAGCCTTTCTCCAGGAGCTCCTTGACTTGCTTCTCAAGCTCCTTGGACTCCTCTGGACTCATCCGGTAGGCTGGCTGGTTGGGCAGGGATGCTCCGGGAACAAGGTCGATCTGGTGCTCTATGCCTCGTAGGGGAGGTAAGCCTGCTGGTATCTCTTCCGGGAACACATCCTAGAACTTGTTGAGGAGAGCTCCTACTTCAGGAGGTAGCTCTACCTGTTCTTTCTCTACATTCAACACTTCTTTGAAAACCATTCGTAGCATTAGATCCTTCGAGGCTAAAGCTCTCCGGACATGACTTGGTTGAATAAGAAAATTAGATTTAATGAGTTTCTTTTCCTTACTCATTTGCGGTTGAAGCTCATGTACCTGGGCAGGAGTGAGAGGAGCTAGGCTAACCTTTCTTTTGTCATGCACAAAAGTGTAGAGATTTGTTCGGCCATCATGCCTGGTCTCTTTGTCAAACTGCCATGGCCTTCCGAGCAGAAGATGGCCAGCTTGCATGGGCACCACGTCGCACACGACTTGGTCTTCGTACTTGCCCACACTGAATGGCACAGTGACTTGCTCATGGATCTTGAGCTCCACTTTTTCATCGAGCCATCTCAGTCTATATAGTCGAGGATGCCTTGTCTTCTCTAGAGTTAGCTTATCAACCATGTACGCACTAGCAACGTTAGTGCAAGAACCACCATCTATGTTGAGGTTGGACTTTGCCTTTTGCAATGTGATGCAGGATGCATGTGATGTTCTTCTCTCTGACCAGCAGAGTTGTGCCAGTCCCATCTGCAAGGGATAGCTCCTAAAGTGGTATAGTCTCATCACCTATATCTCACTCTGGTATGCCTGCCCTCCTTCCTTGGGTTAGCACTCTCCTATGTATAGGGCATCACTCACTTCAAAGTCTTGTCAATCCAGGAGCACACTGTCATAAAGTGTGGTGTTCAGGGAAGGTCTCCTGAAACCTGGCTGAGTCCCCAGTTCTTCTTCACTACTGCCGTCAATGGTGACACATACTGCTAAAGTTGGGCACGAATCTCCTGTATAAGCTGGCCAGTCCGTGGAAACTCCTCACTTGGCTGATGTTGCTTGGTGTTGGCCATTCTTGTATGACTCGAATCTTCTCTTCATCAGCCTGTAGGCCCTCTGAACTTACAACAAAACCTAAGAAGATAAGTTTATCAGTACAAAAGATGCACTTCTTGAGATTGGCATAAAGCTCTTCTTGTCGAAGGGTTTTAAGCACCAACTCAAGATGTGTGAGGTGATCCCTTAAGCATTTACTATAAACTAATATGTCATCGAAATAAACTACAACGAACTTACTGATGTATGCCCTAAGAACTTGGTTCACAAGGCGCATGAAGGTGCTGGGCGCATTAGTCAAGCCGAATGGCATGACTGTCCACTCGTAGAGCCCTTGTGATACAAGCCTTGATTCAAGGATGTATGCGCGTGGGCTGTTTGTAGAAGATTAGGTGAGAAACTCAACCTTAGGCTTCTGGATAGGGGTTTTCTGGTTGGTAAACGATGGAAGGGTGAAGTGAACCACACGAGGGGTGATGAACCTCGTGATAAATCACAAACTTAGAGCTCGGAGGGTTGGTCTCAACTAGGTTCTAAGCGCACAAGTCTCTCTTGAGAGAAAGCTCGTAGGGAAAAAGTTCTACTTTATTAATAATCAAAAAGGTTGTCGAACTACAATGCTGGAAGGAGCCTTATTAATATGCTCGACAGCTTGACCTTCTAGGGTCGACTCAAACAAATAAAAGGAAAGTTTACAAAAGTGCACAAAGGAAAAGATACAAAAATGCATAACCGAAAAAGGACCTATTCCTAAAATGTTCTTGACTCAAAAATGTAAAGCAACTAGATCCTACCCTGCAAAACAGAAAGAGGCATATATTCAAATGTAAACTTACCTTAACTCACCTCACGGCCAAGAAATGGAAGGTGGCCATCCTTGTGGCATGCACGCGCCTTGCTCCTAGTCTTCGACTTGGAGTAGGGTTACAAATCTCTGGGCCTTGACCTCTCTTGCCACTAAATCCCAAGTCTCTGATGTCCCTTGTGTTGTTGAGAAGCTATTGGACTCTTCCTTGTATTTTTGGCCCATTGTCTTTAGTCAATCTTCTTCTAGAAGCTTGTCGACCCATAGGCTGAATTTGTAGAGGAGCGCCCTTGATCTGCTTCTTGTCATTGCTCCTTGAGGTAGCACTGGTGTTGAGACTTCCTCTAAGTGCATGTCCTGGAGCTGGTAGCTCATTTGGTCCGAGTCCTCTTGTGTAGAAGTGGAAGTGCGCGTGTACTCGGCTGGATGGCCCGTACCGGCTGGATTGTGCGCGGTACTGGCCGGAATGACTTCAGGACTGGCCAAGTTGATCCCGGAGTCGGCGGTGTCATCAGGGGAACCGGCGGTGTAATTCACGTCCCCACCAAGTGTGCCGGAAGCTTGGGCCTCTCCGCCGGCGATGTTGACCGGTCTGGTCCTATAGGTCGAGGGTCCGGCGGTACTGTCTGGTCTGGCAGGCGCGCCAGATGGTCCTGCTGTCTCGGGCAAGCTTCCTGGTCGGCCAGTCTGGTCTCCTGGCTGGATGTACGACCTGATGTCCTCATCACCTTGCTTTGTTTTGAAAGCAGTCTTCCACTCATCACCTTCCTTCATCCTGACCTGGTGGTATCCATTCTTGAGGTCTATCTTGGAGAAGACCGTGGCTCCACTAAGCTCATCTAGCATGTCATCCAGCCGTGGTATCGGATGCCGGTACTTGACTGTGATGTTGTTGATTGCTCGGCAGTCCATGCACATTCGCTAAGTCCCATCCTTCTTGGGCACTAGTAGCACTACTACGGCACATGGACTGAGGCTCTCTCGAACATAGCCTTTCTCCAGTAGCTCCTTGACTTGCTTCTCAAGCTCCTTGGACTCCTCTGGACTCATCCAGTAGGCTGGCCGGTTGGGCAGGGCTGCTCTGGGCACGAGATCAATCTGGTGCTCTATGCCACGTAAGGGAGGTAAGCCTGCTGGTATCTCCTCTGGGAACACATCCCGGAACTTGTTGAGGAGAGTTGCTACTTCAGGATGTAGCTCTACCTGTTCCTGTTCTATACTCAAAATTTCTTTGAAGACCATTAATAACATTAAATCCTTCGAGGCTAAAGCTCTCCGGACATGGCTTGGTTGAATAAGAAAATTAGACTTGATAAGTTTCTTTTCCTTACTCATTTGGAGTTGTAGCTCATGTACCTGGGCAGGTGTAAGAGGAGCTAGGCTGGCCTTTCTTTTGTCATGCACAAAAGTGTAGAGATTGGTTCGGCCATCATACCTGGTCTCTTTGTCAAACTGCCATGGCCTTCCAAGCAGAAGATGGCCAGCTTGCATGGGCACCACGTCGCACACGACTTGGTCTTGGTACTTGCCCACACTGAATGGTACAGTGACTTGCTCCTGGATCTTGAGCTCCACTTTGTCATCGAGCCATCTCAGTCTATACGGTCGAGGGTGCCTTGTCTTCTCTAGACCTAGCTTATCAACCATGTACGCACTAGCAACGTTAGTGCAAGAACCACCATCTATGATGAGGTTACATACCTTGCCCTTGATGGTGCAACGGCTGTGGAAGATGTTCTCCCTCTGGATGGTCTCTGAGGGATCCACCATTGCACTGAGAATGCGTCTAGTGACCAGTACTTCCCCCACATCAGGGTACTCGATGTCACCATATTCTCCTTCTGGATCATAGTCCTCTTCATCTTGGGACTCATACTCTCCAGCTTCCGTAATCAACATGACCTGGTTGTTTGGGCACTTCCTTGAGATGTGTTGCGACCCCTACACTTGAAACAAGTGATGTCACGTGATCTTTGAATGTTAGAGGACTTACTAGGCTCTCTCTGGTCACGGGTAGGCTCAGGAGGCTTGCTCTTGAACCGTGACTCGATCTCTATGCTTTTGGCTTTGTCTACGGGCTTGGGAATGTTGCTTGGTGCCCAAGGCGTCTTAGGCTTGCTGCGTTGCATTTTTAAGAAGCCTTTGGACTCTTCTTTGCAGTTCTGGCCCACTGTCCTTTGTCGATCATCCTCTAGGAGTTTGTCGACCCATAAGCTGAATTTGTGGAAGAGTGATCTTGATCTGCTCCTTGTCATTTCTCCTGGTGGCACTACTGGTGTAGAGACTTCCTTATGATGCATGTCCTGAAGCTGGTAGCTTATCTGGTCCGAGTCTCCTTGTGTAGATGTTGAAATGCTCGTGTACTTGGCTGGATCGGCTGTACCGGCTGTACCGGCTGGACTGTGCGAGGTGCTGGCCGGAATGTCTTCTGGACCGGCCAAGTTGATCCCGGAGCCAGCGGCATCACCAATGGGACCGACGGTGTCATCCACGTCACCACCAGTTGGGCCGTAGGTTTGGGCCTCTCCGCCGGCAATGCTGATCGGTCCGGTCCTGTTGGTCGAGGTTCCGGCGGTACCGCTTGGGCCGGCAGACATGCCAAATGGCCTGGCTGTCTTGGGCAAGCTCCCTGGTCGGCCAGTCTGGTCTTCTGGACACTTTCCTTATTTATGCTCATCCTATCGCGATAAAACTTCTTTTGATGAATGATTTGAGGAACCCTATTCAGTAACAATTTACCTTAAAGTGACCTGGCTTTCCACATTACCAACACCCTCTTGATTGTTCCCTTTCAACCTTCATGTCCTTTAGTGTCTTGATATTACTTGGCGGATAGATTTGACTAACTAGAGCAGCCTTGACAAAGGTGGTTGATGAGCTTGCATTGTTCTCTTGAAGCCCAAGTGATGAGGACATCAGGTCGTACATCCAGCCAGGAGACCAGACTGGCCGACCAGGAAGCTTGCCCGAGACAGCCGGGCCATTTGGCACGTCTGCCGGACCAAGCAGTACCGCCGGACCCTCGACCAATAGGACCAGACCGGTCAGCATTGCAGGCGGAGAGGCCCAAGCTTCCGGCACACTTGGTCGCGACGTGGATGACACCGCCGGTCCCTTTGGTGATGCCACCGACTCCGGGATCAACTTGGCCGGTCCTGAAGGCATTCCGGCCAGTACCTCGCACAATCTAGCCGGTACTTCCGATCCAGCCGAGTACACGCGCATTTCCACTTCTACACAAGAAGACTCGGACCAGATGAGCTACCAGCTCCACGACATGCGCCTAGAGGAAGTCTCTACACCAGTGGTACCTCAAGGAGCAATGACAAGAAGCAGATCAAGGGCACTCTTTCACAAATTCAGCTTATGGGTCGACAAGCTCCTAGAGGAAGATCGACTAAGGACAATGGGCCAGAAGTGCAAGGAAGATTCCAAAGGCTTCTCAACAACACAAGGAACATCAGAGACTTGGGCTTTAGTGGCAAGAGAGGTCAGGGCCCAAAGATTCCTAACCCTACTTCAAGTCGAAGACTAGGAGCAAGGCGCGTGCATGCCACAAGGACGGCCACCTTCCATTTCTTGGCCGTGAGGTAAGTAAGGTAAGTTTTCAATAAGAATATTTGCCTCTTTCTGTTTTTCAGGGTAGGACCTAGAATATTTACATTTATTGAGTCAAAGACATTTTAGGAATAGGTCCTTTTTCGATTATACACTTGTGTATCTTTTCCTTTTGTGCACTTTTGTAAATTTTCCTTTTCTTATTTGAGTCAACCCTAGTAGGTCAAGCTATCGAGCATATTAATAAGGCTCCTTCCAGCATTGTAGTTCGACAACCATTTTGATATTAATAAAGTAGAACTTTTCTTCCAACAAGTTTTCTCTCAAGAATCTTGTGCGCTTAGAATCTAGTTGAGACCAGCCCTCCTAGCTATAAGTTTGTGATTTATCACGAGGTTCATCACCCCTCGTGTGGTTCACTTCACCTTTCCGTCGAATACCAACCCAAAAACCCCTATCCAAGAAGTCTAAGGTCCAGTTTCTCACCTAACCTTCTCCAAACAGCCCACACGCATATAAGCCTTGAATCGAGGCTTGTATCATTTTGGTATAAGAGCTTAAAGTTCCTAAACCAGGTTGTTTCTATCCTTTAGCTTGTTTTGTTTCTTGTTATTGCATTAGTTTAAGTTCCATTCAAGAAAATAAAAAAAAATAACATCTAAACTCATACCGAGTGCATCTTGGTCCTACATGCATCACTAGGTTCAAGAATCATTCTTGCATTGCTATATTCGACTTTCCTTTTTTTAGAATCATATTTACATTAAATTTAAGTTAAATTAAAAGAAAAGAAAAAAATAGGAAAATTAGCAAAAGAATTCGAATTGGACAGCTAGCAATAGTTGTCAAGAAAGTTTCCTTTTTGTTCAAATCTTCATATTTTCGAAATTTCCAATTCACATATTTTTTTTTTCCTTTTTGCATTTTTTGAATCCCCTTATAAAAGAAAACCCTACTAATAATTTAGGAGCAGCATAACTTGTCTTCTATCTTTGTAGTACACAATGGCAGAAGAAAATAGAGAAGCAACCGAAGCCATGATGGCCATGTTAACCACCCTCCAAACGCAACTCACATCCATAGGGGAGAGATTGGAGCGCGTGGAGAGGCCTGTGAGATTCCAGGCCATAAGGCACGTGAGAGCTGAGCAAGACCGTCCTGAGGGTCCTGAGCACCTTAGGACACGACACGAATAGGAGGAGCCCCAGCCAGATGGAGATGAGGACACACAACCTCATAACTATCACCATAGGCCGAGAGGACCTCCACGGCAACCAGAGGCAGAGGATGATGGCTTCGAGCCATATGATCTTCACCAGAGACCAAGGATGCCTCCTAGACATCATGAGGATGGAGATGAACACGCCAACAACCGGGTAACTCATCCTGATGTTAAGCTAACTCCTCCAAGTTTTGCACGAAAAGTAGACCCCGAGGCTTACCTAGATTGGGAGAGAAGAATGGATCATAGCTTTGATCATTACAACCAACCAAGGCATAGGAGAGTCTCAATGGCAGTAGCACAACTCACGGACAATGCCCTCATCTGGTGGGATCGTGAGGTATCTGACAGAAGGAGGAGAAGAATGAGGCCCGTAGACTCATGGGTCGACATGAAGGATGTCATGCGACAAAGGTTTGTTCCACCTTACATTCATAGAGACTTGCAACGTCGTTTTCGTACTCTTAAACAGGGTACCAGATCAGTAGAGGAGTACTATGAAGAGTTCGAGAAGTTAAGGAACAGATTGGAGCTCAATGATGATGAAGAAGCATTGATGGCACAATTCATGGATGGACTCCAAGAAAGGATCAGCCGCAACGTGGAGAGGCAAATCTACAATGACCTCAAAGACTTGTTCCACCTATCTGTCCAGGCTGAGCAGCACATCAAACGTAAGAGCCAAGACATCCGCAGCAAGCCTAAGACGACTTGGCCACCAAGCAACATTCCCAAGCCCGTAGACAAAGGCAAGAGCATAGAGATCGAGTCAAGGTTCAAGAGCAAGCCTCCTGAACCCACCCGTGACCAGAGAGAGCCTGGTAAGTCTTCTAACCCTCAAAGATCACGTGACATAACTTGTTTCAAGTGCAGGGGACGTGGACACATCTCAAGGGAGTGCCCAAACAACCGAGTCATGCTGATTACGGAGGCAGGAGAGTATGAGTCCCAAGATGAAGAGGACTATGAACCAGAAGGAGAGTACGGTGACATTGAGTACCCTGATGTGGGGGAAGTGCTGGTCACTAGACGTATCCTTAGTGCAATGGAGGATCCTTCAGAGACCATCCAAAGGGAGAACATCTTCCACAGCCGTTGCACCATTAGGGGCAAGGTATGTAACCTCATCACAGATGGTGGTTCTTGCACTAACGTTGCTAGTGCATATATGGTTGATAAGCTAGGTCTAGAGAAGACAAAGCATCCTCGACCGTATAGACTGAGATGGCTCGATGACAAAGTGGAGCTCAAGATCCATGAGCAAGTCACTGTGCCAATCAATGTGGGCAAGTACCAAGACCAAGTCATGTGCGACGTGGTGCCCATGCAAGCTGGCCATCTACTGCTAGGAAGGCCATGGCAGTTTGACAAGGAGACCAGGCATGATGGCTGAACCAATCTCTACACTTTCGTGCATGACAAGAGAAAGGTCAGCCTAGCTCCTCTCACACCTACCCAGGTACATGAGCTTCAACAGCAAATGAGTATGGAAAAGAAGCTCATTAAATCTAATTTTCTCATTCAACCAAGTCATGTCTGGAGAGCTTTAGCCTCGAAGGATCTAATGCTACTGATGGTTTTCAAAGAAGTTTTGAATATAGAGAAAGAACAGGTAGAGCTACCTCCTGAAGTAGCAACTCTCCTCAACAAGTTCCAGGATGTATTTCTAGAGGAGATACCAGCAGGCTTGCCTCCTTTGCGTGGCATAGAACACCAGATTGATCTAGTGCCCGGAGCAGCCCTGCCCAACCGGCCAGCCTACCGGATGAGTCCAGAGGAGTCCAAGGAGCTTGAGAAGCAAGTCAAGGAGCTCCTGGAGAAAGGCTATGTTCGAGAGAGCCTCAGTCCATGTGCCGTACCAGTGCTACTAGTGCCCAAGAAGGATGGGACTTGGAGCATGTGCGTGGACTGCCGAGCAATCAACAACATCACAGTCAAGTACCGGCATCCAATACCACGGCTGGATGACATGCTAGATGAGCTGAGTGGAGCCATGGTATTCTCCAAGATAGACCTCAAGAGTGGATACCACCAGGTCAGGATGAAGGAAGGTGATGAATGAAAGACTACTTTCAAGACAAAGCAAGGGCTATACGAGTGGACAGTCATGCCATTCGGCTTGACTAATGCCCCAAGCACCTTCATGCGCCTTATGAACCAAGTTCTTGGGGCGTACATCAGTAAATTTGTAGTGGTTTACTTTGATGATATATTGGTTTATAGTAAGTGCCTATGGGAACACCTCACACATCTTGAGATGGTACTTAAAACCCTTCGACAAGAAGAGCTTTATGCCAATCTCAAGAAGTGCATCTTTTGTACAGATAAACTTGTCTTTTTAGGTTTTGTTGTAAGTTCACAGGACCTACAGGTTGATGAAGAGAAGATTCGAGCCATAGAAGAATGGCCAACACCAGGCAACATCAGCCAAGTAAGGAGCTTCCACGGACTGGCCAGCTTCTATAGGAGATTCGTGCCCAACTTCAGCAGTATTGCCTCACCATTGACGGCAGTAGTGAAGAAGAACGTGGGATTCAGCTAGGGAGAAGCTCAGGAGAAGGCATTCCAGGCCTTGAAGGACAGCCTTATGCATGCACCAGTGCTAGTCCTGTCCGACTTCAACAAGACGTTTGAAGTGGAGTGTTATGCCTCTGGAATTGGCATAGGAGCAGTGCTAACCCAAGGAGGGAGACCAGCTAACCCAAGGAGGGAGACCAGTGGCATACTTCAGTGAGAAGCTAGGTGGTGCCTCACTAAACTACCCCACTTATGACAAGGAGCTTTATGCCCTTGTCCGAGCATTGGAGACTTGGCAGCATTACTTGCTGTCCAAGGAGTTTGTGATCCACACTGATCGTGAGACTCTCAAACACCTCAGAGGGCAAAATAATCTCAAGAGGAGACATGCCAGGTGGATAGAATTCATAGAAACCTTCCCGTACGTCATCAAGTACAAGAAGGGCAAAGACAATGTGGTAGCCGATGCACTATCAAGGAGGTTTGCCTTGATATCAACTATGGAGGCAAAGGTCCTAGGATTCGAGCACATCAAGGACCTCTACAAGGATGATCTTGACTTTGCTGAGAGCTACAAGGAGTGTGGCACAGGGAGTCATGGCAAGTTTTACATCCATGAGGGATTCTTGTTCCGAGAAAGAAGGCTGTGCATACCACAAGGATCATTAAGGGAGCTTATCATCCGAGAAGCTCATGGAGGAGGACTCATGGGCCACTTTGGTGTCGACAAGACTCTAGCAGTGGTCAAGGAGCACTTCTATTGGCCACACATCAAGAGGACAGTAGAAGCTCATTGTGCAAGATGCATCACTTGCAAGAAGGCAAAGTCCCGAGTGCAACCTCACGGGTTGTATCTCCCACTACCCATACCTACACATGCATGGGTGGACATCTCAATGGAGTTCGTTCTAGGTCTGCCCAAGATCAACCACAAAGATGCAATCTTTGTAGTGGTGGACAGATTCTCCAAGATGACACACTTCATTCCGTGTGCCAATGTCAATGATGCCACGCAAACAGCTGAGCTGTTCTTCAGGGAGATAATACGGCTTCATGGAGTTCCAATGATGAGGACATCAGGTCGTACATCCAGCCAGGAGACCAGACTGGCCGACCAGGAAGCTTGCCCGAGACAGCAGGACCATCTGGCACGTCTGCCGGACCAGGCAGTACCGCCAGACCCTCGACCTATAGGACCATACCGGTCAGCATCGCCGGCGGAGAGGCCCAAGCTTCTGGCACACTTGGTGGGGACGTGGATGACACCGCCGGTCCCTCTGGTGATGCCGCCAACTGCGGGATCAACTTGGCCGGTCCTGAAGGCATCCCGGCCAGTACCACACACAATCCAGCCGGTACAGCCGATCCAGCCGATCCAGCCGAGTACATGCGCATTTCCACTTCCACACAAGAGGACTCGGACCAAATGAGCTACCAGCTCCAGGACATGCACCTAGAAGAAGTATCAACACCTGTGGTACCTCAAGGAGCAATGACAAGAAGCAGATCAAGGGCACTCTTCCACAAATTCAGCTTATGGGTCGACAAGCTCCTAGAGGAAGATCAGCTAAGGACAATGGGCCATAAGAGCAAAGTAGAGTCCAAAGGCTTCTCAACAACACAAGGAACATCAGAGACTTGGGCTTTAGTGGCAAGAGAGGTCAGGGCCCAAAGATTTTTAACCCAACTCCAAGTCGAAGACTAGGAGCAAGGCGCGTGCATGCCACAAGGACGGCCACCTTCCATTTCTTGGCCGTGAGGTAAGTTAAGGTAAGTTTCAATTCAAATATATGCCTCTTTCTGTTTTGTAGGGTAGGATCTAGATGCTTTACATTTTTGAGTCAAGAACATTTTAGGAATAGGTCCTTTTTCGGTTATGCACTTTTGTATCTTTTCCTTTTGTGCACTTTTGTAAACTTTCCTTTTCTTTGATTGAGTCGACCCTAGAAGGTCAAGCTGTCGAGCATATTAATAAGGCTCCTTCCAGCATTGTAGTTCGACAACCTTTTTGATTTAAATAAAGATAGAACTTTTTCCCCAACAAGTTTTCTCTCAAGAATCTTGTGCTCTTAGAATCTAGTTGATACCAGCCCTCCTAGCTCTAAGTTTGTGATTTATCACGAGGTTCATCACCCCTCGTGTGGTTCACTTCACCTTTCCATCGAATAGCAACTCAAAAACCCCTATCCAAGAAGTCTAAGGTCGAGTTTCTCACCTAAACTTCTCCAAACAGCCCACGCGCATACATCCTTGAATCAAGGCTTGTATCATTTTGGTATCAGAGCTTAAAGCTCCTAAACCAGGTTGTTTCTATCCTTTTGCTTGTTTTGTTTTTAGTTCTTGCATTAGTTTAAGTCGCATTCAAGAAAAATAAAAAAAAATAACATCAAACTCCAAACCGAGTGCATCTAGCCTTCTACGTGTATCACTAGGGCTTAGATTCACTTTTGCATTGCCATTCACGTTTTCCTTTTTGTTTAATTCATATTTCCATTAATTTTAAGTTAAATTAAAAAGAAAAGAAAAAGAAAAGAAAAGAAAATTGGAAAATACCCAAAAGATTTCGAATTGGACAGCTAGCACAAGTTGTCAAGAAAGTTTCCTTTTTCCTTTTATTCGAATTTTCCATTCCTTAGGATTTTCCTTTTTGCATTTTTTTTGAACCCCTTATAAAAATAAAACCCTCCTAATAATTTAGGAGCATCCTAACTTGTCTTATTTCTTTGTAGAACACCATGGGAGAAGAAAATAGAGAAGCAACCGAAGCCATGATGGCCATGTTCACCACACTCCAAACACAACTCGCATCCATAGGCGAGAGGTTGTAGCACGTGGAAAGACCGGTGAGATTCCAGGCCATAAGGCACCTGAGAGCTGAGCAAGACCGTCCTGAGGGTCCTGAGCACCTTAGGACACGGCACGAACAGGAGGAACCCCAGCCAGATGGAGATGAGGACACACAACCTCATAACTATCACCATAGGCCGAGAGGACCTCCACGGCAACCAGAGGCAGAAGATGATGGCTTTGAGCCATATGGTCTTCACCAGAGACAAAGAATGCCTCCTAGACATCATGAGGATGGAGCTGAACACGCCTACAACCGGGTAATTCATCCTGATGTTAAACTAACTCCTCCAAGTTTTGCAGGAAAAGTAGACCCCGAGGCTTACCTAGATTGGGAGAGGAGAATGGATCATATCTTTGATCACTACAACCAACCAGGACCTAGGAGAGTCTCAATGGCAGTAGCACAACTCACGGACAATGCCCTCATCTGGTGGGATCGTGAGGTATCTGACAGAAGGAGGAAGAGAATGAGACCTGTAGACTCATGGGTCGACATGAAAGACCTCATGCGACAAAGGTTTGTTCCACCTTACTTTCATAGGGATTTGCAACGTTGTTTTCGTACTCTTAAGCAGGGTACCAGATCAGTAGAGGAGTACTATGAAGAGTTCGAGAAGCTAAGGAACAGATTGGAGCTCAATGATGATGAAGAAGCATTGATGGCACAATTCTTGGATGGACTCCAAGAAGGGATCAGCCGCAAGGTGGAAAGGCAAATCTACAATGACTTCAAAGACTTGTTCCACATATCTGTGCAAGCTGAGCAGCACATCAAACGTAAGAGCCAAGACATCCGCAGCAAGCCTAAGACACCTTGGGCACCAAGCAACATGCCCAAGACCGTAGACAAAGGCAAGATCATAGAGATCGAGTCAAGATTCAAGAGCAAGCCTCCTGAACCCACCCGTGACCAGAGAGAGCCTGGTAAGTCTTCTAACCCTCAAAGATCACGTGACATAACTTGTTTCAAGTGCAGGGGACGTGGACACATCTCAAGGGAGTGCCCAAACAACCGAGTCATGCTGATTACGGAGGCAGGAGAGTATGAGTCCCAAGATGAAGAGGACTATGAACCAGAAGGAGAGTACGGTGACATTGAGTACCCTGATGTGGGGGAAGTGCTGGTCACTAGACGTATCCTCAGTGCAATGGAGGATCCTTCAGAGACCATCCAAAGGGAGAACATCTTCCACAGCCGTTGCACCATTAGGGGCAAGGTATGTAACCTCATCACAGATGGTGGTTCTTGCACTAACGTTGCTAGTGCATATATGGTTGATAAGCTAGGTCTAGAGAAGACAAAGCATCCTCGACCGTATAGACTGAGATGGCTCGATGACAAAGTGGAGCTCAAGATCCATGAACAAGTCACTGTGCCATTCAGTGTGGGCAAGTACCAAGACCAAGTCGTGTGCGACGTGGTGCCCATGCAAGCTGGCCATCTTCTACTAGGAAGACCATGGCAGTTTGGCAAAGAGACCAGGCATGATGGCCGAACCAATCTCTACACCTTCGTGCATGACAAGAGGAAGGTCAGCCTAGCTCCTCTTACACCTGCCCAGGTACACGAGCTACAACTCGAAATGAGTAAGGAAAAGAAACTTACCAAGTCTAATTTTCTTATTCAACCAAGCCATGTCCGGAGAGCTTTAGCCTCAAAGGATTTAATGTTACTAATGGTCTTCAAAAAAGTTTTGAGTGTAGAACAGGGACAGGTAGAGCTACCTCCTGAAGTAGCAACTCTCCTCAACAAATTCCAGGATGTATTTCCAGAGGAGATACCAGCAGGCTTGCCTCCTTTACATGGCATAGAACACCAGATTGATCTAGTGCCCGGAGCAGCCCTGCCCAACCGGCCAGCCTACCGGATGAGTCCAGAGGAGTCCAAGGAGCTTGAGAAGCAAGTCAAGGAGCTCCTGGAGAAAGGATATGTTCAAGAGAGCCTCAGTCCATGTGCCATACCTGTGCTACTAGTGCCCAAGAAGGATGGGACTTGGCGCATGTGCGTGGACTGCCGAGCAATCAACAACATCACAGTCAAGTACAGGCATCCAATACCACGACTAGATGACATGCTAGACGAGCTGAGTGGAGCCACGGTCTTCTCCAAGATAGACCTCAAAAGTGGATACCACCAGGTAAGAATGAAGGAAGGTGATGAGTGGAAGACTGCTTTTAAGACAAAGCAAGGGTTCTACGAGTGGACAGTCATGCCATTCGGCTTGACTAATGCCCCAAGCACCTTCATGCGCCTAATGAACCAAGTTCTTAGGGCGTACATCAGTAAGTTTGTGGTAGTTTACTTTGATGATATACTAGTTTATAGTAAGTGCCTACGGGAACACCTCACACATCTTGAGATGGTACTTAAAACCCTTCGACAGGAAGAGCTTTATGCCAATCTTAGGAAGTGCACCTTTTGTACTGATAAACTTGTCTTTTTAGGTTTTGTTGTAAGTTCACAGGGCCTACAGGTTGATGAAGAGAAGATTCGAGCCATACAAGAATGGCCAACACCAGGAAACATCAGCCAAGTAAGGAGCTTCCACGGACTGGCCAGCTTCTATAGGAGATTCGTGCCCAAATTCAGCAGTATTGCCTCACCACTGATGGCAGTAGTAAAGAAGAATGTGGGATTCAGCTGGGGAGAAGCTCAAGAGAAGGCATTCCAGGCCTTGAAGGACAACCTTACACATGCACCAGTGCTAGTCCTGCCCCACTTCAACAAGACATTTGAAGTGGAGTGTGATGCCTCTGGAATAGGCATAGGAGCAGTGCTAACCCAAGGAGGGAGGCCAGTGGCATACTTCAGTGAGAAGCTAGGTGGTGCCTCACTGAACTACCCCACTTACGACAAGGAGCTTTATGCCCTTGTCCGAGCATTGGAGAGTTGGCAGCATTACTTGCTGTCCAAGGAGTTTGTGATCCACACTGATCACGAGACTCTCAAACACCTCAGAGGGCAAACCAATCTCAAGAGGAGACATGCCAGGTGGATGGAGTTCATAGAGACCTTCCCATACGTTATCAAGTACAAGAATGGCAAAGATAATGTGGTAGCCGATGCACTATCAAGGAGGTTGGCCTTGATATCCACCATGGAGGCAAAGGTCCTAGGGTTCGAGCACATCAAGGACCTATACAAGGATGATCCTGACTTTGCTGAGAGCTACAAGGAGTGTGGCACAGGGAGTCATGGCAAGTTCTACATCCATGAAGGATTCTTGTTCCGAGAAAGAAGGCTGTGCATACCACAAGGATCATTAAGGGAGCTTATCATCCGAGAAGCTCATGGTGGAGGACTCATGGGCAACTTTGGTGTCGACAAGACTCTAGCAGTGGTCAAGGAGCACTTCTACTGGCCACACATCAAGAGGACAGTAGAAGCTCATTGTGCAAGATGCATCACCTGCAAGAAGGCAAAGTCCCGAGTGCAACCTCACGGGTTGTATCTCCCACTGCCCATACCCACACATCCATGGGTGGACATCTCAATGGAGTTCGTTCTAGGTCTGATAGGGACAATCGTATCAGATAGGGACACCAAGTTCCTCAGCCATTTCTGGAGGACCCTTTGGAGAAAGCTAGGCACGAAGCTACTCTTCTCTACCACCTGCCATCCTCAAACCGATGGCCAAACTGAAGTTGTCAACAGGACACTATCAACTCTTCTCAGGACTACACTAGGGAAGAACCTAAAGACATGGGTGGAGTGCCTGCCATTCATAGAGTTCGCTTACAACCGAGCCGTGCACTCAGCAACCAAGAAGACACCATTTGAAGTAGTATATGGCTTCAACCCTCTCACCCCATTGGAGCAAAAACCACTGCCACCAGCTGAGATGACCAACCTCAACGGAGCATCCAAGGTAGAGTTCATAAGGAAGTTACACCAGAAGGTAGCAGAAAACTTGGAGAAGAGGACCGGACAGTACGTGACTCATGCCAACAAGGTAAGAAAGGAGGTGATCTTTCAACCAGGCGATTGGGTGTGGCTACACCTACGGCAGAAGAGGTTCCCAAACCTAAGGAGTTCCAAGCTAGCACCAAGAGGAGATGGACCATTCAGAGTGCTTGAGAGGATCAACAACAACGCCTACCGGATTGAGCTCCCAGGTGAGTTTAATGTGTCCAACACGTTCAACGTAACTGCCTTAGCCCCTTTCCATGCAGATGAACGAGTTTTGAGGACAAAACCTACTGAAGAGGAGGGGATGATGAGGACATCAGGTCGTACATCCAGCCAGGAGACCAGACTGGCCGACCAGGAAGCTTGCGGACAAGCATGGGACCAGCCATACAGTACCGCGGACCCTCAACCAAGGAC